>PISX010001236.1:36743-206345 GCA_004024625.1 Mellivora capensis
GAATGTTTATAGCAGCAATGTCTACAATAGCCAAACTATGGAAAGAACCTAGATGTCCATCAACAGATGAATGGATAAAGAAGAAGTGGTATATATACACAATGGAATACTATGCAGCCATCAAAAGAAATGAAATCTTGCCATTTGCAACGACGTGGATGGAACTAGAGGGTATCATGCTTAGTGAAATAAGTCAATTGGAAAAAGACAACTATCATATGATCTCCCTGATATGAGGAAGTGGAGATGCAACGTGGGGAGCTGGAGGGGTAGGAAAAGAAGAAAAGAAACAAGATGAGATCGGGAGGGAGACAAACCATAAGTGACTCTTAATCTCACAAAACAAACTGAGGGTTGCTGGGAGGGGGGGGTTGGGAAAGGGGGGGTGGGGTAATGGGCATTGGGGAGGGTATGTGCTATGGTTAGTGCTGTGTAGTGTGTAAACCTGGCAATTCACAGACATGTACCCCTGGGGATAAAAATACATTATATGTTTATAAAAAATTTAAAAATCTATTAAAAAAAGAAGAATCTAACTGAACATCCGGGGACGCACCTCTTACAAGAGAGGGTGACCCTTCTCAGTTTCACAGACTAGCTTTTAAGGGCAAAGGCCATGCGGTCAGGCCTGGCCAATGAGATTGTAACACACATGGGAAACTCCACAGTGATGCTAGGTGACCAACTGAATTACAACTTACCCTAGTAGACATTTGAACCAGCCTATCACACCTTGGTTAGAACTAGGCCAAAAGGCTCCCAAAGGGCGGGGCCCATACTCCTTGGTAACTAGGGTGACAGTATGCAACCCCCCACTGATCGGATGTCTCCACCTGGCCGGACCCACCCTTGTATTTGAGCTTTGTTACCTGAGGCTGGTTTCCGGGACTTGTTTTTAAGTAAATCCCCTGGGGGAAGGGGAGCAGGGAAGCCTCTGGCTAAAATATAAAATAGGTCCTTACATAGAGAAAAATAAAATAGAAGAGGTATTTGAGTAGCATAAAAATATGAGGCTAATATTGGTATTGGAATATGTACAAATGCCATATAGCTTAAGTTGTTCGAAGGTTCAACTAAGATACCCAATCTAAGTAAATTAAGTTAGGTTGGGCTCCGCTGGATAAGTGAAGTACAGAAGAGTGTGAGGGGCATTGAGGGGTGGGAGAGTTTGGGTTCTGCCAGCAATCAGGGAAGGTAATGCAGGGAAAATGGCTGTGGAAATAGAATGGAGGGGGGGAGGGGTCTACTTTTGAGAGACTGTGGAGGCAGAATCCGTAGGATCTGGAAACTCAACGGATAAAGTAAACAAAATGAGGTGGAGACAAAGATGCCTTCAGCCTTTTAGTTACTTGTACTGCTTCCTCACGGAGTTAAGGAAAACACAGCAGATGAATGTACCGGTCCTCTCATGGCAGCCTCTGTTCTTGCTCCTCTCCAGCTGGGAAGTAGGATTGAATGCTACTATTGATTCCACCAAAGAAAACCCACTTCATAAGCCAGCGTTCAGAGGCTGGCCCTATCCATGGGGGGTGGGGGAGTGGGGGGTGTGTGTGTGTAGACTGGACGGGTGGAAGGTGGTTACAAGACAGTTCATTATACCAGGTGGGTCTCTTCCCCCAAATACCTTCTTCAAATATCACTCTGCGCTCCCTGCGTCGCCCTAGTTCATGGTCTCCTCCTCCCTGTCTTTCCTCCTCCATCCCATGGATAACTCCAGCCTTCTCCCTTTCTTGGTTTCTGCTGCACTTACTCTCCACTCTCTGATGCACGGAAATGCACCTCACCTCAACCCCTCCTCACCCATCGCCTCATACAGTCTGCAGGTGTCTGTAATTCTGGAGATGACTCTATTCGCACTCAGCAAACAAGATCCTTAAACTGAAAGATCCATCCTCTTTACAGGACGGCAGATGGATTTTAAACACCCGGATTTTATTTCTGTCACACACAAAAATGTTGTCAAGCTTGGTATCTAAAGCCCTGCTGGGTGAAGATTTTAAATATCCTTTTGTAATCTCAGCAACCAATCACATGTCCTAGGAGATAGAGAAGTCGGTGCAAATGTTTCCGAATGCTCTCTGACTGGTGGTTGTCAAGTAGGATCTTCCCTGATTTTGCATCTGTGCCAATCCTTCTCATTTTGTGCATTTTTATTTGTAGAGGTTTCACATTATTCTCTGTTATTTGGTGTTAGGCCCAATCTCAGTGTTATGGAGGTGACTCTTTCTGCCACTCACCTCCATGGTCCACGGAGGCCACTCTATGTTGATGAGGAAGTTAGTCACAGTATAAGAGAAGCCAGAAAATGCTACTTCCCTTTCATACTTGGCTGAACACTGAAGAAAAATATGATCTTCATAAAACTAAACACAGAAGCATTTTCCATTCTTCCTGTCTTTCCTTTCCTTCAATACACATCTTGTCACCTCCTTTTATTGAATGGATTAGAAACTCAAGACTTTCTCTTTGAAATAAAAAATTTTATTTATTTATTTATTTTATGTTGAGAACTTCTTTTTCTGTTTGCTCTTTCTTTTTCTGTTATTTTGTAGAAATATAATTCTTGACCATATAATTTTTATTATTTATTTATTTATTTTTAAAAAATATTTTATTTATTTATTTGACAGAGATCACAAGTAGGCAGAGAGGCAGGCAGAGAGAGAGAGGAGGAAGCAGGCTCCCTGCTGAGCAGAAAGCCTGATGTCGGGCTCCATCCCAGGACCCTGGGATCATGACCTGAGCCGAAAGCAGAGGCTTTAACCCACTGAGCCACCCAGGCGCCCCTTGACCATATCATTTTTTTTTTAAAATTTTTTTAAAGATTTTTTTTAAAATTTATTTGTCAGAGAGAGTGAGAGAGCGAGCGATTGAGCACAGGCAGACAGAGTGGCAGGCAGAGGCAGAGGGAGAACAGGCTCCCTGTCGAGCAAGGAGCCCGATGTGGGACTCGATCCCAGGACCCTGGGATCATGACCTGAGCCGAAGGCAGCCGCTTAACCGACTGAGCCACCCAGGTGTCCCTTTTTTTTAAAATTTTTTTTTAAGATTTTTTGACCATATCATTTTTAAAAATGCAGTTTAACAGGGAACCAGAACTAATCCCCAAATAATTCCTTTAGTTCTGTAGTCCTGGATTTCTTGGGGAGCCTACTTTAAACTTGATATAACTGTAAACCCTCACTGATTCCGTGAGCACCCACCCTTCAGGTAGGTAAACTCTATTTTCTCAATTTATTATTCATTGTATTTAATAACAAGGGTGAGCCAAGATACGTAAACGACAAAGAAAATAAGAATCTGAAAATAAGAAAGGTAGGTTGGTTTTTTTTTTAAGATTTCATTTTTAGGTAATCTCTTCACCCAATGTGGGGCTCAAACTCACAACCTCGAGATCAAAGGTCATATGCTCCACCAACTGAGCCAGCCATGTGCCCTGAAGGTGTGTTTTGATTTTTTTTAATGTGAATTTTGCTGTGATGAGGAAGCCCTTCTAAAATAGCATTCCATCCATAATAAATATTGGAATTCTAAGAAAGTTAGGTGTTTACAACAAAACCTGTATTTCTTTTGGAAATTGAATAGAGGCTGCCAGAGTCTCTCCCTGGCGGTTGATGTCTGCTCCAACCTTGAGTAATGAAATTGAGCCTTGGCCCCCTCTGTTCTCCCACAGCTCTTTATGCATATTTCTTTTTTTTTTTTTAAATTTATTTATTTGTCAGAGAGAGAGAGAGAGAGAGAGTGAGCACAGGCAGACAGAGTGGCAGGCAGAGGCAGAAGGAGAAGCAGGCTCCCTGCAGAGCAAGGAGCCCGATGTGGGACTCGATCCCAGGACGCTGGGATCATGACCTGAGCCAAAGGCAGCCGCTTAACCAACTGAGCCACCCATACGCCTATGCATATTTCTATTACTGTACCTATCATGTTAAAATGGAACTTTCTGCTTAAGTGAATTCCTATAAAATTGCTTTTACTGAACTGCTTTTAAAGACTTTGATGATAAGCCATCAGTCCATACTTTGATGTGCTATAAGAAATAGCTCCACTCCATTTGGTGTAGGGATATTACTGAGGATATTGTCAATATATTACATAGCATTGTATTTGCAGGACACTTGAGGGTTTGTTTGGGCTTTATATCGGGACTAATTATGTTTTTCCTGAGCAACTGGTTGGCTGTTATCTGGTGGAACCTGTAGATTGTATAACTGATCATGTTTCTCCTTTTAAAGAGAGTGCTGAAAAGCTTAGAGCCAATTTCCTGGTGGATCCTTAGCAAATACAGGTAGGCCTTCAGTGTATTTATTTTGTGTGTACCTCTGTTGAGTTTCTTTTTGCCTCATCTTTCTCACTTGCTTCTAATATACTTTATTTTCTTAAGTTGTGCATCTCTTTGTTCTCTGTAAGACCTTTTGAAGAACAGCATGAAAATAAACATACATCTGCATCTTTCTCTCACCAGGCTATGGGCTCCTTGAGTGGACTGGATAGTTTTTCCATCACTTTGTGTTTGGAACTGGCACAGAACTTCATTGTAGGCCTAGTGAATATTTTTGAAGATAATGGCCAACAAAGTTGCCATTATTGAATAGAAAAGAATCATTTGGTCATTTGAACAATGATAGTTTTCTTTTTCATGGTAAAAAAAGGGAAAATACCATCACTTATAGACAAAAGTTGGAAGATGTTCCTTATGTGAGTCAAGGATGAAAAGATGGACTAAATAAAAAGTTCCTTCTTTTTAACCTGTTATTGCTGTGGTCATGAGTCTTGTGTGGCCTATAAACCAAGGGAAAGGAAAGATGTTTGCTGTCTGTCTGGTGCACAACATCATGCAAAACTGGTACGAGATAAATACGTGTTGAGTTAAGTCTACTTCTCTGGATGTTAGGTTGGGAAACAGAGTATCTAGAATCCTCAGCAGAAAATGTCTGGCCCTTCTTTTGTCTCAGACAGGAACCGAAAAATGTCTTAGGAAACCATTGAAGTAGGATTGCCGACCTAATTCAGAGCTGGTAATGGGATAATATCTTTAATGGTAAGATGTCCAGTTTTACCTAGAACTTTCAAGTCTTGATGAATAGTAAATTAATTTTGTCCTTTAAAAGCAAACAAACCAGCATACTAAATATTGGGTTCTCTTTTACCTTCTGGGATTCCTTAGAATAGAAGATGCTCACGACTTACTTGTGACGTGAAATCCATGGTATCCGTCCCAACAGAACAAGGTGATGATGAAGTTGCCTTTCTTTAAAATCAAAGATTTTTGTCTTTAAGTTCTATGGATGCATCCCTAAAAATGTCTGCCATGTACATCCTTTCCTCCTCATTCCCTTGTTAAACCATCCAGTCCCCAAACTTTCAAGATCTCATCCCAGCCATGATACAATAGATTTTTCAGCTGGCTTCCCTGTCACTACTTTTTTCTATCAGATCAATCCTGAATGTTACTGTTAGACTATTCTTCTAAAAATACTGTTTTCACCATATCACTTTTTAAAAGATTTTATTTATTTATTTGAGGCAGAGCTCTAGGCAGCAGCAGGGTGGGGGGGTGGGGGCGTGTCAGAGGGAGAAGCCGACTCCCCACTGAGCAGGAAGCCTAGGGCAGGGCTCCGTCCCAGGACCCTGAGATCAGGATCTGAGTCAAAGGCAGACGCTTACCTGCCTGAGCCACCCAGGCACCCCTCATTGCAATAATTTCTGTCCACACAAATCAACATCAAATTCTTGGGTAAAGGGGCACCTGGGTGGCTCAGTGGGTTAAGCCTCTGTCTTCGGCTCGGGTCATGGTCTCGGGGTCCTGGGATTGAGCCCCGCGTCAGGCTCTCTGCTCGGTGGGGAGCCTGCTTGCCCCTCTCTCTCTGCCTGCCTCTCTGCCTACTTGTGATCTCAATCTCTGTCAAATAAGTAAATAAAATCTTTAAAAAAAAATTCTTGGGTAAAGCACAATGTCTCGTCCTGGCTTCCAGCTGTGTACACCAGAGTGCGCTCTGTGGCAATCTTAGCATCCTGTCTGGGTCCCCTCTCTTGACTGCCCCTTTAAGGCACTCATATTTGCATGCAACAGGAAATAGGGTGTGGTTTGTTCTTGAAAGAGACAAAAGTTGAGGGCCAAAAGCAGCTTATCCTTGACCTAGAACCGGCACTGCTTTAAAAAAAAAATCTTGTTTACAGTTAAAACGTAGAATGTTAAGTAGCATTTATAGTTAGAAGGAAGAAAGTAAACAGCAACTGTGAATACAAACTTTACTATGTGATAGGCACTACCCATTGTCTATCTTAACTGTGAAATAGATACTATTATTATCCATATTTCACAAATGTGTTCCCCAAGGTCACACAACTAGTAAGCCAAGACTGAAACCCAGGAAGTTTGGCTGCCTGGATAGTCTCCGAACCACAAAACTAAAATAACTTTTAATAGAACCGAAAGCCGGTGTCCACCCTAAAAACCTAAGAAATGGCTGCTCTAGGAAATAACAAAGCATGTTTTGGGCTCATATGCAAGAAGAAATTGCCTCTATCTGGAAGGAAAAGATTATTTCTGAATAAAAGTGTGCTCTAGCATAAACCTGGCACGGGTGATCCTCTTGTTCTCCTGGTTTCTTTTGGCCTAGCTCCTTCAGCTGTTGTACAGACATTTCTTTTCACCAAGAAAACCCACTGTTTAGTGAGGGCAACCTTTTATTCCATATCGAACTGCTGACCTCAGTCACCACAATTCTGAGGGTGTTGGAGGATTACTTCGGAGTGGGGTCCATGATCCTCTGTGGCAGCCTCTGGGCTAAACCCAGTCAGTTCATTTTAACGATGCAAAAAATGGTGCAAGCCAGAAAGATTGCGGAATCGATGTGTCGGCATTTCAAGGAGATGCTTCCAATAGAAATGTGACCGTAATATACAAGTAGAGAGCCCTGACCAGGCAGTCCACCCGACATAGGAAATGCCCATGCTTAGAATTCAGACAGGAAAAAAAGAACGAAAAACACCCAAAAAACAAACCACTTTGTACACAGGATGTTGCCTCAGTTTTCTGTTGCAGTGTGGACAAGCCCCGCTGGCTCCCAGAGCTGACTATGCACACTTCTTCCCAGCCTTGAGGGCAGTGGCTCATCATTGGTAACCTAAAATTGGCCATGGTAGGAGTATTCAGACCACAGGCTCCCTCCTTCCACCCCCCTGAGTGGTTTAACAATAGCACACCATTGAAACTACCCCAATATTGCTTAAAACAGCAGCTCTGTATTATTTCTCACAGTTCCGTGGATTGGCTGGGCTCATCTGGGCAATCTGTTCCGCATGGTGAAGCTATGGTGACTCATAGAGCCGCTTTCAGCTGGAAGAGGATTTCTCAACCCTCTCACTACATTTGGGGCTAGGGAATTATTTGTTGTGGAGGCTGCCCTGCACTGCAGGATTTTAGCAGCATCCTTGGCCTCCACCTATTGGATGCTAATAGTCGACAGTCAGAAATGTCCCTAGGGGCAGAAGAGCCCAGGCTGAGAACTACTGAGCCAGAAGCTTGGTGGAGGCTGAAACCTCAAAGATGGCTCCCGGGAATGGTAAAATTGAATGGGGTTGCTTATGTCAAGGGGTTTTAAGATGGAGTTAGGAGGCTATTAAGGGGGTGGGCCTTATGCATGTCCTCACTAGTGGAAGCCTGAACTTTTGAACTGGGCCAAACCACAAATATTCCAAGGACTCAGTCAGAACACCTGCAACTTGCTACAGTAAGAGATTTTGCTAAGTGATAGCCTTAGCAACCAATTATGTTCAGTCAAGGTTAGCTTTCTGCTGCCAAATCCAATCAAAAATTCTTTGTAAATGATGTACACAAGCATTGCCTTTTTGCTTTAAAAGCTCCTGACTTTTACTCCTGAGTGGGACACTATTTAGTTTGCTACCCAAATCTGTGTACCCTGAACTGCAAATCTTTGACCCCATATAAATGCTCTGGCTTAATTATTGCTTCCTTAGGTTGATACTTCTCATCTTCCAGGTTTCTGGGATCCTTTGTTAAAAAGATATTTGTTCACGATACTTGTTAAAGATGTTAACCCAAGATATTTATTCACGATACTTGTTAAAGATGTTAACCCAGTGTTTATCTAGGGGGACCACTACAATGGAGTTTGTAGTAAGGGAGGGAGATTAGGCTCAGCTTTGAATACAACAAGGAAAAGTGGGAATTTAAAGCCAAGGAGCAGGGTTGTGGGGTCTGTGGATGGAAAAATCACCAAGAGGAATATCAGGGTTGGGGGGACCCTGGCTAAACTGGCTTGACGGGATTCTTGTTGAAGGCAGCCAGGGTGATAAGAGACTGAGGGTGATCAGGTATTAAGAGGGAGGTATTTTCAATAGACTAACTCAGCAGGATTTTTGCTAAAACAGAGTGAGCAGACCAAGGACAGAGCCCAGGGTTAGGACTTCTTCAAAAAGAGGACCTAGAGGAGCCTGATGCAAGTTTGGGTCAAGGAGAGAGTCATTGTTGAGCGCCTGAGTGGCACAGTGGGTTAAATAAAGCCTGTGCCTTTGGCTCAGGTCATGATCCCAGGGTCCCAGGATCAAGCCCCTTATCGGGCTCTCTGCTCAGCAGGGCGCCTGCTTCCTCCTCTCTCTCTGCCTGCCTCTCTGCCTACTTGTGATCTCTGTCTGTCAAATACATAAAATCTTAAAAAAAAAAAAAAGGAGAGAGTCTTTGTCTCCTCCATTTGGCCTGTCATCGTTCCACAGCGTGATGGATGGCTTTGAGAGAATAAGAGCAAAAGCTAAAGGGATGGGAACCATCCTGTATTTCTTGTTGATCAAAGCAAGTCCCAAGGCCAGATCAGAGTCAAGGGGAGGGAAAATAGACTCCACGTGTTGGAGAGAGGAGTAACCAACTCGTGGCCATCTCTAATCCGTGCAGGTTTTTGCACTCAAGGATTCAGTATGAATATTCTGCAGAAGGAAGGGAAATTTTGCGAGAGAATTCTATTGAATATCAATCAAAATTAACTCCAAAAACAGACATAACAGCCCTTATCTAGACCAAATGATTATCCATGTGATGCTAAAGAAGAGAACCGCATCATATACAGAGAGTACAAAGCAATATATTTTTAGATTCTGTAGTTCTGTTACATCAAAGATTTGTAACAAAAGTTGGAATTTGCTTCTCTGGTTAGAATATTGGTAATGATGTCTTTCCACTAGAAAAAAAAAGTAGTCCTTACTAGGTTGTTGACATAAATTTTTGTTCTTTGATGGAATAATGATAACATTATTGATGTTTCTGAAAATGGAAGCAGTATTGTGAGTGTTCAACTATTTTACATTAGTACTCAATGCATTTATATCACCATAAACATTGGAGATTGCAGAGTTTTAAAGATATTTCTCAAGACATTTTCTAAAGACCTGGTTGTTTATGAGAGGGATCCAGTGCCTATCTTTTCACTTGAATTTTTGCCAGTGCATCAACTCACCTGAATGCTAAAGATAGAAGTAGGTATTTTTTGCTCTAAGGCACTCTTTCCCCAAAAAAGTATTTAGCAGAACTCTAGTTTCACAGGATGTTAACGGGTATTGCATGCAAAAGGATCTATGGGTTGTATAAGCTTGGGAAATTCTAAATTGAGAGTAGGCCGGTTTCTTTATTGCTGGATTTTTTAGGGTCTTCACTATGGTCATGTATATTATGAGTATTAAAGTATACAGGGTTTCCTAGACTTACTTAGCCATAGAAATAGAGGCATGTCTTACATAACTAGTATTCTTCAGGGCACTCTTGGTAGAACTTGTTCTAAGTAGAAATAAAGGAGGAGGAGGAATCTTGAAAGAATTCTATTCAAGCTCAATCAAAATTAACTCAACAAACAGGCAGGGCGTAGCCTTAGCACTTAAAAAATAGGTGTCTGTGAAGCCGGCCCTCTGTCCAATAATGTACTACACTGTTGGGTTCGTTCCATGCATCAAAAGAGTTTTGAATACAGAGGACTGAAACAGCTTAAATAAAGATTATTTTGCAGAAGTTATTTTAGATGCATGAAATTGACTCATCCAAGATCACCAAAGATTAATTCGTTGAAACAGTAATTTAGAAAGGAAGAACCAGAATAAGTGCAGACCTTTTCTCTCTTCTTGTCTTGTTAGCAAATAACAATTGTATATATTTACAATGCACAAAGACCAATGTTTTGACATATGTATATACTGTGAAATGATTACCACGATCCCCCCTCATCTTATAAAATAAATCTGAAGCCCTTAGGAATTAGAATTTGGATTGCAAGCAATACATTAACTTAGCTGTGGTAGGCAGCTTCTAGGATGGTTTTCACTGATCTCCGTCTCCTGGTATTTATGCCCTTGTAAAACCCCCTCCCTCTAAGCATGTGCCGAACCTGGTGACTAGCTTCTTGCTTCTTGCTTCTGATATTAGGTTACAGAAGGGACTGGCTTCTGTCTTGCTTACCCTTCTCTTGCTCACTTATATGAAGCCAGCTGCTCTATGCAGAGGCTCATATGATAAGAAACTAAGGGAGGCCTCTGGCCAGCTACCCCGAGGAACTGAATCCAGCCAACAACCTCAGGAGTGAATCTGGAAATGGATTCTCCCTGAGCTGAGTTTTGACATAACTGCAGTCTTATGAGAGATACGAGCCTGAGGACCCAGCTAAACCATACCTAGATTCCTGACACAGAAATTGTGAGATAATACATGTGTGTTGTTCTGAGCTGCTACGTTGTAAGGTAATTTGTTAGGCAGCAATAGATAATTAGTGCAGAATTAAAAGAGGTATTTTTTGAAAGTTTTTATTGTTTTGAGAGAGAGAGAGAGAATGAGAGAGAGCACGAGAAGGGGAAAGGGCAGGCTGAGGGAGAAGCCAACTCCCTGCCTAGCAGGGAGCCCAATGCGGGTCTCAATCCTGGCACTCCAGGATTGTGACCTGAGCCGAAGGCAGTCGCTTAACCAGCTGAGCCACCTAGGCACCCTAGAAGCGGCACTTAGAGAGGGCCAGTATTGTATTATCCAAGTCAAACCTTGCAGGTAGCCAAAAGAAGGACTAAAGCCCTGTGGTTAAATTGTGCTTTTGAATGACAGCATAGAAAAATACTGATTTAATTGGGAAAAAACCTGGAGGATCCTGAAGATGAAATCTAGGTGACACAAATCTGAATTTTCAGTGCTACTTCCAGGGCAGATATCAGAAATACAAGGTATAGAAATTGATAATTGCCTGGCCACTGTGATTGCTGAAGAAGCTATTGCTATATGATAGGGTTCCTTGCTATAAAAGCTTGCCTCAAACACAGCCACCTGTCTTGGTTTAAATATTTTAGCTGCTGGGGAAGGATGTTATGTCTGCCCAGAGCATAGTAATGTTGGTTTAGAAGGCTTCTTGAGGTCTGGTTTGGATTATTTCTTTTGGGTGTCCTTCTATGTGTTCTTGAATTCCACAGCTGTGAATCAAACACTATGTGCTAGGTGCTGATTTCGGCATTAAGGATTCTTATTTTATTTTATTTTATTTTTAAGATTTTATTTTTAAGTAATCCCTACATCTAGCACAGGCCTTGAACTCACAACCATGAAATCAAGAGTCTCACACTCCACCAACTGAGCCAGCTGGGGCCCCTGCACTGAGGATTCCATGGAAAAATCCTCACTCTGTTGAAACTTCCATACTAGTGAGAAAAGACAGAAAGTAACAAAGCAAATAAACGTAATTAGGTAGTATCAGGAAAAAGAAGGAAGGGAGAGAGAGAAGGAGGGTGAGTTCTAGCTTCTATACCAGTTATCAAGGTCTGGACTATAACCAGCTGTATGTCCATTGCAGCACTGTGCCCACTGTGATCTGCTTTCCAACTGTACCCAAGAACACCAGAGTCTCTATGGCTTCCTCTCTTCCCTCCGTAAGTGCTATACTCATTCTTGCTTTCATAGCCTTTTATTATTAATTTATTTTTAAGTTTATTTATTTTTTAGTAATCTCTACACCCAACATGTGGCTCAAACTCACAATCCCTGAGATGAAGAGTCACATACTCTTTCAACTAAACCAGCCAGGTGCCCCTGCTCTCATGCCCCCCCCTTTTTTTTTTAAAGATTTTATTTATTTGACAGAGATCACAAGTAGGCAGAGAGGCAGGAAGAGGGAGAGAGAGGAGGAAGCAGGCTCCCCCCTGAGCAGAAAGGCCGATGTGGGGCTCGATCCCAGGACCCTGGGATCATGACCTGAGCTGAAGGCAGAGGCTTTAGCCCATTGAGCCAACTGGGTGCCCCTCTCATGCCCTTTTAAAAGACTGATCTTCATGGCTTCCCCATGAAGACTTCTTTGATAATTTTGCCTCTATTAACCCCTCTGTCTTCTGGGGATCTGAGGAGACCATTACCCCTCTAAAATAAAAGGTACCAAAACAAAACAAAACACAACTTACCCATCTTTTTTGTTTTCTTTGTTTCAGGTTAATAGTTGATTTTTACTTTTTCCTTTGTGTGTGTATGTGTGTGTGTTTTAAAGATTTTATTTATTTATTTTTGAGAGAGAGAGATAGAGAAAGAGAGTGCATGAACAGTGGGGAAGGGCAGAGGGAGAAGCAGACTTCCTGCTGAGCAGGGAACCCAATGTGGGGCTCAATCCCAGGACCCCGAGATCATGACCTGAGCTGAAGGCAGAGGCTCAACCCACTGAGCCACCCAGGCGCCCATCTTTTGTGTTTGTTGTTTTGTTGTACATCCTTCCTCTTCACCAATAGAATTTCAGGTTTTTGAGTTTGGTGAGTTTTTACACTAAAAGTCAATATATATAAGTATGTATGGAATATGCAAGCAAAACAATCTTGATGGTATCTTCATTAGAAGAAATATGAAAGATAAAAGATACGATGTCTGTCTTTGCAGAATTTAATATATACTTGGAGAGAGAAAATGCTCTCCCTTAGGTGAGAAAACCATGGAAAGACAGCTCATATAAATCAAATATTTCATGGTATGATATGGCAAGTGGCTTCCAAATACTTTTGGGTTGCAAACACAATGAGAAATGGACTATACAACATGACTCTCTATGTATACACGTATTTGCATGTGTGCATATAAATGGAATTTTACAAAAATAATATGTTTTACAGAACAATACTTAATTTCTATATGGAAAACATTCTGATGTTTCCTCTTCTGTTCCAGTTTTCAAAAAATGCTGGTGGAAACCCTCTGAACTGATCTCACAATCTGCTAAGAGAATATGACCCTCATTTTGGAAAACATTGGTATAGCCAATGGTGACCTTCTATGTGTAAAGTAAGCAGCAGCTTAACCCACTGAGCCACCCAGACGTCCCATCTTTTGCTCTTTAGATAGGCTTTCTCCTTTTCTCTCTCCTTCAGAAATGGTGTGAAAAGAGAAAGATAAAAGGGCTAGGATTCCAAGGAAATTCCACATGTTGTATGGAAGTAGGAAATGGAGTCCCTAAACTTATTTAAAAATTTTGTCCTAATATCTTCATTTTAGTACTTTTTTTCAGAATAAAATTGCAACTGTTGCCTCTGCATCAAATTTGACTAAGGCTAAAAATAGATGAGCAAGGTTAAGCATGGAAGAAGTGGCCCAGCATCTCCTTCCTCCTTTTGATTTTGTTTTAGTTTGAATGAGAAGGAGGTGGCTTACACAATGAACAAGAACAACAACTGGCTGGATGACTGTGTGCTTTGAGCCAATTATGATATTTTTGTGGGAAAGCTTCCAGTTCTTAAGTTTCAGTTATGTAGAGGTGGGAGGCAGCTGGTGTGAATATCTGTCTGCAGGGTACATGTATACTTACTCTGATCCAATATGGCATGAAAGCAATGTGCTTATTCAAGAACATAGTTATATCAATTTTCTTGTATTCTAACATAAAACTTCTTCATTCTCGCCACTCAAAAGAAAAAAAAAAAAAAAAAAAAAAGAAAGGCCAAAGCTAAGGTCACCAAAATACTGTGAGATTGCTCAGCCGGCTTCAGTGAAGGACCCTACTAATGAAATTAACCTATGTCCAAACTGGCCACATTAACTCATTATCTCTGTCCCCAGCTCCTCCGTCCTCCCTCCTGAAGTCTCCATTTAATCAACCACTGGCAGCATTTCCTCAAGTTTTCAGAATTTTTTGACTTCTGGTGGTGGTGATCAAATCCTGCTGCATATGCCTTCAAAGCACTTGTCCATTCATTTATTCATGTACTTGTCATGTATTTAATAAATACTTACTGTGTAATAAATACTTACTGTGCACTGTGTTAAGTACCAAGGATACAGTGATCACTAAGATAGACACAATTTCTGCCATCATAGGGCTGGTAGTACAGTGGGGGCCCATACAGATGAGTGAACAGGCATTTTCAATACCTTTCCATGCAGGCTGTTTTGGTGGGGAAGATACCGGGAGCACAGGGGGCAAAACTAGCCTTGGGCTATCAGAGGAGACTTCCTAGATAATTGATGATTTAGTTGAGACTTCAAAGTTCAGAAAAATGTAGCCAGAAGAATGTAGGCATCCTCCATTCAACAGATTTGTACTGACTGCTTTCTGTGGGTCAGGCTTTCTGTTAGACTCTGAAGAGTTAGGTAGAAAGATAGACTCAATCCCTGCTCTTCTAGTGCTTAGAGGAAGTCAGGTTAGGGTAGAAATAGATGTAAAAATATAGGGACGAAGTATCTATCTAATGTAACCATCAATATATACTAGGGAATTAAATGGTTCATCATTTTCCTGCTGAAAAGTCTAACCAGGAATTGCTCCTAAGTATCCAGCATTCCTCCTTGTAGCTCCAAGCTCTGCTATGGGCTCTGTTCCCAGTCAGAATCCCTCCATTAGGTGAGAAGCACAGGGAGGGTTCTCTTCCTTGTGCTTCCCTGCCTGTCTCTTTGTGCCTTCCAACACAGCCACAAGCCTTTATTGGAGAGCTGGGTTAATTAAAAAAGATTACACTATAGGAGGGGGAAAACTGTAAATTGTCAGCTAAAATACTTTTTCCTTTGTAGTTCATGAAAAAAGAATCTAATATATACACTCAACAAATACAAGCTAGTTGTTGTTTCCTGAGGTGCCCAAGACTGATAAAATCTACTACCTGTGGAGCTTCATGTAAGAAGGAGACGGATAGGAAATAAATAAATATGCACATTGACAACTTAATGAGAGATGGATGAGACAAATAAACAGTGATACTTCTGATAGCTCCTCCGGGAAGGTGTTTCTGTTATGACATCCTGAAGGAAATGCACTTGATTTGGGACCTGAGGTTTGGGAAGGAGCTGGTCTGTGAGAAGACAATAAAGTTGCAGAAGGGCGAGCCCATGTAAAACTCTCCCCACGGGTCTTTCTCCTGCCCTCATGTCTTTGCCTCTCTTCACAGATGTCACGTTCTAACCTTAGCCTGCTCCCAATGCAGCCATCTCTTTTTCAGGACAGCCCAGCCCTATCCATGGGGGTTGGGTTTTCCCCTCACCTGCTTCGTGATCACAGGCAACGTTTAGTTTTATCCCTGGATGGTGGGTCCTGTTTGTATGAACTACTTTCACCACTACACTGTGCCGGGTTCTCACTCAAGGACTCTGCTGTTCATTTCCATTGTCTGGGAACTCAATCTTGGATCTGTAATTACCGAACCTAGAACTGATGTTGAAGGGGAAGGTGTTTTGATGGATTACTAATCCGAAATCCTTTGTTTTCACTTCTTGTTCTAGTTACCCGCCTATTTTTCCGGACCATATTGCTCTAAGCCTTGATCACATGAAGGTCAGGAGGCGACCGAATAACTACTTGAGACGCTCCCGGATTGGCTTAGGGGGCCACTTCACGAAGCTCGCTTCGCAGGTGCCCAGCAGCTCCCCAAGCCCGCGGTGAGGGCGCCAAAATGACGTCACTCAAAAGTGGCCGGCTCAGCGCGAACGTGACGTCACGCGGGCGGGCCAGTCGGCCGTGAGGTCACCTGGTGGGCGCGGCCAGGCCGAATCCCCAGTGTCGTCACGGGCGGGGGCGGGGCCAGAGCGTGTCAGCGGAGCCGAATCAAAACAAGCCGGAGACCCGCCTTTTCCCTCCGGCTCGGGAGCGTCTCGCTCGCGTCGCGAGCCCGCGGCGCTCGCGCGGCTGCGAGCCTCGGGTGGCCGCGCGCCGGCTCCAAGAAGCCGGAGAGGGCGCGGCGGCCGGGATGGCGCGGCGCGGGCCGCGCGGCTAGACGGGCGCCGGAGGAGCCGCCGGCCCGCGCCCTCCATTCTTTGCCGCCCGGAACCCGCTCCGCGCGGCCCGGGAGCGGCCGTGCGGCGGGGAGCCGCCTTCGCTGACGCCGGGCACCTGGACGCTCGCGAGATGCCCAACCCCAAAAACAGCAAAGGCGGCCGCAAAAACAAGCGCGCCAACAGCAGCGGGGACGAGCAGGAAAATGGAGCCGGGGCCCTGGCAGCGGCGGGCGCGGCGGGCGCGGCGGCCGGGGGGGGCCTGGCGGCGGCGGCCGGCTGCGGAGCGGCGGCGGCGGGAGCGCCGGGCACCGGGGGTGCGGTGGGCACCGGAGGCGCGGGAACTGGCGCCGCCAACGCCGCGGTCGCCGCGGGGGCTGCAGCCGCGGGCGACGCCAAGAACGGTAAGACGGGGCTGGCGGGGCGAGCGCCAACTTCCTCCCCGACGGGGACGGCGCGGTGGCGGGGCGCGGGCGGTGCGTGGACAATGCGAGAGTCAGGAAGTGCTCACCCCGCCTCTCCGCCCCGCGGCGGCTGCCCCTTCCCGGTCCCCACGCCTGGCGGCGGCGGCGACAACGATTCCGCGGCCTCTTCCTGGGGTCTGCGCCGCTCCCGGGTCGCGCGCCCGGGGTCGGCTGCGCCTCCCACTCCGAGTCCTACTCCGACTCCGAGGGGCGCCCGGGTGCTCGGCGGCGGCCGTGCTCCCCTCGGGCCCTGAGGGTCCTGGCGGGACCAAGTGTGTGCCCCGGGCCGTGGGGGAAGGGCGGGGGAAGGAGAGAGCTGCCCAAGTTGAAAAGAAGGATCCGATTGGAAACTTAGACACCAGTTCATTCTTCCCGGTGTCCCCCTCAGCTCCCCGTCTTTCCTTCCGAATGAAGAGGAGTCTTAAATCCCTGCAGATCCGGGCTTGCTGCGGCAACTGCCACAGGTGAAGAGGCCCCGAGACATTTTTACTATAGGGCGTGTGTGTGTGTGTGCGCGCGTGTGTGTGCTGGCGCGCGCGCGCTCTTTAATTCTCTTGCTCGCTTGAGGAAGGAAGAGAATCTGAACTTGACTTCCGTTCTCAGACCCGAGTTTAAAAAAAAAATGAACCTCTGTATGATTCTGTTTCACAGTTTCAGAAGGAAACCAACTAATCTTAGGCAGTGCCTGAAAAGGGGCACGTAGGGAAGAGTGGACAGGATTGCCGTTGTCACTGCACAGGCATGGCTTTCGTTACACGGTGCCCGGCAAACACTTATTTCTGGACAGTTCTTGGAATTCCTCTGTTCAGGCGGTTTTTCAGGGAAGGGAATAGAGGTATAATTTAATGAAGGGAGATTAGGATCTTTGTATCTGGCTTTTAACTTGTAGTTTTTCAGCTTCTGAAGCCATTCTTTATGCAGAATAGTCACTTTTTAAACCGCCACCTGCACTTAGAAGAACCCCACAGTGCTTTGAACATAGGAGATTGAAGTGTAGCCTGTTAAGAACAGAACCATAGGCCCCATTGGCTGTGTGTCTGCAATATTGAAATAAGAAGGTCTTTCTTTTTTCTAGGAACAGACATCCTGGTTTTGAATGTGTGATAATGCAGTTTTTGGCCAGGCTGTCTTCTCCGTGTTCTTTTGTTTTCCAAGCTCTACACTTCATTTTCGTATTGATGTGACAGATGGAAAGGAAGACAGACTAGTGGCCTAGCCCTTTAGAGCTCTGCCTTCTTGGGGAGGTTGGTCTTTCTCAGACTTGATTTCCTCAACTTTAAAATTGAAAAAATATTATATATATTATTACATTGGCTCCCTCATAGGGTTATGGTGAGGCTTGGAGTGTCACTTCCTTGCCCAGTTTGCTGTTCTTGTTTAAAGTCTTGTTGTGTTTCTAATGTACTTACTAAAGTTCCTCAAGGAAAGTGATCAATGAATGATAGCTGTCATTCACTCCTTCAAAACTGTTAAACACTTAGAGTGTTACCACTACTGTGCTAAGTATTAAAAGGTACAGTGGTAATCAAGAGAGGACACCCTGGTCCTCAAGGAGCTTGCATTCCAGGTCTGGTGGCGGTGTGGCTTACCGCCCCCCCCCCTTTTTTTTTTTTTTTTTGTCTGTATGGAAGCTTCAAGTTCTCTGTTTCCTTATTCTCCAAAAGATTAAACTACTTTCACAGAACTCTATCTCTGAAACTAATAATACACTCCATGTTAATTAAATAAAAAAAATTCTTTAGAAAAAAGATTAGACAACTTTAAGGTGGTGTGAAGAAATTTTTTTCTTAGGCTGGTGATATCTCCTCCTTTGTAAAACTTCAAGCTGGTTATGATGTCCTGATTATTTCCTTGGAAATGGCAAACTCAGGTATATTTAGCAGTTCTGTATATGTCTGTATGAAGCTGTGTGTTTCTGATTTGGAGCTTGTTTTATGAAATGAATGGGGAAAAAGGGAGGAAATGGGCCAGACATTGCCATAGTCAGGGTTAGAGAAGGTACAAACTTTTTGATCAGTGAGCTGTGTTTTATGATGCCACATTTGGTTCTAACATTGTATCATGTCTCAGTGAATGATCCACCTTAATTTGAAGAACTTCTCACCTCAGTTGATACCTGAACATGGATGCTAAGGCCTCCTGTGTGCAAAGCTGATAAGTAAACTAAGGAAATTATAAATGCTTTTTTTTTTTTTTTTTGGCCATGTAACACTGTACTTTATAATGTTGGGGTGGGAGAGGTGGTATGGGTGAATTTTAAGGGAAAGAGCAACAGATATGCAGATTCTCAATAATCAACCAATAAGGCCAATTATTTTTGAATTTTGGAATGACATCAGTTGGACTAGTATAGTTTTTTTTTTTTTTAAAGATTTATTTATTGAGAGAGAGAGTGAGAGAGAGAATAAGCAGGGAGAACAGCAGAGGGAGAGGGAGAAGCAGACACCCTGCTGAGCAGGGAGGCCAATCTTTTTTTTTTTAAGATTTTATTTATTTATTTATTTGACAGGGTACAAGCAAGAAGAGCAGAGGCAGAGGGACAGCTGGCTCCCATTAGAGCAGGGAGCCCAGTGCAGGGCTCAGGCTCCATCCTAGGACTCTGGGATCATGACTTGAGGTGAAGGCAGACACTTAACTGACTGAGCCACCCAGGGGCCTCAGTTTTTGTTGTTGTTGTTGTTTTTTTTTGTTGTTGTTGTTTGTTTTTTTTAAAGATTATTTTCTTGAGAGAGAGAGAGCACGCATGAGCGGTGTGGGGTTGGGGAGGGTCAGAGGGAGAGGAAGAAGCAGACTTTCCACTGAGCAGGGAGCCTGACAACACAGGATTCACTCCCAGACAATTCGATCCCAGATGGCAAGATCATGACCTGGGCGGAAGGCAGACGCTTGACTGCTTAAGTGACTTAAGTATACCCCAGTATAGTATTTCTAAGTATATTCAATTTTTTTTTTTTTTTTTTTTTACCTTAACTGTGACATTAGATTTTGCAGTTATGAGTATTGCAAATTAAATAATTCTAAGGATGTAATCTGAATTCTGTTAAAATTTTAAAGGGTTTGTTCTCACTGTGCAACTTAGTTGTGATCTGCATATGCAAGCATGCCAGTTTCATGACGTTAATAGTAGTTGTAGCTTGTACTTTTTTGGAATTTATAGAATTGTTTTATGTCTTGTCGTTCTTGGGCATTATGGCCACCAGGGAAGGGTACTATTCTTAGTTGTTCACTGCCTGTCAGTAGGTATAAATAGCTGGTTATTCGATAAAAGAGGACTGCTAGTTAAGGAAAGCTGGGGAAGCTATGGTAGGATTGTAGGTGAAGAAGTTGAACTGGTTGCAGTTGTGCATCTTGAGTAAGATGAATATTAATCGTAAGGACTTTGTACTCCTAATAAGTTTCTTAGTACATTTTAAGATCCTGGTTTATGAAGCTTTTTGTAGGAATTGGAGTAAAAGATGAAGTGCCATTCTATTCCTACATATTAAACATCTGTGCATATACTGTAGCATTTTGATTGTAGGTGGACAAGATTTGCCAATCATTATTTTTAGGATCTAGTAATCATGCAGTAAGTTAAAACTATGCAGTTTCATTCTGGAATTCTAGTTCCATTAGGCCACTGCTTTTTCACTTAAGGCCTAAAAAAATATGAACCCTTGATCACAGTATCTAGTTTTCAGTGGGCCTGGATCCCAGATCCTTTTATTAATTCCTGTTTTATGGATGACGGTGGTTCATCACGCCACTCATTCCTGACTGCCACCAGAACGCCTGGGTAGCTGAATCCTCCTTTAATCCATTCAACAACACTTTCTAGTAAATGGAGCTAGTTTATATAGTGATTGGTTGTGCATTTGGTAGACATAAATTCCTGTCCTGGTTCCTCAAATTATTTGCCATATGATCTCAGGCAAGTCATTTGACTTCTCTGAGACTCAGTTTCCGCATATTTAAGATGGGATTACAGTACCTACCCATACATATACAGTAAGACCTATCACATATATTACAGGCATATTACTTATATACACATATATGGTGTTTGACTTATAATATGAGCTTACTAAGTGTTAATTTGGCAGATTCTGGAAATAGTCTTTGAAACAGATTTTATGTGTAGGAATTTTACTGGAAATGTGCTAGCTGGGCAGTGAAGGAAGCAGGATTGAACAGAGGGAGGAATTGAACTGCTCTGCAGTTGCAGCTGAGACTTCTGGAGCTGGGATGGTCCTGCAGAGTTATCTCACCTTGATACATGAAGGCAGGGCCTTTAAACTCATCATCCCCCTTGACTGGTCATTTGGACATGGGTTGCCCCCAGAAAGAAGGTATATGACCTGGGAAGTGGCATCTTTTAGCTGGAGAGCCTCTGGGCTGGGAGCTTTCTGCTCGGAGGGAAGCTCTTTTAATTGCCCTAGCATTATCTGTTTCTTCACTTAGAACACTAGTGCCGTTCACCTAAGACACAGGTGTGGAATAGTTCTCACTCCCCTTTATGGATCAGGTTGGGAGTTCACTACCAGTCTGACATTGTTTTGATGGGAAACGTTTTCCGAATTCCGTACATCTTTACAAGTAGGTTTTTGGAACCCTATAAACAAGATTTGTGCTTTTCTGCATACTTAGGCCAGTAAACACGTTTAGTATAACTCCAGGTTTGTAGTATATTTCAAATAGTTTCTTTTTTTAGGTGCTTCCTTGAATTCTTATTACATTTAAATTATCTAGTGGTGCCTGGGTGACTCAGTCGTTAAGCGTCTGCCTTCTGCCCAGGTCCCGCGATCAAGCCCTGCATCAGGCTCCCTGCTCTGCAGGAAGCCTGCTTCTCCCTCTCCCACTCCTCCTGCTTGTGTTCCTTCTCTCGCTGTGTCTCTCTCTGTGTCAAATAAATAAAATCTTTAAAAAAAATTCACACAAAAAATAAATTTTATTTTTCATAAGAAAAATGAGTGTTTGCTTGCTGTTTATTTTCAAATCAAGGAGTATTAATTGCAGGTCTAAGATATGTTGAGTGCAGTTGTCATCTTGGAAGACATTTTCTTGCCTTATTTAGAAGTTCCTTTTGTCAGGTCTTTAAAAATATCTTCTACTTTTGGACCTTGCCTTTTAAAATCCACCTTTGTAATGGGGGATTGGTAGAAAATATTGCCTCATCAATCAAAGATTCATCTTGTGCACTTTTAAGAACTATTCTGTGTTCTGCTAATGGAGTTTTGTGCACAGTCCTTACTCTTTCCTTCTTGTTAGAGGACCTGAGTTTAAATTCTAGAAACTAAACCTTCAATGTCAGCTTTCCTGCAAGTCCAAGAATGTATATCATTCCATAGAGAATTGAAAACAGGAGATAAAACTGGGAAGACTCTTGAAGCTTAATCCTCCTATGAATTTACCCTAGGCTTAGCTATGAACAATTTAAAAAACTTGAAGGCATCAAGAGGGAAAAAAAGGAGGAAAAAAAAAACTGTTCTGACTGATTTTGCGAGGTCTTTGGCATTTTTAAGGGATTGATTTAATTAAATGTGTTTTGTTATTTCATTATTTAACAGTAATAAAATGGCCATTAAAAAAATGAAGATCGGTGAAGTTCTCTTTGCCCTTCTAGTCAAGCACATCCTCCTACCACTTAGATCACCATTGTTAACATTTGGATGCATATTCTTGGACACTTTTTAAATTTTTTCTCATACAGAATTTCAAAAATATGTATACAGTTTTCAAAAAGGATTATATATTTTATAATCTGTGTTTTACATATGCAGTATTTTGTAGGCATTTTAGCAGAGTAGTAAATACACAGGTGCGTCACCATTTTAATGACTGTATAACATGCCATTATATGTTTACATCTTGGATAATTTGATCATTCTACTATTATCTGACCTTTAGTTTATTATTTATACATCTGTAGGCATTACCCAATTACCTGTGGACTTGCTGTGTCAAAGGATAGGCATTTAAAAAAAAATAATACATGGTGACAGATTGTCTCATAGTAAAGTTATAGCAGTTTGATCCCACTGTGGTCAGTGTGTCCTTTCCCCATAGCCTCACTAGTCTCTAGGGACTGTTGCTTTAAAGGCATGATGGAGAATTGCTGGTATTCCTGACCGTCTCAGCAGTAAGAGGGCCCCAGCAGGATCAGGAGCCAGGAGAGGATGCTACCACGCTTTAGGGGACATTCCAAAGCTGCATTTATTTCTTTTGGGGACTTCTGTGCTCTTTAGTGATTTGGTGGCTAACAAGGATTCAATAAGATATCTAATAGTGGTGAGTGATATCCTTGCAGTTGGTAATAGTGAAGGTGAAAACATAGGCTTTTGAAATTCTGTCTGCACCATTATTCTAATCTTAAGAAATAAGGCCTAAAATTTTTAAAGTTTTAGTAAGCGTGTGGTCTGAACAGGCGTGGGTACAAACCTAGATGCCCCAGTTTACTAGCAAAGTGACTTGGGGCAAATTATGTAACCTTTCTCAGACTTCCTTTTCCAAACACAATCCTTTAGAGTGTTTCTGAAGATGAAGAAAAACCGTATTAAAGATCTTGGCTCAGAGCCTGGCAGATATGGCACTATCCATAATAGCTTTGTAAGTTTTGTGATTGGTTCAACTTTATTCAATTACAAGACTTTTAAAACTATTCTACGTTGAGAACAGACACCAGGAGGCAATAAGGTGGTGAAGGGTCTTTGAACATTAATATAAGAAAAGACTGATTTCAACCTGATTTCAGGTTGTTATTCAAGCCCTGATTTGATTACAAGTGATCTGTTCTTCCCTCATCATATATAGTTTACCTGGAAACTCTGATTATAGTTTACTTGGAAAAATCAGATGATTTAACAGAAAAGAAAAAAAGTAAAAAGCAAAATGTGACAATTGTTATGTCCTCCTTTCTTCACTTATTTATTCATCTCATATATTGAGTGCCTGCTATTTGTCAGGCACTGTGTTGGGCTCTGAGACTACAAGGACAAAAGAAGTGGCCCCAAGGGGCTTATGGTCTACTTGGGAGCCTTTATAGAAACCAGTACAAATAGGTTATTACATGTACACTACACATGGGTAGCTTAGAAATAAAGAGCCGGAGCTTCTGAGGTGATAAAAATTTGGATTAAAGATGGGGATTGTGGGGCCCCTGGGTGGCTAGCCAATTAACTCTGACTCTTGGTTTCAGCTCAGGTTGTGATCTCATGGATCATGAGATTGAGCCCCATGTCAGACTCTGCACTCAGCAAGGAGTCTGCTGGAGATTCTCTTTCCCTCTCTCTCCCCAACCCCACAAATAAATAAATCTTAAAAAAGGAAAGAGATGAGGTTGTATTATTATGATATGGAGAAGTGAAATAAACATGTGGAGTTGAAGAGTAGCTGAAAGGAGGTAGGGAGCTCAGGGTATTCTTTGGGGATCAGTCAGTGCTTAATATTACTAACATAATAGTATTAATATCCCCTCTCTCCAGTCCTCAGCTAGAAAGTTCATCAGTTTGAGTGTTTGTTTGCTTATTCATTGTTTTGTTTGTTCATCTGTGTACACCCATTTTTCTAAACATTTATTATGTGCCTATTGTCTCTTCTATAATTGGAAGTTTAATGTTGAATTGTAGTTGAACACATCAGAATCTACATTCCTACAGGCTCATAGTGATGTTGGGACAGAGACATGTGAGCACCATGAGGTATGATAATGTGCTATGGATGCCCAGTGGAGAAAATTATGTTTCCTGGAGGAGAGGATGTTTGAACTGAGTCCTGCAGAAAGAGAAGCAGTTAGCTCTGAAAGCAAAGAAAGAGACTTAAGTTCTGGTTGTTGCCAGGAGTTTGTGACTGGTCTTTGGTGCAGCGGTAGGACAGGAGGCTGGAAAGGGAATGGGGTCTGACAGTCAAATCTGGATGTTTTGTAGCCAGGAAAGGACCATCCTGGAAGTTTGTAAGCAGACACATACATGGTCAACTGTACCTGCAAAAGGGCACATGTTCATTTATTTGGTTTGCCATCATAGGTTGCTGACAAGCTGATAAAGTTGTAATTTCAATAGAGTGGTATTTTAGCAATTTTTCTTTTGATACAACTAGTCAAGGATTATTGACCCAACCTGCCATGGACCCTTGATTTTGGTTTTTCAGTAAAGCAGTGGGCACAGTACCCAAGGCTGCTGTGTGGAGAGTCTGTCTTCATTGTGGGCACCAGCATCCCTGTACTTTCTCAGCCATGGGAGGTTAGCTACTTGAAGTTAACTTAAGAGAACCAACTGCTGATGGAGTGGTTGGGGCCATCTGAGCAGAAAGAGTTTTCTCTGAAGGGAGAGTTGTCCCTATGGTTTATTTTTCATACTGCTGTAGAAAGTGTATATATATCTCTGTGCCAGGTTGGATTAATTTTCTTGGTTTGTCATTCTATTTTTATCATAATTGGATCAGTTTTAAAACTCTGGTTGGGTTTGGCTCTCATTGTTTTGTACAAAGTAACTTTGTATATATGTGTGTGTGTCTTAATTCTGTATATTTGAGAAAGCTTCCAGTTCTCAGTGGTTGGTGAAATAGCAATTTGCTTTATTAATCAACAGATGTTTCAGTTCGATTGTACTAGAGTGTTTTTATAAAATGGCAAAGGGTAGTGTTTCTAATGCTTAATTATTATATGTCCTGATTTATTAGAAGTAGAAAAGGGAAACAAATTCTTTCTGCTAAATTATAAGGATAATACCTGAAAACAATCTAAGAGTTAGAAACAGATTTAGAGGAAGTTTAAAGAAAAGAGGAAGACTTAAAGAGGAAGCATAAAATGTTAATCATATAATTGCTTTGACTGCAATTAATAAGGTTAGCATGATTTTCTTAAACACTCATATGTAATCAGTAGATTTAAATTGCGAGGAGGAAAAGATTTTCCTTCATTCTCTTAGGTGTAATGATTGGGGTCTGCAAATTAAGCCAACAAAAGATAACTTAATAAGAGAAAAGATGGATTTAATCACAGGAAAAGAATTCAACTCAAAGTGGGGGGGTGGTTTAGAATTTGTGGCTTATATCCCACCTTCACAGGAGAAGGGGAAAGGAAAAGATAGGCGAAAACAGATGACTTCTTAATAAGAGAAGGGGAAGGGAAGATGGGCACCTATAGGAAAAGAAATAGCTTTCTGGAAAGATAAATGAGCCCTTAGAAAATATAGAGAGATGATAGTTTTGTGACAATGTCTGCTTAGGTGTGGTGTGGAGACTTTTCTCTGGTAGGAGTCAGTCTTCCTTGATTGCTCCTAGGAGACTTAAATCAGTTCTTCTGAGAGGCTCTGCATTTAGGCAGATAAGAGATTTCAGGAACTCAAGGGCCTTCAGCTGAAAATAATTTTTAGGTTATAGTGGCACATTCTTTTTTTTTTTTTTTAAAGATTTTATTTATTTATTTGACAGACAGAGATCACAAGTAGGCAGAGAGAGAGAGGGAAGCAGGGTCCCTGCTGAGCAAAGAGCCCGTACAGTGGCACATTCTTGATCTCTTCAAAATATTTTGCAGTTCAGATCACACTACCCCCCTAATAACAATTACAAGTAGTCGGGTTGCAAAGACAGTGTCATAATTCAGAATTTCTAACTTTTATTTGTTGGAAATTTATTAGAAATAGATGGTCTTAAAGCATATGCCTTTAAAAAACTGAGAAAAAGGGTAAGTTTAGGCAAAAGTTAACAGGTATCAAATTGCTTATATAGGTAAGGAAGCTACTTGCCAGATTTAAAATGTAGATTTTTCCCTAGGGATAAGCATAAGTTTGATGATCCTTCAGATCATGTCCTTTCAAGTTATGAAAAGCATCTCAGGAGAGTCTTTTGACACTGATGTTGAAACTGAATCACAAACTCTTGAAGATTTCTAAATGAGCACTCTGGAATATGGTTATTGTATAATATTTAGTAGAACTCTAATACAACTTTTTTTTTTTTAAAGATTTTATTTATTTGACAGAGATCACAAGTAGGCAGAGAGGCAGGCAGAGAGGCAGGCAGAGAGAGAGGAAGGGAAGCAGGCTTTCTGCTGAGCAGAGAGCCTGATTGGGAGGGGACGGCTCGACCCCAGGACCCTGGGATCATGACCTGAGCCGAAGGCAGAGGCTTTAACCCACTTAACCCACTGAGCCACCCAGGTGCCCCAAAACTCTAATACAACTTCTTAAAGTGATGCATTACTTATGTTTCAGTGCCTGACGAAGCTCAGTGTCTGGGCAGAAATGGAAACTGGGGAATAGACACAATCAGGTTCTGGCTTTTTCTGACTGGCTGCGTGTGCAGTTTGTAATCTGAGAGACTGAGCTGGGGTTGGGTGGTGATGGTTGTTACTGAACACACTCAGTGCTGCCAGAAGCCACAGGGAGAGCCTGGCCTTGAGAAATAGAAATGTGAACATCTAACATCGGAGGCCACTCTAAGAACGACTCCAGGTGGTTTCCAGCCCCTCAGACCTGTTCTTCGTGGGTGGTGCTCACATGTTGCAGTGCTGTTGGCCTTGTGATGGTATGGTGCCACTATATGAGGCCTTTAGTGTTGGGTCTGCAGATAATGTCTTGCTTCCAGAGCAAATTGGGTAAAATTCCTGGGTGCAAGTTGTGTTGGGGCTGCAGAACCATAGAATCCACAGAAAGGAGAAGCAGCTGCTTCCAGCAGTTGGAACAGTGGTGATGCCACAACTGCCCTTTATTGAGTGCTCTCTAGGAGCCAGCTAAGCACCTGGCAGTGGGCAGTCTGCACTTGAGGAAGAGGACACTAAGCTCCAGATATGGCCTCTTTCCCTTTTTGCAGAAGAGGCATGTTTGGGTTGTGGAGACATGCCTGACCCAGATGCCACAGTTTGATCCTGTGTGGTATCGGGCCCATCTTGATGGACACCCATGCATGTGTATAAATAATGAACACACTTTTAAGTAGAGGACTTAAATGCAGTATAAAAACATCAAAGAAGCAAGAGGGCTGTTTAAATTATTTTTAAAAGGCCTTATGCTTATCATCTGGGTACTTGAAATTAAATTTGGGAAACAGAACACTTGACCAAGGAAGCACTTTGTTCATGCATTTTCCATTCATGTTTGTCTGATTCCTTCTCTTTATGATGGAAGGATTTCCTGGTCTTGGAATTGTGGGGCTTGTGAACATTTGAACTGACACTGTCTTTAATGGACTGTAGTTCATGACTAGGGTGTGATTATCTTCTCTAGGCTAAAGTCCTAGATGTGGGATCACTGGTCATGAGGCTTTTTTTTTTTTTTTTAAGATTTTATTTATTTATTTGAGAGTGGGGGAGTGGGGAGCACAAGCAGGGGGAGTGGCAGGCAGAGGGAGAGGGAGAAGCAGACTCCCTGCTGAACAGGGAACCCAATGTAGGACTCCATCCTGGGACCCTGGGATCATGACCAAGTGAACCACCCAGGAGCCCAAGGCATGTGGTTTTTAAGGCTTCAAGACAAAGTGCCAAACTGCCCTCTAGAAAGGGTTTACCTGTTTGTGTGACCCCTGGGGTGCGCCTTTCTTCGCAGTTCTCAGCATGGGTTTTGATGATCATTTTCATCTCCACCCATTAGATAGGTGAAAAATTACATCTCATTGTTATTTTTATTTGCATTTGGTGGATCGTCACTGAGTGCCTTTATTTGTGTTTTTTGTTCATTTTACTAGGGGATATTTGTGTTCTTACTGATTTGCACCAAGTTTTTATATATTCAGGATACTTTTTTGATGTACATTTTCCCTGGTTTATTGTTTATCTTTTGTCTTATTTCAGGTGTCCTTGCTGGTTAGAAATGTTACAGTTTTGTATGATCACAGAACATCCACATAGAGAGAGAACTCAAGAGAAAGGTAGGGAGTTTGAGGGAAGGAGCCTGTTTTGACGGTACTCGCAGGAAAAGCAGTGTGGGCCTGGCATAAGGTTAATGACTGAGTTCACTTGGATATCAGTGCACAGCAGTGCTCTTACGGTAGTGAGGTTCTGTTTCCTTTTTGTATTTAATTTTTGAGGCTCTGTTTTCACAGAATTGGTTGCAGTTCTTGCTGCCTTCCCTGACCCTTCACTTCCCTGACCGCTGTTGTCTGGTTGACAGCAGGGCTGCAGTGCTCAACACCTGTCATGTCTTGCACATTTCTAAAATCCCTTGCGGTTTTTATTCTAGCTGCTTAGGACTTTGAAACTTGTAGATAAAGGTTATCTGTCCATTAGTTACTTATCACCTCTTCTCAAGAATAAAGCTGCAAACTCAGTCCTCTTAAGGCTAAATTGCCCATAAGTTCTTTGTGATAACACACTTAAATTCCAAATCACAAGAAAGTTCTCATTTTTATCATTGTGGCACTTGGATTGAAATTACATTTGTATGTTAATAAGATGAAGATACAGCTTTGAGTCAAACCAAAATTTATTTGCACTCCCATGCATCATGCTGATCTTGTCAGCCCTTGTGCTTCTCAAATGGCTGTGATTTGAGAGAGGTTCCCAAACTCACTACTTGTTCCAGAGAGTGTGAAATTTGACAGACATAGGTCATAACTTGAGATCTGGCATTTTGCAAGACCAGTGAACTTTTCTCTGCAATTTTTCTGTTTTTAAAGATTTTATTTATCTATCTGTCTATTTATTTATTTGAGAGGGAGAGAGTGATCTCAGACCCCAAGATCATGACCTGAGCCGAAATCAAGAGTCAGAGCCACCCAGGTGCCCCTCAGCCCAAATGCTCTTATCTGTAGAAAATAAAGATGATATGAAATATTGTTTGTGACTCTTTGCAAATGAAGTATAGAGCTATTTGAAAAAGTGAATTGTTGGGTCATGATTTGGGGGTCGTAGTGTTTTCTGGGTGAATTTTTGGTTCTTAGTTACCTTTGTGGTAGTGTGGCTGCTTCCACTTCCAGTGGTTGAATGCACACTCAGATCTATTGAAGAACCCAGGGCAGGCCTTAGCTTCCCCCTCCTTGAGTTGGCAGTGAATGTTATTCTTCCAAAATCCTTAATCTAGGAGCCTTGAGTTTCTTTGCACATTCAGGTCTAGGAGATCTGCTGTGTAGATTTTCCAGGAGAATCTTTAGTGCTTGCCTTTTGTTCTCTGGGCAAGTCCAGCTCTTTGAGGGAGGAGCTCTTCAGACTTTATACAAGGGCTTTCTGACCCCACAATGAGGAAGGACTGTGGTGAAGCCTTGGGCGGGGTTCTTTTCACCAGAGTGAGGATAGCTGACTTGGGGATTGTTCTTTTGGGATCTGTGAATCATCTTGTCCCCAGGTTTCCTCATAACAGCAAATTCCACTATGATTTTAACCATTTTGTTAATAAAGATTTGCTTTTGGCTATTGTGCTGCATGATTTACGTGTGTGCGCTTGTATCTGTAATCATGCCTCACTTAGTTTGGACCTTGATTCACTCAGGCCTTTCTGCTTTTTGCACTTTACCTGCCTCTAGGGTCCTATGCAGTGGGAGTTTAAGTGTTGCTGTAAAAGCATTTGAAATGCTTACATGTGGCTTTTGTTTGTTTCCTTACCTCCCTTTTAGATTTTGCATTTTTATTTTATTTTATTTAAAAGATTTTATTTGTCAGAGAGAGAGAGAGAATGAGCACAAGCAGGGAGAACAGCAAGCATAGGGAGAAGCAGGGTTAGCGGCAGATGCTTAAGTGACTGAGCCACCCAGGCGTCCCTAGATTTTACATTTTAAAATACATTGAAGAATTTTGGATATATCAAACTATATTATGGATTTTATCAAATTTATCAAATTTATGATGGTTGGCATGTGTAAGTATTAATGAATGCATGCAAATGTATCAATATGTTTATATTGAATGATTGTTTTTCTTGAGATTAGGTTGATTTAAAAACACTTTTTAAACTTTGTCCTTGAGATAATCAGATTTGAAACTTTTTTTTTTTTTTTTTTAAAGATTTTATTTATTTATTTGTCAGAGAGAGCGAGCGAGCACAGGCAGGCAGAGTGGCAGGCAGAGGCAGAGGGAGAAGCAGGCTCCCCGCCAAGCAAGGAGCCCGATGTGGGACTCGATCCCAGGATGCTGGGATCATGACCTGAGCCGAAGGCAGCCGCTCAACCAACTGAGCCACCCAGGCGTCCCAGATTTGAAACTTTTGACTAAATCCCTTTTCATCATAACTTTTTACTCTTCGATGAGATATGCGATGACTAAAAATTTTTAAGGAATTAATTGGAAATGTTTTTCTTTTGACAGATTGAAAATACTATTTAGTATTCACTTAGTATATAATCATGTACATTTATATATATTTTTATATATTTCAGTAGAATTATATTTACTCTGACAGATTCTCTTATAGCAAAATAAATTTCCAGATATTTTTGGTAACTTTATAAATGGTATATATATATATTTTTCCCTCTAGTTTAGAAAGAAATAGTTTTGAGTCTTTGAGAGTGGCCATACTATAAAATTAATCTTTGTTCCACAGAAGTAATTGGAAAAGGAGTGAATGTCTAGTTAGAATGACATCACTGGCTTAATATCTCAGTGGGGGTCTATAACTTTGAGTTTGCTTAGCAGTAGAAAATCTTTTGAAATACTGTCTTGAGGGACACCTGGGTGGCTCAGTTGGTTAAGCGGCTGCATTCGGCTCAGGTCATGATCCCAGCGTCCTGGGATCGAGTCCCACATCGGGCTCCTTGCTGGGCAGGGGGCCTGCTTCTCCCTCTGCCTCTGCCTGCCTCTCTGTCTGCCTGTGCTCGCTCTCTGGCGCGCTCTCTCTCTCTGATAAATAAATAAATAAAATCTTTAAAAAAAATTAAAAAAAAAAAAAAGAAATACTGTCTTGAAAATAAGTCATATTATAGCAGGTTGTGTTGAGTGTGAATATGTGATAAACTGCTGGACCAGGACATAGACATGACTGATTCTTGACTCTAGTTTTTATATTTACTGAGGTATGTATAAGACTTAGATATGCTCTGTCCTTTGACAAGTCTTTCCTTGTTGCAACAGATTCTGTAACTTGGTTGTTGGTTGCTGATGCAGCATTTCAGAAATAGACTACTGTGGCCCCCAGGCAAAGGCTTTGTCTTTCTCCTTGGATCCCAGCAGAGTGATTGCCAGGCTGGAAGGGATCTCTGTAAAGCATTTTCCCAGGTTTATTTTGAAGGGGAGACAAGGGAGCAGAAAGTGTATTTTTCAGGGAGCTCAACAGGGCAGAAAAGGCATGTGGAAAACAAAGGAGTATAAGGATTAGTTTAGTCCAGGGTTGGGTAGGGCAGGGAAATGAATTTTGTTACAGTGTGCTGTGATTTTATGATTTAAATATGCTAGTCTTAAATAATCTCAAGAGTTGGTATGTTGACCCAGTCTGTTGAACCAAACAGAGATCAAGCAAGACCAGTTGAGCTTCTCTTTCTCTACATCCACATGCTTTTTCTGCATTCTCCATACTGATAGAATGGATAGAATGGTGTGTTTCTTTACATTTTTTCCAAGGAAAATTGCATTATTCTCATTAATGACAATGTAAGCCTTTGCTCATGACTTTTTTTTTTTGAGTTTTGCAATTCTGTTAGAGTAGATTTATCACATTGTCTTTTTTTTTTTTTTTTTTAATCTTAGAGCCTGTATGAGTGGGGTGGGGGGCAAAGGGAGATGGAGAGACTCCTTAAGAAGACTCCTTGCCAAGCACAGAGCCTGACCCGGGGCTTGATCCCAGGACCCTGAGATTGTGACCTGAGCTGAAATCAAGAGTCAGATGCTCAACCGAGCCACCCTGGCACCCCTCTCTCTCTCTTTTTTTTTTTTTTTTTTTTTAAAGATTTTATTTATTTACGACAGAGAGAGATCACAAGCAGGCAGAGAGGCAGGCGGAGAGAGAGGGAGAAGCAGGCTCCCCGCTGAGCAGAGAGCCCGATGCGGGGCTCGATCCCAGGACCCTGGGATCATGACCTGAGCCGAAGGCAGAGGCTTAACCCACTGAGCCACCCAGGCGCCCCTCTCTCTTTGTTTTTAAGAAGTGCGAAGATGGGGTCAGGAAATCTTTATATCATAATTGGGTTTAAGCACTTGCTTCTTCAATTTGGATTTCCTTATACCTAGTTTTAAGGTAAGTCTGAGTGTTACTATGACTATAGAACATTTTGAATAAGTTTTTGGGTCATCAGATCACAGTAAGTAGTGCTATAATTTTTAATAAGACACTGTTCCAGATTATGGAACTACTTATGATCTGGTTACACAAAGCTTACTGGTCACTGTCTCTTCTTATAAGGTGGCTTTATTGATCTGTGTGCAGCGTGGGTGAGAGTGGAACAGGGAAGGCCACGTACTAGCTGGATGACCCTGGGCATATCATTAAAGGATCCCATGTAGGCTCAGGAAATATTTATAGAATATGGATGAAGAGATTGCCTTATTTCTATTCTGTGGAACTTGGGTATTTTTAAGAAGCATTCTGGAAAACTATGGAATCATCATCTTTATTCCGATAGCCTAAACCAGGCATATTTAGTTCTCTGTCCTTTGGGATCTTGACATGGCCCCTGTTAGAAAAGGAGAAACGAATTTACTGCTTTATAGTCATTATCAATACAGATTTTTTTTTTTTTTTTTTTTACCAATAACAGAATGTGAAAGCCAGAATAGAAATAAAAAAAAAATAGGTACAGTAGAAGCCTGTAGCTTTCAATTTAGTGTGAGCTTGAGGCTAGGTAGGCTGTGGGTTTTAATTGAAAGTAAGGAAAGAGTAGGTCTAAGAGGATAAACAATGTATTGAGAGAATGTTAAAAATTAACCCAAGTTGTTAAATATAGTTGAAGAGCTTTTTTTTTTTTTAACGTAAAACTTCCATGTTTATTTGTGTAGAGTGGATTGTCTGAGTAAAAACATGTGTTTAAACCCTATTCAAAGCATAAAAACATATTTAATTGAATTTAACCGCCATGTACTGAATTTGCTACCCACTTTGGAGCAGTCTCAGCTACTAAAATAACATAAGGAAGGATAAACTAAATTGGAGGTTAAGACAGATGTGCTTAAGTGAGCTTATTTGTAGCTCCTATACTAATTAAAACAAGTTGACAAAATATTTTTGTATTAACTTCCCTTTATATATAAGACTTAGTGTCTTTTTTTATGTAGTAGAGAAAAGGGTCTCAAAATATTTAAGAAAGAAAACTTTTTAGTTTTCACTTAAAAAATACTTAATCAAGAAATGATAAGCAAACACATAGTGAATTTGAGGTGTGGTGTGGGGCAGTGGGGACTGCAGTTAGCTTTCCTCAGTCTGTGTCCACTCGTTCCCCTCTAATCTGCTTTCTGTGCTGCAGCCACAGTGAGAGACCATGGCTGAAGCAGAGTCTTTGCTTTTGGGCCTGTTGGGTGATCAGATGGGAAGGCCAGACTAGGGCCTAATCGTGGAATTCCTTGACCACATTCAGAGGAGTTGGGGCTTCAGTCTGGGAGTTTCTGAGTTGCCTGAATGTGTGTATGATGTAATCATAGTGTGATTTTTCAGAGTGGTAGTCAGACATTTTTGCTTGTGTGACCCCTAAAAAAATTTGAAAACACAGTTCCTCTTGCACATTTAATGTTGTTACACCCAGTTTTTTAAAGGTTTGAATAAATGCAGAGGATACCATTTCCAAATATATTGTAAACATCATTTAAATGTATTTAAAGAGAATTCCAGTATCATAGTAACTTGTAACCATTTACCAGCTATTAAAAAACAGTAGTCAGAAATTTTACAACTTTTCTTGATTTCTGTTCAATTCTTACCTGGAATTTGATTCTAAGACCAAGTATTGTCTTTTATTGATTATTCTGTTGTATTTTTCTATAACAAAGTATGTGTATAAACTTAAGTTTATATTAAGAAGCACTTATGTAATGGTAAGGTAAGGACCTCGAGAAATCTGCTTCTCCATAAAAGCAGTGAGAACAAAGGCAAAAATGATTAAACCCAACGTTTTCAGAACTCTGGATGTTAACCATAGGCCTGTAGTAATCCTTAGAGTGTATATTCAAGGAAAGGGACTGAATCAGAGTAAGAACAGTGAATTTTGTGTTTTAACTTGCTCTATTCCCACTCCCTCTCCCTGGCTCCATGGTGGCTTTAAACAAGTAGTCTAGTAGTCATTGGAGGGGTAAGAACAGGTTTGGAACTTCTCCAAAAGCCCGAGCTCCAGACAATTGTCACCACTTACTTGTCTGGAAGCTCCCCAGTAAAGACTCATTTATAGGGCTTGTCTTTATTTGACCTGGCTCAAAGATTGCCCAGTGGTAAAGTCCTGTTCTTAGGGTATCTACTGAAAACAATTAGCAGCAATTGTTTAACATCACAACTGCCTGTGTCAGTGATAACAGTTGGGGCAAAAAACAGGTTGGCCAAAGACCTTAAAAAGAAAATCTTGGGAATGAGTTGTCCATAGGGGGCTCACGAAAAGCCCTGATATATTCATATATTCCAGTGCTCTAGAGGACTGTGCCCATGGGCAGGGGTGCATGCAGGCCCAGGAAATCCTGGAACCGGACTTCAGTTCTCACCTCTGGCCTTGAGGCTCTGTACTAGCAGCAAGTAATGGCTGAGATGGTTGTGAACTGTTCAAGCATTGAAGGCATGTCCCAGCACACACACAGCCCCTTGGTGAAGGGTGGGAGACTCAGTTATTACCTCAGTTACCACTAAACTAACTGAGCAGAGTCTTCAGTGGCTGCACATGACCAAAAACAAAAAACAAAACAAAAAAAAACCCCAAACCTCCCCCCAAAAAACACCAAAAAAACCCCCAACAAAAACAGACTTCACAGAATTAGTCCAAGAAAATCACTAAACAAACAAACAGTAATAGTAATAACAGCATGTCCTGTGAAGAGAGGGAACCTGGTTTTCAGAGTTTCCACCTTATATTTTTTAATATTTGTTCAGTTTTCAACAAAAACAAAATACTCAAAGAAATAGTGAAGTATGGCTTATGATCTTGTTCACCACTTGGCATCTCCTGTGCTAAACTCTGCACTGGCCACATAACAGGTGTTCAGAAACTTTTGAATTGATGTGCAGTGATTAGCGGGGTAGTCATACTTAGGTGATTTTGAGAGCTGCTAGTATTTTCTTTCTTCTGTTGTAAGTGTTTAACTCTAAGACAAACCCTGGTATTTTGATCACATCTCCTAGAACAAGGCCCTTGTTAAATGACACCATACATTTGCCCAAATGTGTGTTGATTTAGTATCCTGGAAAATTTGAAGGCTCTTTCTTTAGGCAATTATGTAGAGTAAACCTGCTAAGAAAACTTGATTTATTCAGAAACCAGATCACTGAGATGTCTCCTATGAGAAATTTATCTTTATAGTTTGAGTTTTTAAAGCATTTTAGGTATAAAACTATTATACTTTTTTTTTTTTTTGCAGACGTCCAGATCTCTAGTGACCTACAGTCAAGTACTCACATTGTATTGTATTTGACATCTTTATTTAATGATTCAGAGGATTTTGGTATGTCAGACCTAGTGAATTAAGACTATCAGCACATGCTGATTTTAAAAATCTGGCTTCAAATCCATAATATTTGCAGATGATAGACTTTTACTATTTTCATGATCAATTGTGATGTTGAAGATATTTAGGGTGGTCATTTACTGTATTGATGATCCCTGGTTCATTATAGGAGCAGGAAAAAGGAAACTGGAAATACTGATGTCATCACATCTATACACAGAGTGTTATCAATATTTCCCATTTCCAAATACTCATTTGTGTGTATTTTTCATCATTTTCTTTTACTCCAGCATCTGAAAAAAGATGAAGTAAACCTGCTAGACTGGCAAGCTTCAGACTTCCGTGTCCCTGCCAGGAGAAGATGTGCACCGATGTGGCATTGATGCCAGCCAGGGAGGCAGGGGCTGACGAGGGTCTTTGAGAATGTGGTCAGAATTCTGAACGGTGATGACAGAGTGCCGCAGAGGCTAATGATGAGCTGGCCAACCTTCAAAGAGTGACACCTGAAAGAGAACCCATAAAGTAAACAGTTGTTTAGTGGCAGTTGTGAACAAAGCCAGAAATGACTGGGGTTCACAGTGGATTAGGAAGTTAAAACTTAATTGTTAAGGAACCTGGTTAGCAAAACCATCTTTCCCTTTGAAGTACTAGTTTGGGTTTATAATAGGTTGAAGGCCCTTGTCTTTCTAGTTGTTTCACAGTTCTCTGTTTTAAATGTATAAGAACATAAACAGTTTTCCTATGAAAGAGCATTTTGGGTTTTCTGCACTAGAGCAAGTGAAAGTAAAACACAAGGGCTTTTTTTTGTTTGTTTTTCACTGTGGAAATAGCATGTAGATAGATGTATGCACATGGACACATGTACATGTGTATAAACTTACAAAGAGAAAGTTGCATCTATAGTTCTTCATAGATAAACTCATGCACATATGTGAGTGTGTGTGCCTTATTTCAGTGGACATCTGTTATAAGTTTATAGTTTTTATACATGAGTACATGTATCTGTCATTAGTTTACCAATGAATATAATTTTTTCTTATTAAAGCAAGTTGCCATTATAATTGCTAATGCCCCTGATGAAGACTAGATAGCTTCAATAATCTTTCTTTATTTTATATATAGAGAGAGTGAGTGTGAGGGGAGGGTGGGGAGAGGGAGAAGGAGAGAAGCAGACTCCCCACTGAGGGTGCAGCCTCAGTCCCAGCACCCCAAGATCACAGCCTGGGCTGAAATCAGGAGTGGGACACACAGCTGACTGAGCCATCCAGGCATCCCCTACATTGACATTTCTTAAGTAGTCAACCTAAGATGATGGAATTTGCTAGACTCCTTTCATTGTCATTGGTGATGTGATCCAGGTGTAGATTCAGATTATGTGGCCACTTCTTTATCACGTGTCATTTCTCAGTTCATTGCTCTTTGTCTGCCTTTCCTCATAGATCTAGTCTCTGAGGTAAATATGAGACTCTCCTTTTCATATTTGTAGGACATGAATTCCCAGATTTGATAGGTGAGAGGGAGGAGAATAGGTGAAGGTAATGGTCTTGAGAAGAGCTAAGTGGAGACAAGACTGGTCCCACATGAGGACAATAGCACCATGAGAAGTCTGGCCTTTGTGGGTTAGAGCCAGGAGAGGACCTTTGACAGCAGACAAGGCAGGGTAGAGTTGGGAGCAACCTGAGCCCGTTTCACTATTGTCTCAGTTTCACCAGTGAGGCTGGGAACAGGTACGGGGAGAAGCACCTGCATAGACCAGGTGGACCGAGGACTGGGTTGGCTGTCAGAATAGAATGAAAGGAGCAGCCCAGGCTGTGTGTGAGAGAAGAGAAATGCTAACAGAGAAACCAGGTGAGAGAAAAATACGTAGAGACCTGGGTATGAATAGGAAAGTCTGAGCGTGAGGTTGCTGAGCCAAAGGGAAGGAGAGGAGGGGTGAGCAGTGGGTGAGGTGAGTAGTTCAAGGATGGAGAGCACTTGGCTTGTCTGCAAGGTGCCTCTCTGAGGAGTAGAGCCCGGGGCATGGGAGAGAGGGTGGCCCTCCTGAAAGGTGCTGTGTTTGTGGGACCCCTGAGTCATCTGGCCTACCCTCTCCCTTCACACCCTTCTCTGGTTGCCTTTGAAAAGTGAGGAGGGGAGGGAGTGCCGTGGCACCCATCAAGTACAGATTTTAATATCTGCTAGGCAAAACTGATTGGAAAGTTAGGAGAGAGATGGCAAATGGGTTTTTTCTTTGTCATCATTTATACTCTCCTTCACTGTAAAATACAGTGTTTTTCAAAAATACATGTAATACTATGAGATAGATCATAAATGAGAATATTCATACTAGGAGCAGTATTATTAGGAAAATAATAGATATCCTGAGTCATTGCAAGAGTTAGGTCACAGATAGGGCTTTCATATTTCCAACACACAGAGGGAAGAAGCAAACAGAAGCAGTGTTGTACTTTATAGTGTCCATCAGGTTAAAAAAGAAAAACATTCACTTAGCTGTTTATGAGGCATTGTCAATACTAAGCAATGTCCATGACAGCGTCCTTTTATAAATAAAATACATTTATTAGGCTTGCTTGTGTCGTTAAAAGCAGTCTGTCCAGAGAATGAAATAATGTCGTCTAGGTAACCAACTCTGTGACACCTAGCTTAGCTGAGGGATAGCTTTTCTCTAGCACAGGAGTCATATATGTAGAGGCCTCCAGAGTCCTGGAGTGAGTAAGTGTTAATGGGGCTGGAGTGGAGGCCTGGATGACCTTGAGAGGACGAGATGCACTTCACAGGCATTTGGGTTTATCTTCTATTACAAAAAGCCCTGTGTGGGTTTAAAAAGTCATACCACAGGCCAAAATGCCCCACGGGAACTCTGATCTAGAGTGTGTGGACATCACCTATGAAATCCTTCTTAAAAATTGTTTCTCTCAGTTGAGCTTTTGGGAAATACCGAACAGCAATGAGTTATGGGTTGTATTCTCTGACAGGTGCCTAGTTTGTAGATGGCCTATGTTTCCAGTTAATCATGCAGCTGTATGTTTTTACCTATTGGACAGACCAGGGAGGAGGTAAAGCTATTTGTCTTTTCAGCTGAGGCCACTGGAAATTATAGGGGAGGAAAAACTTTTCCCTTCTTCCCTTCCAGGTTCTTTGGCTGGTCTAATAACTAATTTGACATAAGACAGATTAACAGGAGAAAAACAAGTTTAATTACATATGTTTGGGAGCCCCACAAAGATGGGAGAGGCTCTCTTGCAGTCAGGCAATCGAAGTTTATATGCCACCCCAAGCTAAAGAGAGGTAGGTGTAGGAGTCTGGGACTTCAGAGGGGAGGAAAACAATTTAAGAAGATGAGAAGAGCAAATATTTGGTAAATGAATGTTTACCCTGCAGAGAGGTCTTTCTTATGTAAAAAAAAGAAAAAAGTTATCTTTGGTAATAGCTCTCCTCCTGGTACAGACTCCGTTCTAATTTTTTTTTTTTTTTTTTTTTTTTGATAGTGAAGGGGGGGAGGTAAAAAGCTCTTCTTGAGTCTGTTGTGCCTTGGTTATCTTAAGCTCAAAATAATTTGCATGCCAAAGTGGCACATTATGGGGTGGCCTGCCTTGAACCACATTAGAATCTGGAGGTAAGGGGAGAAGGCCAATGCCACTCTTTGGTCTCCAGGTATCCTTTTGGGTCCACCAAGAGAGAAGAGGTGGGCCATCATTTTGGAAATGCTGTGCTAGAACTTAGATGGGAAATGGGTATCACATACAAAAAAAAAAATGTAAGAGTTTTGGTTATGGCCACCTTTTGAACATTTATGCTGGTGTAGGATAGGACATTGACAAAGATAATCAAATTCTAAGTTCTTTAAAATTGGAATATAGTACTGAAGGATGACACGAGGTCTTTTCTGGAGCCTTTAAAAATGGGACTGTTGAAAAAGGCAATCATCTCAATGGGAGAAGGTATTTGCAGATGATATATCTGATAAAGTGTAGATATCCAATATATATATAAAGAACTTACACAACTCAGCACCAAAAAAACAATCTAATGAAAAAATGCACAGAGGACCTGAATAGACATTTTTCGAAGAAGACATACAGGTGGCCAACAGACACATGAAAAGATGTTCAGCATCACTAATCATCAGAGAAATGCAAACCAAAACCACAATGAGAATATCACTACCTACCTGTTAGAATGGCTAGAGTCAGAAAGACAAGGAACGACAACTGTTGGCAAGGACATGGAGAAAAGGTGGGAATGTAAATTGATACAGCCACTGTGCAAAATAGTATGGAGGTCCCTCAAAAAATTAAAAACAGAACGACCATATGATCTATTAATTCCTCTATTGGTTATTTACCTAAAGAAAACAAAAATACCAGTCCAAAAAGATATATGCACCCCTATGTTTATTGAAGCATTATCTGCAATAGCCAAGATATGGAAGCAACCCAAGTGTCCATTCATAGAGGAATGGATAAAGAAGATGTGGCTAATATATACAATGGAATATTAGTCCTAAAAAAAGGTGAGATCTTCCCATTTGCAGCAACATGGATGGACCTATAGTGTATTATGCTAAGTGAAGTAAGTCAGAGAAAGACAAATACCATTTGATTTCAGTTATATGTGGAATCTAAAAAATGAATAAACAAACAGACTCTGAAATATGGAGAACAGACTGGTTAAATACGGGACATGGGTGAAGGGATGGCATAATAGGTAAAGGGGATTAAGAAGTACAAACTTCCAGTTCTAAAATAGGGCATGGAGATGAAAAGTACAGCATAGTCTGTAATGCTGTGGTTACTTTGTATGGTGACAGATGGTGACTGCACTTACGTGGTGAGCGCCAACTAGTGTATATACAATTGTTGAATCACTATGTTGTGCGCTTGAAACTAATAAAAACATTGCATGTCAGTTATACCTCAATAGTAAAAGAAATGGGATAGTTTAACAATTGGGTAGTTTCTCTGCAGTTACATACAAATACACGTAGACTCATGCAAATGCACACATACTTAATCTGGAGTTATGTTCCCAGTTTATGATACTGTGATTTGGTTTGAGAGCTCTGGAACCTACCTGTTCTTCAGGGTCAGTGCAGGCAATACATGTAATGCTAGGGTGCTCTGTGGTTCTCTGTGATCCAGCACCCTCAGGATTAAAAAAATCTCCAAGCAAAAGAAAAGGCAGCCTGCTAATTTATTTCCTAATACAGTGTGATCCCATTATATGCAAATTAAATTATGCAAATTTCAAGTGACACAAATACTATTAATAAAAGCTTCACAGGATGTGCAGAATTTCAGTGGATGCATTCCCCCAAATTGTGCATCAAGCTATGTCATATTTTCAAAGCTAGCAGGTCAACTGGATTGTAAAAATGCTTTGATACCCACTGGCATCTCCCTTTTCTTGTAAAGAGAAATACCTACTAACTCTTGGCAATATTATTTGGACTCTTTGTTGTTTATAGAACTTCTTTAAGGATTTTGGTGACACTTGCATTATTATTTTAAAATTAGGTATTATAATTTAAGTCTTTATCTTGCAAAATATCCAGGTGTAATAGTACTGGTGCTGAAGAAATCTTGGAAATCAGTCACTTTTGATAAAAGTTGTGATAAATGTGATAAAACACAGTATGATATGCCATGCTATCACTTTATGAGCTACAACTGAGAAATGCTAGAGATAATGCTGATATTAAAAAGCAACAGTAAAGAAAAATATAACGCAGTGACTTTAGATTTATGTGTTCCTGAGAATGTATTCCCCACACCCTTCCTCCAGACTGTGGGATAATCAGTTCTGAATTATGTGAGTTCTTCAGGGATACATCCTATGAATCAAATGCAGCCATGCTTTATGAAACCCTGTTACCCAGGCTTGGAAAAGATTGCTTAGGTTGAAAAAAATAGCAAGGTACTTATTCGTTTGATGTGCAGTAGAACATCTTTAAGGGCCTCGAAGAAGAAAATTTTGCATCTGTCTCTTTAAAACTTGTCAGTAAATACTTAGTGAATTTTTTTTGCATGCCACCCTGCTCTGTTGTGGAGAAGAAGTGCATTTCTGGAACTTATTTATGTATGGGGAAAGGTGGATGGTCACTTCTTGCTTGTAGGTTTGCACTAAATGATTTCAGAGTTCCTTGGTTTTTACATCAAGTAATATAAAGTGATAGGGCTTCTCATAGCAGTTGCTTATGTTTAAATGGTGGCTGTTCTGTTCTAGGCTCTGTGTGAACTGCATTAATAACCCTTTAATCCACATGGCAGCCTTTTGAGATGGGTACTGTTGTTTCTGCCGTTCTATACGTTAAGAAGACAGAAGCACAGGGAAGTCAAGTGACTTGCCAAAGATCCTAAAACTACTAAGTTGCAGAGCTGAGAGTCAAATCCAGGCTGGTTCGCTCCAGAGTTTCTGTCCTCATTGACCAATCTCGGTGGCCTTTCAGGAAGCTGGAGTTGAGGATCCTCTAGGCGGAAACTTCATACCCTGAGGAGAATTTGCTCTGAAAACCGGGGGATGAGGCTGAATGTGACCAAGTGCCCACCTTAGATTTCACCTAGGAAGCCTTGCTTGACTTCAGAGCCGTCCCCCCGCCCCCGCTGAACTCCCACCTGCTTGTGATGCTTGCAACTATTTTAAGAGGGGTAAAAACATTTAATTTTGAGTTAAAAAGCTGACAGTGGCCATGTCTGTCTGGTGTTTGGGCCTACTGTTAGTGTGAATGGGTGTGTCAAAGGGTTTGGGTTTGTTGGGCGGCCTTGTAAATGACTGCTCTCAGATCCTTCCCTTTTAATAGGTGTGGGAGGCAGGATACAGGATGAGAAGACTGGGAAGAGTGACAGACCTTGCCCAAGTGATGTCAGCCTAGCTATCTTCTTGTCCAGACTTGAAATTGTGAGAGACTTCTGTCCGGAATGAGGTGATCCCTAATTGTTTTCACTCGGGCAGGGAGAGGTGGAAGCTGGGTCCTGAACACCTGACGATGGAGCTGTAAAGATGCACTGGACGGTTTATATACTTTCATGCAAGCAGTGCTGACTGCACAAAGGAGCGTCTTCTCGTATTGCTTGTTCGTCAGGCTGTCACAGCTCTGATGAGTGTCCTAAGGGGTGTACGTGACACAGGCCCTCACTGACTGTGCCCTTCCCTTCTCCCCCTCTCTCACGAATGGTTTTGTTTGAATGAGATCAGTCTATATTCTATTTAGACCTTTACCTTTGTGGGACTGCAATTCTTAAGAGCTAGGAATTTTATAAATGTAGAGACCACGTTCAGGAAGCAATCAAATGCATTTCTATAAGACCGCTCATTTGTGGGGTAGCCTGGGTGGCTCGGTAAGTTAAGAATCTCCCCTCGGCTCAGGTCATGATCTCAGGGTCCTGGGATCGAGCCTGTTGTACTCCCTGCTCAGGGTGTTTGCTTCTCCCTCTCCCTTTGCCTCCTCCCCGCTGCTTGTGCCTTGTCTCTCTCTCTTTCTCAAATAAATAAGTAAAATCTTTAAAAAAGAAAAGAAAAGAAAAGACTGCTCACTTGTTATAGGTATGATCTGAAGGGCACTCATGCTCTTTCTTAGAGTTCTCAAATCTTTTCCTGTATGTTTTAGTTAACTGTAAGATGTAGGAAATTGAAAAAGAGGCATGGCCTCATTCGTTACTTTCTGAACCCCTTTTGTGGGTCCAAACATTAGATAGAAAATGTAGGAGGTCTCTTGCTGCAGTTTACTTTTAGTCATGGAGCATCTAGGATCCAGTTAGAGGAGAGGTGGGTGGCATGGGAGAGCTGTCAGGGAACCTCACAGAGTGCTTCCATGTTTATTTGTGGTGAAAGAAGGCAAGCATTTTTGTCCTCACTTTACAGATGAGGAAGCAGGAAACTGCTTCATGTCAAACAGCTGATCACGCAGGCTCTGCTCACACTCTTCCTAGCTGCCTTTCCAGTGTGGACAGTGGGAGAGTGAGGGCAAGTTCGAACTAAGCCTTGAAGTGTGGAGGCCAGCCCGAGGCCTCATCAGGAGGCTTCGTGAGCTGTAAAAGCCAGTCAGAAGCCGGTGCGCTACCCAAGGCCCCCTCTGTTACTCACCCTGTTCCTTGGAGCCTCGCCCTCGGGCTGGAGGTGTGTAACAGGGTGGGGTGTCTGTTGCACATCATATTTGGTGTCAAGGCTTTGTCTTTGTTTTTGAGGCCTAGCCACAAAGACCGCATCAGAGTGGCCGAGATGTAAACAAGCAGGTTGGCAGTGGGAGTGCTTCACTGCCGAGCCCTGGAGGGCAGAAGGCAGGTGAGGACGGCTGTGGTGAGGATGGGCAGTGTTTGAGAGACAGGGACGTGGAGCCATACTGCCTCCTCTGTGACTGCCTCCTCTGTGACTCCCGCCGAGATTTCTGTGGGAGCTCTTAGCACCATTTGTGGATTCTTCCAGCTCGAAAGACCCAGAACGTATGCAGTGCTCAATATTGTTTACATGATACATTTGTAGCTTTTTGAGGAAGATAGAAATAGGACTTTCCTTCTCTTACTCTATCTTTTTTAATGCGAAAATACTTTAAAAGGAATTATCAAGCCAACCTCAGCATTTAAAATTTTACATTTTGGGTGTTGTAAATGCAGAGGTAGAGTTAGACCATCCTTCAGTTTGATTTCAGGAGGCCTGGGTTAGAGAGCGCTTTGGCCACTGTCCTCACTTTCAGAGACATTCCCTCTAAGGCTGTTTCTCTGAAGGATTGAAGATAAAAGCAACTGAACCTTGTTTAATTGACTTATTAACATTTTAAAGGACACTAAAGGTCACAGCCCAGGTGACTGCAGTTAATTTACTCAGTTTACAGACCATTCTTCTAAGTCTTGTGCTTGAGTACATGTAGGTCTTTCTGTCTAGGATTTCAGCTTGCTTTCTTCCTTCTCTGCTGGTCACGTTGGGTTTTGTATGCCTGTTTTAAGGTGACTTTATTCGGCCTGGCATGTGTGTCAGACCTAGGCCCGGTGATGCCAGGAACACAAGGATGAATAAGAGGTGTCCTCTTTGGAGTCCCCGACCTGGTGGGATCACAGTGGGGACTCATGTAAGGTTCAGGCCAGACTGCCCTGGAGAAGGGGCGGTTCTGGTGAAATCAGTTTGTAGAGGTGGGTCTCGAAGGATGGGAGGAAGGGGCGAAGGTTTACCAGCTGCCAGGCCCTGCTCTGGGTGCCACCTGTGTAGAATTTCTCCTTATAACAACCATATAAAGTACATTCAGTTGTTGGCTGCATTCTGTACAGGAAATTAAGATGAAAAAGAAGGAATTTGTCCAAGGACCCACAACTCAACAGTGGTACTGTTGGGATTCTAGCTCAGGCAGTCTGGCTGAGAGTCCATGCTGTGAGTTGCTGAATGAGGCTAGTGGGATTTGGACCAATGAAGATTAAGAGCTATGGACTCCCAGGCAGTAGATGGGGGAGTCACAGTGATTGAAGGAGCTGAGGCAGACCATTTGGTTAGGGCCTTGTGATTGATGCCCTGGGGTCCCACACTGAAGGGGATGATTGTAACGTCCCGTTGTTCTAGGCTTTATGGGTCCCTGTGCTGGTGCAGCATTGTATTTGTAACACAGTGGCCAGTGGGGAAGTTGTGAAGGTCTTTGAGTCCTGGAGTTGCAGAGCTTCTTGACTTCTGCTCTTCAGACTGGCCTGGATTTTTGGCATTCATTCCCTGAGTAGGTGAACGTGTAGGTCTCAGCCCTTGCTGGCCTCTTCCCATTGTTTTTCCTTCCCTCCCTTGTTTCTGGGAAGAGTGTTCTAGAAGATCATCTGAACTACTTCTACTTCTTTACCTCATCATCCAGTCTTCACCATTACCTCCAATCTATCCTATGTCATCCCACTGGAACTGTTGCTACTAAGGAGTCACTGACTGGCTGACTGATCATTCTGGTAAGGACTTTTCCGTCTTTGACTTGCCCAGTAGCTTCGGACAAGGGGCAGTTTTGCTCCGTCTCTTCTCCCTTGGATAGCCCTTGGATAGCTGGCAATGTGTAGAGACATTTTTGGGTGTCAGAGTTGTTTTGAGTCAGCCCTCCGTTCTTAAAACTTTCCAACTGCTTTGATAGAATTCTCTCCTGGCTTGTCTTACAGTGAATCCTCAGTTCATTCCTTACCGTCTTCTGTAGAGGACTCTTCTTCAGCCCTTTTATGTTGCTTCTCAGGATTCTTTTCCTCTCCTCATATGCCTCTTGGGTAAGCTCCTCAGTCCAGGGATTTAACTTCCATCTCTGGCTGTGTGACTACCCATCTGTTTGCAGGCTCCAGGTCTTTGGATTCCAGTTGTGTCTTTCTCTACCTCATTGGTACACAGGTATTTTCAATTCAGCAGGTCTAAAATAAGGCCAACCCAAAGTTGTCTTTGTCCATTTGTCCAAACTTGCCTCTCCCTTGTTTGCTGTCCGTCAGCGTTTGCTCCCCTCCAGCAGTGAGTGCCATTTTACTGTGCTGCTGCTGTTGCTCAGGCACGCATGCATGTCTCACCTGGATTACTGCCCCTCTGCCCCCTCAACTCTGCAGCCTCATGTCCCACACTGCCACCAGGGGGAGCTTTCCAGAACAGAACTCTGAGGGTTCTCCACTACGACAGATAAAGTCTGAGGTGAGCTTGGCATGTGCAACCTTCTAGACCAAGCCCTTTGGTTCCCAGCTAGGAGTATACTGCTCTCCAGAAAGGCCTTTTGAAAATGTTATGGGTGTTGGAGTAACTGGAATCCACTGGAATCTCCACAAATCCTATTTACTTCTTAAGAGATGGGTTCTACTTTGTGTCACCAAGTTTTCCCTCCTTTTGGGGAAACTGGCCATTTATTTATTTATTTTAAAAAGATTTTATTTATTTATTCCACAGAGAGAGAGATCACAAGTAGGCAGAGAGGCAGGCGGGGGGTGGGGGGAAGCAGGCGCCCTGCTGAGCAGAGAGCCGGATGTGGGGCTCGATCCCAGGACCCTGGGATGATGACCAGAGCCCAAGGCAGAGGCCCAATCCACTGAGCCAACCAGGCACCCTGGAAACTGGCCTTTTAGATGGCCTGTGGGGGGTATGGTTAAATAGGGTAGAAATATCTTGGTGTTCCTAGTTTCTGTCCTGATAGCTTTAGGAGAATTTTGGTTTTTTCGAAAACTTCATGTCCTGGCAGTGCAATTCTGTGTAGACCAGCAATTAGGTTGATCAGATATTCCTGCCGTTAGGTATCAGACCATTCTAGAAGGGAATTGGGGATGAGGGAATTCTGTTTTCTAATTTTTCTGTGGTATTCAGTATAACCTCACACTTGTGATAAAGGACTTTCAGGGTCCTTTTGGAACTGGTAGGTTAAGTAGCTTCATCATATTTCCTAGTTCACTGGAGTGATTCCTTTCTAAGAACCTTGGAACTGCCTGTCATTACACCCACATCTTAGGAAAACCTCATACTACACTACAATGTTGGAAGTACTGACATACAGCTAATTGCACTGTGAAGGATTTGGACTTTTTGAAGCTTACTGGTGTGTTTTTCAGCAGATAACAAATATCTGAAAATAAATTCCCCTGGCACAACATAATACTAGAAGAAAGTAGTCAGTGTTTTTTAATCCTGCCTGGTGTTACTCCAGCGGTGGAAATCGTGACACCATAAAATTGTACTATTGGCACGAATGGGCTCATGTGGGGATGGTAGCTTTGCTCTCCCGCATGGTGCCCGCTGGAATCCCAGCTCCCGCGTGCTGAACCTGTGTGTCTCCATGTTTCTCCCTAGAAGCCCCGTGTGCCACGCCCCTGATCTGCAGCTTTGGGCGGCCGGTGGACCTGGACAAGGATGACTACCAGAAGGTGGTGTGCAACAACGAGCATTGCCCCTACAGCAGCTGGATGCACCTGCAGTGTTTCTACGAGTGGGAGAGCAGCATTCTGGTCCAGTTTAACTGCATCGGCCGCGCGCGCAGCTGGAACGAGAAGCAGTGCCGCCAGAACATGTGGACAAAGAAGGGCTACGACCTGGCCTTCCGCTTCTGCTCCTGCCGCTGTGGACAGGGCCACTTAAAAAAGGACACGGACTGGTATCAGGTGAAGCGGATGCAGGATGAGAAAAAGAAGAAATCTGGGTCAGAGAAGAACACAGGGAGGCCCCCGGGTGAAGCCGGGGAGGAGGCCAAAAAGTGCCGGCCGCCCAACAAGCCCCAGAAAGGCCTGAGCCACGACCTCCCCCGGCGGCACTCCATGGACCGGCAGAACTCCCAGGAGAAGGCGGTCGGGGCAGCAGCCTACGGGGCGCGCTCCCCCTGCGCCTCCCCGGGCCAGTCCCCGCCCACCGGCTACTCCATCCTCTCCCCTGCCCACTTCAGCGGCCCCCGCTCCTCGAGATACCTCGGGGAATTCCTAAAGAATGCCATCCATCTGGAGCCTCACAAAAAGGCCATGGCGGGGGGCCATGTGTTCCGAAACACCCACTTTGACTACAGTCCGGCTGGGTTATCAGTGCACCGGGGGAGCCACTTTGATGCGCCCGTGCAGTTCCTGCGGCGCCTGGACCTCTCCGAGCTGCTCACGCACATCCCCAGGCATAAGCTGAACACTTTCCATGTGCGGATGGAAGACGATGCCCAGATGGGCCAGGGCGAGGATCTGCGGAAGTTCATCCTTGCGGCCCTCAGTGCCAGCCACAGGAATGTTGTAAACTGCGCTCTGTGCCACCGGGCACTCCCGGTGTTCGAACAGTTCCCTTTGGTGGATGGAACTCTGTTCTTAAGCCCGTCGAGACACGATGAGATCGAGTATGACGTTCCGTGTCATCTTCAAGGTACAGGCGTTCATCCATCTTGCCTGCTTTCCGTTTGTTAGAAGCGGAGAAGCAGGATGGGCTTGCTCTCTTCTGGCTTCAGTTTAACGGCGGGTGCCTCTTGTTCTAGTTGGGTGCCCCGCACTGTTGGGGTGTTTCGGCTTTGCCCCTTGAGGTGGTGGAGGGGGTGTTGGGCTTTTTTTCTTTACTCTTGATGTCACTGTGCCAAATACAGTTGTCCTGGTGGGCCATTTTATGTTTTTGTTCTGCTGTCATTTGAAGGGAGGATTCTTCGTGTACAGTTTTCCTTTATTGGGAGGGAATTGAGTAGGAATTGCATAACTATGTCACTTGGTGTAAAACAGTTGCCTTTGAAACCTGTGTTAATGTGCCCAGCACGCTGTGTATTCTCTTAGATCCTTGTAAACTTAAGGGAGTAATGGAAGGGGGTCAGGGAGGGCCAGTGTGTTTTTTAGATGAGCCTAATTAATCTTGAAGTTTATGGAAAATCAGGCTTTCTTGATAACAGCAAAAGGTAAGTGGAAGATTATTGGAAGCTGAGGCATCACCCTTCTGGCGAAGGCAGAGAGCTTAGTGCTGCGGATGACATACAAGGGCACAGGGATATTTCAGCCAGACTTGAACGATGGGTGTTGGCCAGGATAAGTGAGCAATTGGTCAATTTGTGTGAAATTACTGAGTTTATATAAAGGTGAGATACATGAAGTGTAACATGTTTATAACTTCAAAAGTGTGCTAAAAAACCCCATGGTAGAAATGATATATCCCTACCTTTGTCCCACACCCCCGTTGTTTTAGTTCTCAGAGATAGCATTTTTCAATTATGACTGATTCTTAGGTGTTTATTTATTTATTTATTTATTTATTTTTTAGATTTTATTTATTTGTCAGAGACAGAGAGCGAGAGAGTGAGCATAGGCAGACAGAGTGGCAGGCAGAGGCAGAGGGAGAAGCAGGCTCCCTGCCAAGCAAGGAGCCCGATGTGGGACTCGATCCCAGGACGCTGCGGTCATGACCTGAGCCGAAGGCAGCTGCTTAACCAACTGAGCCACCCAGGCGTCCCTATTTATTTTTTTTAAAGGAGTTTATTTATTTGTCAGAGGGGGAGAGAGAGAGAGAGAGAGAGAACAAGCAGGGGGAGCTGCAGACAGAGGGAGAGAGAGAGGGAGAAGCAGACTCCCTGCTGAGTAAGGACTTGATCCCAGGACCCAGATATCATGACCTGAGCAGAAGGCAGATGCTTAACTGATTGAACCATCCAGGCGTCCCACCATTGTAATTTTAAAACTGCCGTCTTCATATCCAGTTTTAGATATTGTCTGTTGACTTAAGGTGGATGACTGTGCTTTCTTAAATCTTCCCATTTCTCTCAGGATAATGTATCACAATTCCTGGTGAAATCTTTAATGTTTTTACTGCTTCGATTATGTAAATACCTAGTGTTGAGCATGAAGTGTAGGTATATTTCCTATCATACAGTATATTCTAGGATGTCTTTTGTTATTACAGTTAATAATTGTTTCACAATTTCATTTTCTTAGTTTTTTTGGAAACGGCTGGTTGTTCTCACTCTCCAGCAGCTTCCACAAAGCTTTCAAATCATTTGCACATACCTGTCCTCCATTTAATGAACTTCTTTTTGTAGAAATTAAATTCCCTCACGGAACCTTTCATTTTCCTGCTCCTGTCTGTCCGGCTGTATTCAGCTGCTATGCTGCATGCCTGCCTTTCTAGGAATTCTTTACTTACTCTTCTGTTCTTTATCTTCTGTTTCCTAGATACCATGTTTTCTTTTTCCTTGGTTTATTTCCTCAGTTTGTTAAGAAACATTCCCAGGAGGTTTCTGAGAAAGGAAGCATGGGAATAGGTATTTTCAGACTTTGAAAGTCGGATAATGTCTTGATTCTGTCTTCACACTTGATTGCTATTTGGTTGGGTAGAGTCTTCCAAGTTACAAATATTTTTCCCTTAGGATTTTGAAGCCATTTATTTCTTCACTATATCTGGTCTTCCGGTGTCAGTGTTGAGAAGTCAGTATTTTACTGCTGTCCTTTACTCTCTCCTCCAATCCCCTGAGGTTTTAAGATTTTCTCTTTATCCCTAGTGTTCTGAAGTTTCACTATGACATGGGTCTTCCTCTCCACCCCCCATTCATTGTGCAGTGTGCTTTCTTGGATTTTTGGCTGTGTAAACTCATGGTCTTCAGTTTGGGAAGATTTTCTTCTGATTTCTTTCTCTGATCATTTCCTCTTTCATTTTCAAATACAACTGTGGAACTGTTAGATATTGAACCTCTTAAGTTTAATCTTTTTTTTTTTTTTTTAAATAGAGGGAGACCTTACATATCCTATTGCTTATCTTTCTCTTTATCCTGCCTTTTGGAAGATTTCTTTGGCTTTATATGCCAGGATTTTTACTGAATTCAAGATTTTCTGTTCTATAAATATATAAATTATGATTTCCAAGGGCACTTTTTAATAGCATCCTGTTCTTGTTTCATGGATGCAGGTTCCTGTTTTAACTGTTTCCTCAACAGGAAAGAAGTGAGGTTGAGGGGAGTGGTCTCATTCCTTTTCTAAAATTTCACCTAACCTTTTAGCCCTTTAGCCTTTGTTAAAATCAGACTGATCCAGAACTTAGTGTTTGAAACCGGGGATGATTTATGATTTCTCACAGTTCTGTGGGTTGGTTGGTTCAGATGACCTCTGACATGTGTCTGACATGTGTCTGACAGTTGGCCGACTGGCTGGCCTGGCAGGGACCCTCTGCTGGAATGAATGGCTCATCCCGGTTTGGTGTGATCTTTTGTCTTCCAGTGGGCTAGACTGGGCTTTTTCCTGCATTCAGGAGGTGAGAAGGTGGGGCCTGCTCTCTCAAGAGGCATAAGCTTGGAACCGAGTATCATCACTTCCATCACATTGTGGTTTTCAAAATAAGTTGTAAGGCTAGCCAAGATTTAGGAGATGATGATTATTTTTTTAAAATTAAAAAAAAATTTTTTTTAAATTTATTTATTTGTCAGAGAGAGAGGGAGAGAGAGCGAGCGAGCACAGGCAGACAGAAGCAGAGGGAGAAGCAGGCTCCCCGCCAAGCAAGGAGCCCGATGTGGGACTCGATCCCAGGACGCTGGGATCATGACCTGAGCCGAAGGCAGCTGCTTAACCAACTGAGCCACCCAGGCATCCCTAGGAGATGATTATTAAATAGACTACTTCTTGATGGAAGAAGTTGCATAGAATGTTTGGTTACTTGTCTACTCCACTGTTTAACTTTTGGTGCCTCATTCCACTGCTAGTGTCCAGTTTCAGAGCTAAGTCATTTAAAATTTCTTCATCCAATTTTGTGACCTCCTGTTTTGGTTCAGGTTTGCAGGTATCTCAAAGTTTCCCAGAAGATGGAGCTTGTGTTTTGTTTCTCGTTCTTTATACTGGTTGCGGTTAACTTTTGAGGGAAGTAGGTGGAAACTACTTTGACTTTAAGACTGGATATATTCTCTGTGAAGATGAAAGGAGAGTACAGGGGTTCAGTATAAACAAGAGGACTGTTCTTATTCTGTGATGACGGATTCTTTTCACTTATATCAGTGAATCAAATTTATGTATTCCATGCCTGGGCTGGGTGCTATCAATCCTTGCCTTCTATCAGTTTATAATCTGAGGATGTAAGATGCTCTTACAAAAATGGAACTACTTTCACCAGGCCTAACTTTACCACCATCTATGGAATGAGTAACACCTGGATATGATGTACTTTAAGCATCCTGTAATTTCCAATGAAGGGGCCACTTTGGCCTGGGTAGTTAAAGGAGGCAATGTGAAGGCAGATATCAGAAGGTGGATGGGATTTTGATAACAAGAGGGTCTGGCCGTGTAAGGCCTTTGTTGATAGGACAGAGGCAATCTGAGCAAGGGAATGTTGGTTTAAGAAAAAAAGTTGAAACAGAATTGGGGAGAAAAGATTAGTAAGAGTGGAGGTTCTCCAGTGGAAAATGAGTAGGGTATGTAGGGAGAATGGATTATAGGTGTCCTTTCAAGCCACAGTAAGGGCTTTGTCATGTTCTTTAAAAACTGAAGAGTCTAATTTTTTTTTTCTTTAGAGCAGATGATCACTTGGGGGCAGGGAAGTTGTTTGAAAGGATGGGAGGGGGGAACCTGTCTCCAGAGAGGTGGAACTTAAATCTCCTACCTAGATGGCAGGAAATGAGAGATTGCTGGGTGCTGACAGTGGGAAGTGAAAGGTAGGAATATCCACTAGAGGTTGTTTTAAAGAAAAAATTGTGGCTTTGGGGATAACTTGCCTGTAGAGGATGAAGCTGCATCCTGGTTGGCTCACTTTGGCTCTAGAGCAGATAAAGAATGCTGTCATGGACGGGATTGGAGAACATTGGGAAGGAGACCTGTCTTAGGGGAAGGAAGACGAGGGCATTGGTGTGTGTTGGGCTTGAAGGGGTGTTGGGACTTTGGGTGGAGATGTCTATCTAAGCATCTGGGATGAAAACTGGGGAGCTTATTTTATAACAGGGGTGGTTCAGATCTTAAGATTGGAGCAACTCTTGAATATGGAGAGAAGAGAAAGAAAAGGAAGAGTGTATGACAGAGCCCAGGACCACGTGTGAAGGGTACCTTTCAGAGAATGGTTGGAGAAAGGTGAAGATTAGATAGACCTGTGAAATAAGAGTGTGTGTGTGTGTGTGTGTGTGTGTGTATGAGAGAGCGAGCGAGCGAGCGAGAGAGAGAACGAACATGGTTTCCACTGTTGAGGAAGAGAGAGCCTTGTAAGCAAATGGAATGAAAAGTTACCTTGTAAGTACTACTTACCTCTTTCCAGAGGGTAAGGAGCAGGCTGGTCCTAACCATTGAAAGGTGAAGAGCCATGGTTTGGCTCCTGGCAAGGAGCAGTGCATTCTGAGGGAGTATGTGTTCTGAGTGTAGTGTTCAGCACTGTGGCGCTCCCTGGTGCCTACGTAGAGAGCAGCAATGTTGCTGTTGTACACCGTCTAGGTGGATCCTGGACATGCCCAATCTTTCCTAATGACTTGAATCCTAAATCTTTCCATGCAAACAAGGGTGACCTCTTTTCCTTTGCAAGCATTTGATGTTAACAAATGATGGAGAAAGGGGTTATGTCTCTTAAGAACCCCGTAGATAATAAGACATTGTACTCCATTTAAATATCCACTTATAAGTTAGATATGATCCTGGTTCCTAAATTAAATGTGGTGAGGCTGAGCAGTTTTGGAGACAGGGACAGTTAACACAGTAATTGTGGCTATGGGATAATTCTGGGCCACCAGTACCAAGACAGACTGTTGACTTTCCTACGGTGGGACTTGTCAGTGGATGAAAGCCCGTGGCTGCAGACCGGCGTTGTTGGTTCAGGCTCTGTGCCACACACAGGCTTCTGAGCTGAGAGTCCTGCATGACCACTGGTTGGTTTGTAGGATTTGTGGCTTGGTCATTTGAATTTGGATGTCCATATTGTAAACCTGGCAGTACTTTTTAGAAAAGTGAATTGAAGCACTGTTTAATAAAGATACAACTTTGAAGTATGTGTTCCATTGACAGTAGTAATTCATTATTCTAAAAGGACAACTTGGGGATATAGGCTGAATATGACCTATTTTGCTACTTATTTTATCTGAATGGTAACATGTTTGCTTATAATTGATAGATCAGCCAGTGTTTTAGCCCCGATGATGGCCATTCTCAGCACTGTGTCTTCTGTGCACAGGGAGGCTCATGCACCTGTACGCGGTGTGCGTGGACTGCCTGGAAGGGGTTCACAAGATCATCTGCATCAAGTGTAAGTCGCGGTGGGACGGCAGCTGGCACCAGCTGGGCACCATGTACACCTACGACATCCTGGCTGCCTCTCCGTGCTGTCAGGTTGGTATTGACCCCCCAGAGCGAGCTGTGCGTGAACTCCGGCTTCTGTCCGCTGGCAAACGCAGAGGAGATAGAGCCGCACCATTGTTCATTCAGGAGAGGGCGAAGAAGATAGCGAGTGGCTCTACCACCCCATCCCTGAGTCTAGGAATGATGGCTAATTTACCACGGTGTGACGAAGCTATTGCTGGGATACTCTGCAGCCATTGGGGGGGTGGGGTGGGTGTTGTAGAATAATATATAATTAATGGGAAATATTTTTAGGGTATTAAATAAAAAAGATAGTTTATAAAATGGTATAACAGTATGCTTCTATTTGTAAAACGTGACTACAGAAAGGGATCTGCTAACCTATAAGCCCAAGGTATGTCCGTGTGCTGGGATGCTAAGTGGTTCCTGTTGTGCTTGTATTTTCTTGTTCTGTGTGACTAACATATACTTAGGTTCTAATAAGAAAAAGTCATTTATTTATTTATTACAATTTTATTTATTTGACAGACAGAGATCACAAGGAGGCAGAGAGTCAGGCAGAGAGAGGGGGTGGGGAAGCAGGTACCCTGCTGAGCAGAGAGCCCAATGCAGAATTCCAGGACCCTGAGATCATGACCTGAGCTGAAGGCAGAGGCTTTAACCCAGTGAGCCACCCAGGCACCCAAGAAGAAGTCATTTAAAAGGAAGAAGAAACTTTTACTTTCTTTGGAGGACAGCATTTCCTTTTGGCTTCCTTTCTGTGGGGTAGCACAGTTACACAGGAACTGCCTTCTTCTACTGTGTTGGAGGCTATCGTGAAATGTTTGTAATCCTTGAAGCATTGCTGAGAGGAAGCTTTTTCTGAAGTTTAGCTGTCATCAGAGGAAAGGGAGGTAGTAGTCCGGGAAAACAACGTTAAATTTAAGTTCATGGAAACACAGGAGGCAAAACAAAATCCTTGGAAGTATCTTGGTTCATTTCCAAGTGCTTGGAGGAAAAGAGAGCCTTGTTTTAGAATTCCTTCATGTTCATGGGTAGGAGAGAATTTTACTTTGCTCTTTAGTCTCCAAGCCCGGCTTCTAATACAAATAACTATTAAACACTTCATTAGTTACTACATAGCTTTGTATCTTTAGTACTATGGTGTGATTTTTAAAAAAAGAATATCCCGTGATAAGCTATGCAGGTTGAAGGGAAAGGTTGGCCGAGCAGGTGTTTCAGCCATACTTTGTCTATACTAGTGTTCTCAAAAGAGAGCTATGGTCAGGGGAGACCAAATGGCTATCCATAGCCTGTCGTTTGATTCCAGATAGGGCTGACTTCTCGTATGCTATTCTAATATATTGACCACATTTCCATTTTAAAATTCCATTAGCCTTGGAAATGAGATGATAAAGTCTTTTTAGTTGCATCCTGTAGCATTTTGTAATAGTCAACTGTGCTACAGCACCAGCTCTTGGATGAGAGAAACAGAAGGAAGTGGCTCCTCTCGTTGACACACACAAGAGAGGTTTCTCTTTGAAAGAAGTAAGGAAGGAAACGAGTTTGGGGCCGTTCATTAGTGCTAGAAAGGACATGGGAGAGCTAGGTTAGCCTCCTTGTTTTCCACACGCAGTGGGGTTCTTTACAAATGTGGCACAGCCATGCTAAAACCTCTAACTCCCTGTCTGTTCCTCTTTCTGCTATACCACTGAGAGGCAGTGGGATTATTTCCTTATCTTTAGGGAGGAGAGCAGAATGGCATCCTGCCATAGCCAGCCTGTTGGTATTTACTATGTATTTCTTCCTTAAAACAATGTGAGCCCAGACCTTTATTTTCTGGCCTTGAACTAAAAGTGGAAAACAATGTTTGATTACTCTTTGACTTTTAAAAAAAAAATGTCAGTTAACTACAGTTCACTCTTGAACAACATGGGGGCTAGTGGTACTGACCCCATGTGTGGTCGAAAATCTGTCTGTAACTTTTAACTCCCCAAACACTTATATGAACAGCCTACTGTTGACCAGAAGCCTTACTGATAACATGAGTGGTTGATTGACACGTATTTTGTATAAGTATTTTATACTGTATTCTTAAAGCAAAGGAAAGAAAACGTTACAAAGAAAATAATAAGGAAAAGAAAATACATATATAGTCCTGTACTGTATTTATTTTTAAAAAGCTGCTCATAAGTGGACCTGTGCAGTTCAACCCATGTTGTTGAAGGGCAAGTGTGTATTCACTGGGAAGGTGTAAATGTTAGACGCTTTTAAGGAATCCAGGAAGGTCTTCTACTAAGACTTTGCGCCAAAAAGAAGCTTAATGGTTAATTATTTGAAAGGAATAACAGATTAAAGAGAATGATTAAAGAGAGAGGTTTGCCCAGAATTTCACTTTTGTTGTTCAGAGCGATTAGTCAGCTAAAAGGGAATTTATCTTAGCCACAGAAAGGTCGTCCGTGTCATAACTAAGAATGTGGGCTCTGGAATAAACTTCTTTGGTCCAGTCCTCAGCCTTTCTGCTTCCTAACTATGTGGCCTTGGACATGTTGCTATCAGTCTGTGCCTGTGTCTTCATCTAAATCCACAGACCACCACGTACCTCCCATAAGTGTGTTGAGGACAAAATGAGATTATACTTTTTATTACATTTTTGGAATGAATCTAAATTGAGAGACTGTTGTATCTATCGTTTCTGGTTATTCCTTTAAGTTCTTGGGTCTTGTGCTAAAAGATTCTAGTCTTGTGCTGTTAGAGGCCCAGGCACAAAGGAAGATCTAGTGTGCGGTGGTTTCCCGGAGCCTCAGGATCCACAGAGCACTTCTTCCTGGATTGTTATTTTGCTGGAGTATTTTCGGGAAGTTTATTTTTTACATCAAAGGAAACAAGTGTAAGGAGCAGAATGCGAAAATGGGTATGAATTTTTCAAATAAACTCAGCCCAGTCCATGAAGTTTCATGAGGCTTTGAATTAGGGGAGTCAGCTTTCTTACAGTCCAGGGGGAGGGGTGTCCTGTTGTTAGGGGAGCCCTGCGGGTTGGGAATTTTCCTCCTGCCAGTAGGTGAAAGTGCTAAAAGTGCTAAGGGTGCGCAGGTCCGAGAGAAATGAGGAGTCAGTCTGTCAGACGGATGACGAATGTGTGAATGTGTATCTTCCGCTCTGCCTCCCCTGCATTTGCTAACAAGAGAGATGCCCAGCTAAACTCCAGAGCAGTTCCTCAGACCTCATGGTGTTGCGTTTTCGCGTGGGTGACCGTGACAGCCTGGCGAGGTGGAGGGAAGGGCGGGTGGCTGACGAGTCTGTGTTTCGCCCGCAGGCCCGCCTGAACTGTAAGCACTGCGGGAAGCCCGTGATCGACGTGCGGATCGGGATGCAGTACTTCTCCGAGTACAGCAACGTCCAGCAGTGTCCGCACTGTGGGAACCTGGACTACCATTTCGTGAAGCCATTTTCCTCCTTCAAAGTTCTCGAAGCTTATTGATGAAAGCTTTGCTTTAGGAATAGCTATTTTATTGACTTTATTTCTTTATTACATATCTTTTATAGGGAAACATTCTGTGACACGACTTTCTTTTCTAATTTAAAGGAGAGTTCCTTTGTGTATGTGTGCCACTAAAATGGGGTTGGCCCCTTGCCCTCTCTTGACTCCTGAGTGTTGGTCTGTGGTCCTGACCGGAGCCTAAATGGATAATCCCGTGAGTCTGGGGTAGAGGTTCACTATCACTCAGAGTCTCTCCGACAGCTTTTAAGGTGGTGGGGAGGATAGGGTGGATTTAGTTAAAGGGATTATGGGATTATCAACTAAAAGCCTGGTGGGAGTTGGAGAGAAACTCTTATTAAAATGTTAATTGTCTAAAGACCCACTTTTAGATCTGCTCTGGGCCTTGGGAAGAACGTGGGACAGTGACCGTAAGTCTGTGCCTGGAGCGCGCACTGGTCTGTCTAGGCTCAGTGTTGTGCCGGCACACTGACCTGCAGATGACTGGAAAGCAGACACAAGTGGCGTTTTTATCACCTCTGTGATTAGGCAGGCAGTTTTCTCATTGAAAATTACATCCAAATTATAAGACATAGGAAAACTAGTGGTGTTGCAAATGTTTTTAGGTAAACTGACCTGTAACAGAGAGAACATACTAAATGAATTTGGAAGTGATGCACATGGACTCAAGGGGGCAAGATCAGGCAGAACCCTGTCTTTGGAATTGTGTCTTTGAAGTTGGTCAGATGAGCTCTTAAGGAGAACCTATGAATGACATGATTTGGGTGGTACTGATTTATGTAGGTTGCACTGTCCAAGTGCCATTTGATGTCAGATTTTTCTTACAGGTAAATCTCACAGCCATAGACCCTAACTGGTGAAATTCAGATCCATCATTACTACGCTTTTTCTTCCACAAAATTGTTATGACCACATTTTACCCATTTAATGCTGAGCTTCCCAAATCATAGGTTTGACCCTGAGAAGGAAAGGAAAAAATTGCTTTGTGAGGATATGAGGAAAGGAATAATAATTTTAATATTTTTTTAAAGTATGTTTTCATTTCTCAAAACCACGGATTGTAATGTACAACAGTATTTTGAAAATAGATCATTCTGAGGCTCTCCATGATACTTCACCATTAGTAAAACAAGATGATAATTTGTATAACTTCATTAGTCAGAGTGTTGGGCTTTCCAAAGTACAGCCTTTTGTAATTAGAGCTTGATGATTTAAATAGACTGACACCCTATACCATCATAGAGTTGGAATTGGAATATGATTTCCCAAAAATGGATTTGGTAATTTCAAGTATTGTACACATATATGCTAATAGAAAGCTGAAAATACATCTGTTTTATGGGTAGCCAAATTTGGGGTGATGTGAACAGTTTGTATTACTCATGTGGTTTATACCATTTTTTTTTTTTTCTTCTCAGAAGAACAGCTGTTTTTCCTCTGAGAATTTTTTAGGTATTACTGCAAGCAGGTTTCAGTTCTACTGTATGAAATATTTGATTTTTTTTTTTTTTTGAAACAACAGAGCATTGAAGAACCAATATATCAGCTAATATTCTTATCTTTCAGTTTGGATGATTGTAATTCGGTTTACTGCCTCTCGTTTGGTGTTTGATGGTCTGAAAAATATTTCACAGTGGGGGAAATGCTCAGTGCCTCTACGAAGCAGCAAATCGATATTGGCCTGAAAAAGGCCTATAGGACAGAGCCCTTGCAGATGTGTCCTTGATACACAGAGCTGTATTTGTGAGTTAACTGGTGCCCCACTGATTCTCTCATGTACCCAAGTATAAAAATTTGTAGGTTTCTCGTGTCTTGAGGTAATATTTGAGTTTCAGTTCTGAATTTCAAACGGATAATAAAATATTTGTAATGCTGATTTTTAATGCACCTAAAATTTTATAGAGAAACCTGCTTATTATTATTGTTCTGGATCTTAATGTTTATGTATAAATCATGTTCACAAGCCCCTTAGTCTAAAACTGCTGTGAATGTGGTATCTGATGCATTCAGTATTTTCTTCTTCTATTGGTTTGTACTCTCTGAAAAATAAGTAGGAGGAGTTTTCCCTGTAATTGGATAAAATTTGCTTTTGGCCTTTATTTGGACCACAAAGTTAGGATTCTGTGGATGCTGCAGTTCTGAAAAAAGACAGGGATAGGTATCATCCCTATAGGATGATTCTCCCTATAGGAGAATATTGTTTGCCTTTAAGGCATCACATTCTCTTCTAAAGTAGAAAATCTGGCTTATTTGAGAATGAAATATAATGAGTAAGCAACAGTGTAATGTGGAGAATAAATCTTATTTTGGAAATCTGCTATCCTTGGTATTTTCACCAGATTTTCTCAAAGTACTTTGCTCTGAATACATTGGTAGAAATTGGAGTATGTTAAAAAAGATGACTATTTTGTTGTGGTTTGGATATTAAAGGATATTAGTCACCCAAGAGACCCATTTTTCAGTTTTTCTGATAGACAGTGTTCAATAAAATGAACCACTCATAAGTGATTAATAATTTCAAAGTGACTTTTTTTTTTTTAATCTGTTCTCACTTTTTAAAAAATCATTTATTTTTTTAAGAGTTCTGTACCTGGAACAAATAAAATTTTACCTGCTTCAGTTCAGTGAGAAACCATTTCTGATGGCTTTACCGTTTCTCTTTAGGCCGACTCAGTTCTCCATTCTCTTCTGGTTGCACACGAAGCAAGTGATAATACCGAGTTTATCATCTGCTTGATTAAAAGGTGGACATTGGCCATGAAATTGGGCGGTGGGATGAATTATTCCATTCAAACTAAGCCAGAGCTCTCTCCGGTCTTTAATTTCCAGGTTTTGCAGAAGAAGTTTATTTTCAGAGTAAAAAGTATTTTCATTGCTTTTGGGGGGGAAATTAACTCATCAGGAAGGAATATTACTAGGTGTTTAAATACTAAAACTAACAGGCTGATGCATAACTTAGTAGACCATGAAGACTAATTTGCCGAAATTTTGTGTTTTGTCCCCTAAGACCAACGCCTCATGGACAGTTGGTTCTCCTGTGCCCGGGTCGGGACCTCCGCGTGGCTTCTCCTCTTTGGTCTCCTGGTTGCAGCTCTTGAGCAGTTTCAGTTGGTCGTTTGGGAGGACTTGAGGAGAAAGCACTCCTGTTCAGTGTTTTGGTTCCTTTAATAGGATGCCGTCTAACCCAGCTCATCTCTATGTCCTTTGACTTCATTATTACTCCAGGTAATTGAAAGAAAACATAACAGATGGGCATCGTTAAAACCAGCTCAAAAATATATTCTTGTCCTAAAGATTTCTTGTCAAGATGTCTTGGATTGCACTTTTGTTGAGGGAAGACAGTGTAAATAGTTAAAGAATGTGGATAAAACTGAAACATTTGGTTATGGAATTGTGTGTGGTGTTTGAAGGTTTCTGTCTGTGAAATGTATGTATTAAAAATAATAAAATCTCAGAAGCTAATGTACTCTCTCTTCGGTGTGTCACTTAATTTTTTTGTCTGTGCTTCAGGGTTTTGGAGCTTGGGCCTATTTGATCAGAATAGATAGTGGGGAAGCCTTTCTGGGGTTTGAGCACAGTCCGTTCTTGGTCACTGCTGCTGGTCATGAGAACCGCAGGCTCTTTATGCTGTTTGATGGCGGCGGGTCGCATGCAGCCTACCTTCGCAATAAAATAAGCCTTCTATAGAGCAGTTACTTCCTTGTAGATGGTCCAAAGTTAATTGTTCTGGTTATAGGGAGCTCTATTGAATGGGTAGACAGTCCTAGTCTACAGATTTTTCTTGGGTTCCCATGCCTGTAACAATTTTTATAACGAGAAGACTTGATCATACGCTGCTTCATTTTAAGAAAATGAAAACTGAGTTGTGATTAAACCTCTTGCAACTTTGCACTGTGGTCAGGTATGTTTTAACTTTTAAATCTCATTGTCCCTTTCATTTCCACTGTCATTCTCAGCTAGTGGATTGAAATCCACAAAAACACTGGAACACAGGAGAAGAGGTGGAAATGTGGGTGAGGGACGTGTCTCCAGTCTGCCAGTGGATTCAAAGGCTTGTCTTCCCACTTACTACAGACATCTCAGGCGTAAATTTTATTTTATTTGAAGCCATAAGGACTCAGGATCTTATGGTTTCTGCTAGTGTAATTTACTCAACAAAATTACTTTGCAGTTGTAAGAAAAATACAGTTCTTACTGTGGCAGAGCAGAAAGAGGAAACGAAGTTTAAGCAGTGATTGATAGGAATTAAGTTTTTTTTTTTTTTTTAAGATTTTTTAAAAAATTTACTTGACAGAGATCACAAGCAGGCAGAGAGGCAGGCAGAGAGAGAGGAGGAAGCAAGCTCCCCAATGAGCAGAGAGCCCGATGCGGGGCCCAATCCCAGGACGCTGAGATCATGACCTGGGCTGAAGGCAGAGGCTTTAACCCACTGAGCCACCCAGGCGCCCTAGGAATTAAGTTTAATGGGAGAAGAATCTTTGTTTGTAGTGGTTTCCATTTCCTTAAATCTGGCTTATATTGTTTTCACTTAAATTTAACAGCAATTAGATTCCTAATTATGCAGGCTGTTTTCCTGAGTGAAGAGGTAAATTTTGGGAGAAAAAAAGCTTGCCTTGAGTTTGTGTTCTTTCCATGTTTTGTTAGCTGGCCATAGTTGGGATAAACCTTATTTAATGAATATGAAATACCTTTGAAGATAGTTACTATTTTAAATAATTTTTTTCAAGGAATATTTTTTCCTGTAATGGCAGCCTTTAGCACTGTGGTAATGACTTCATACAAGCTCCAACTAGTATTGCTATGCCTCGGATGGCAAAATAAAAATTAACAAAGTACTTTGTTCGATGGAGTTCAGTAGAACGACACTGTTTACATTTGTTGGTGTTCAGTGAATGGAATCCGCCGCCATTACATCATTTCGTCATTTTCTGGTGAGGGATACTATGCCAAGTGGTTCTGATACACAAGATCAAAAATATAGATCATAAAATCAAGTTTAGAGCTATCTAGTTACATGTCTCATAAACATAAGAGTAAAAACCCATAGCCATAAAAGTCTAGAATTTAGAGATGCCAGAATTTAGCACAAGGGTTATGTTTTCAGTTGTATTCACAATAGTATATGTTTGTTAAATTGCATCACTATTGTACTTATTTTAGAGAGAAATGGAGGCTTAGAGAATTTAAATCTATATAATAAATTCACATAGTTAATGGCTGAGAATATTAAGTCTGGGTTTCTTCTCCTAGCCCTCCAAATAACATCAATGGATAGGTACTTTGCTTAGAGGTAAGAGATAACTTTGGGTTTATTTTCACAAGACAGTAGATGTAAAAGGTATAGCCCTCGTTTTAGCCACACAGATGCTAAAATGGCAGTAATTCTGAGCGTTTTCCCTGAGCTGTTGTATAAGGGTGACACATATTTTTGAAAGCATCCCTTCTTTTTAGAAGAAAAAACCAAAGAGGAACACTTTTATAAAAGGGAAAAATAATATTCGAAATCAGTAATTGTGTCTTTTGCCTCATTTTTTGTGCATTAATTTCTTGACATGTGTTCCCTTTTATTTGAGCATTGCTTGAGGGCACAAGGTGACATTTTAACAGTCTGCACTAAGAATTCGCCATTTTATTCACTTTGGGATCTGACTTTGAGTTGTTTGATTCCAACATGTCCAGCTATCAGATTTGATAGCATTGGTCTCTGCAATTTGGGCAGGGTTTTCCTTTTTGACTAACAGTTTCAGTTTCTCTTGGTGTGTTTCATTTTTGGTTTCTCACTATTTTGTCTGAAGCTCTGGTGTCTCAGACTTTTTTTTTTTTTTTAAGGATTTATTTATTTGACAGAAATAGAGCACAAGCAGGGGGAGCAGCAGGCAGAGGGAGAGGGAGAAGCTGAGCAGGGAGCCTGATGTGGGTCTTGATTTCAGGACCCTGAGATCATGACCCAAGCCAAAGGCAGATGCTTAACTCACTGAGCCACCCAGATGTCCCTCGGAGGCTTTTTTGAGTTGCTAACCTTGAGCACTGTTTATTTGTATTCCACACAGCCTTAGGGGGAAAAATGCTGGTTACATGTTTCTTTTAGCGACTTAAAAGATTTTTTATGGTCTAGGGGCTATCTCTTGAGCTAATATGTAGTGATACTCCAAATTATTGCAAAACCGTGAGTTGGCAATCAGTGCCTTATACTTGTTCTCATCATGTTAACAAATCACATATTTTTCTGAAGCTCTGTTGACATAGCATGTGGTTGATGAAAAAGTAAAACTAAGGTGAAGCCCCTAGGCTACAGTTTGTCTGAGGCTCCAGACCCCCATGGCTCTAAAAAGAGAGTGGTTTGGGCAGGGAGCAAAATGGCAGTCCTGAGGGCTATTGTGAATATTTCAAAAAGCTTAACGGGGATGTAATGAGACTGCACAGGATACCTAAAAGGTCAATTTATTTTTGGCAGGAGTTACAGCAACCCTGGTTATCTCATCAAATGCTGGCAGTAGCATATGTCTCTGATGAATAATATATGAGAATACATATGAATTATTACCCAATAAATGCTGTTCATTTTATAGACATAACCTTTCAGAATAGGATAGGGTCAAGTTAGGTGAGGGTGGTCTTTGGTGGAGGCAGAGTTGGGAAAATGCCATTTTTTAGAAGTGTCTACTTTTTATAATCCTTTTCCTTTTACCTATTGTAATACTTTTGCCTTATTTTTTCATACCTGCCCATCTCTTTCCTGCCTTGCCCTTTCTCCTGACTATCCTATTGCACCAAGGTTCTTAACCATTGGAATAATGGTAAAAGCCTCCTGATAAACCCAGACGTGACTTGGTCAATAAATTTAAAAAGTTACTTAAAAATATAGGTTCCTACAATTGCCATTGATACAGACAAGTACTAGAGGAATCAAGTAGACCTATATTTACATATGTGGCCAATTGTTTTTTGACAAAGGTGTAAAGAGAATTCAGCGAAGAAATGGCAGTGCTGGAATAATTTGATATCCATATGCAAAAAAACAAAAACTAAACCTGGGTTTATGACTCACACCATATTAAAAAAATTCAAAGTGGGTAATAGATCTAGGTGTAAAATCTATAAAAAGTTTCTGCACAGCAAAGGAAACAATAAGACTAAAAGGTGACCTACTGAGGGGGAGAAGATATTCACAAATGACATATCTGATAAAGGATTAGTATCCAAAACATTTGTTTATTTTAAATATTTATTTGCCAGAGAGAGAGAGAGAATACACACAAGCAGGCAGAGGCAGTGAGAGAAGCAGGCTCCCTGCCGAGCAAGGAGCCCGATGCAGGACTCGATCCCAGGACCCCGGGATCATGACCTGAGCCGAAGGCAGCAGCTTAACCAACTGAGCCACCCAGGCGTCCCTAGTATCCCAAACATTTAAAGAACTGATACTACTCAACACCCAAAGACCGAATAACCCAATTAAAAAATGGGCAGAAGACATGAACAGACGTTTCTCCAAAAGAGACTTAGAGATGGCCAGCACACACAAAAATGCTCAGCATCACTCATTATCAGGGAAATGAGAATGGAAACTACAATGAATTATCACTTCATACCTGTCAAAATGGTTAAAATCAACAACAGGCGAAACAAAAAGTACCTGCAAGGATGTGGAGAAAAAGGGAGAAAAATGAACAAGTGTAGCCACTGTGGGAGACAGTATGAAGGTTCCTCCAAAAATTAAAAGTAGGACTACCCTATGATCCAGTAATTGTACTACTGGGTATTTACCCCTCGAAATACAAAAACTAATTCAAAGGGATCCATGCACCCCTATGTCTACTGCAGCATTATTTATAATAGCCAGACTTCGGAAGCAGCCCAAGTGTCCACTGATAGATGAATAGATAAAGAAGATGTGTGTGTACACACACACACACACACACACACACACTAGCATATTATTCAGCCATAAAAGTAGAATGAAATCTTGCCATTGGCAACAACATGGATAAAGCCAAGAGTATAATGAAGGCTAAGCGAAATAAGTCAGAGAATGGCAAACTGATCACTCATATGTGGAATTTAAGAAAAACCAAACAAGCAAAATGAAGAAAAAGATCAAGAAACAGACTTTTAACTATAGAAAACAAACTGATGGTTCAGAGAGGCAGTGGGTGGGGGGATTAAAGAATACAATTATGATGAAAATCTCCCACCAAGAACAATGTAAAATCTGAAGATGGATGAGTTGGATTTTATTAAAATTAAGAACTTCTCAAAGATATTAAGAGAATGAAGATGAACTACAGACTGGAAGAAAAGGACTTGTTATTCAGAATCTGTGAAGAATTCCCAAAATGTAAAAACAACAACAAAAAGACACAATTTAGAAAAGGGAAAAAATATTGGAACAGGCACTTTGCCAAAAAAAAAAAAAATAATGATAAGTGAATACACGATAAAACATTCAACATAATAGTCATTAGGGGCATTCCAATTAAAACCACAACGAAACACCACTACATACCCATTGGAAGGACTCTGATTATAGAGGGAATACAAATTGTTGGCAAAGTTGCCGGGTCCTGAAGCGAACTCTCATTCACTGCTGATGGCAAACAGTCTGGCAGTTTCCTAAAAAGCTAAGCCTGCCTGTGCTATGTCCCAGCCGTTCCACTCTGTATTTACCCAAGAGAAATGAAAGCATGTCCTCACACAGACTCGTTCACGAATGTTTATAGCAGCTTCATTTGTCACAGCCACAGAACTGAAACAACCCAAATGTCCATCGGCCGGAGAATGGATGAACAGAATGCGGAATATGTATACAGGAGAGCATCACTCAGCCATAAAAAGGACCAAAGTACGGATAACAAGCAACAGCGTGGGTCAGTCTCAAAGTAATCATACTGCAGTGGAAGAAACCAGAGGAAAAGAGTATACATACCTTATGATTCCATTTATATAAAACTCAAGAAAGTGCAAGCAAATCTATAGTGTGCTCTCAGTAGTTGCCTGGGGCCGGGCTGAGGGGTATAAACGGGGAGGGGAGAGAGAAAATGATGACAAAGGGGTGGGAGGAAACTTTGGGCAATTGATGTGTACATCACCTTGATTCTGATGACGATTTTACACAGGTGTATACGTCTGTTGAAACTTATTACCATATACCTTAACTGTGTGAGTTATTGTATGTTAATTATACCTTCATAAAGCAGAAGAAATATCCTCCCCAAGGGATGACCTATGCCATAACATTTTATTTAAATTAAAATAACAAGTACACATTCATGACAGATTCTGTTTGTTTTAATGTGTGATTCCTGCAATTATGGTACCATGCTGCCTTTGCTGCAAAATCTTTTGTGATGCATTCTCTAAGAATACTTCCCTGGGGTTTTCTTTAAAATGGAACAAGAAGGGTGCCTGAGTGGCTCAACAGGTTAAGCTGAAACCTCTGCCTTCAGCTCAGGTCATGATTCCAGGGTCCTGGGATCCAGCACAGCATCGGCATCGGGCTCCCTGCTTGGCGGGGAGCCTGCTTTTCCCTCTCCCACTCCCCCTGCTTGTGTTCCTTCTCTCACTGTGTCTCTCTGTGTCAAATAAATAGATAAAATCTTTAAAATAAAAAAATAAAATGGAACAAGAACTTCAAGACACACGAGTAACCCTTTACCCTTTTGGGATTTCTGTCCCATATTCTTTTACTGTTTTATTCCAACATTTAATTCAACAGTGTGTGTGTGTGTGTGTGTGTGTGTGTGTGAGAGAGAGAGAGAGAGAGAGAGAGAATTGCCTTATTTCCAAACATCCTACTGAGTTATCGAAATGGTAATTTCTTTTTATAATTATATGTGATTGGTGCATGTACTATTTTTATTAAATTATATTATTGCAGGGACAAATAGAACGGGCACAAATAAGTTTGAGAATAAACATGGGCTAAGTTTTGGTTAGCACACAATTGTCCGGGGCGTGGGGTAGGGGTGCGTGGGAACTGTGTGCAGGAAAGCCAGGAGCCACAGGCGTTCATCATGGTGCAGCTTTATGACATGAGCTAGAGTCCGTGCATTTGTTGGGTTGGCTAAGCAAACGTTCGTTGAGAAGGAGTCTACCGCTCAAGCTCTCAGTGCTTCCTTTCCTCGTCTTAATGATGAAGAGTCCCCACCTGGGGCCAGGGGTGTTATGAAGGGTTAGGTGAAGCAGTGTAAATAAAGGGCTCTCTGCAGTCCCTGGCATGTCGTAAGTGCTGACAACATGTCTTCTTATGGTCACGTGTGTTATTTCATTGCAACTATTCTTACAATGGTAGGACGGGAAAGACCTCTGAGATTGGCTCACGCTGTGTATTTTGCAGGGGAGGAAAATGGTTCAACACATCAGCATACAGGACTGCAGGCCTTGTATGTCACCAAAAGTGGGTAATCCTAAGGAGGCTCCCTGGGGGTTTCTCCCTAAAGGGCTCCTGGAAACCTAGGGAGCAAGCTTTCTGATCAGGTGGAGGAATTGCAGACCTTATCAGACCCCTAAAAGAGCTTCTGAGAGCAGCCTTCCTTGTTCAGAAGGCTGGTCATTTTCAATAGCTGTGAACATTTTAAAATCAGTGAGTGTGTGAAGCAAGGCAGCAAGGTAAGAAGGCAGCTGAGATGGTTGTGGGATGAGTAAACAGGAAACCTGACTTACGGAGGCGGATTAGAAATTTTGTGAAAGCTGTGTTTGGTTTTCCCCACTTAGGTCTGGCTTCACACTGAGACCTACGCTTCTAAAACCTATGTCTTCCTCGGCTGGAAAATAGTTCATTTCTCCCCCTGGCTGGTGAAAAGGAACAACTGGCCATAGGTTTTGTTACAGCGATTGCTTCTTCCTCTGAAGCGTGCCCACGAGGCATGGCATCCACACTTCTACTTAGTGCAGTGAATGCCACTTGCAAGTGATCAGCCTTGCTTGGAATGCGGTAGAACAGATCATGGTCATTCTGTGCTCATCAGGATAGCGCCTTCAGTGTTTGGGGTTTGCTTCTACTGGTCCCATCTGGCGTGGGGGATCTAGGTTGCAGGATGCACCTGCCGAAATGCTGCAGGGTCATGAACCCCTGAAAGGCATCTGCGTTTGCTCCGCAGAGCAGGGCCGGTGTCTGCAGCACTGATGCGGGTCTGAGAGGCAGGAGGCCTGGGTTTGAGCTGTGCCTCGTACACTCAGGCAAACCACTCTGTCTTTTGGACCCTGCTTTCTGTTATAGCATGAAAATACAAATACCAACTGTCTAATATTCTTAGCGTGAGATTTAATGAATTAATAGGGTAAATGAATTTATAAGCTCTTCAGTGAGACATAGACATGAGATGTTATTAAAAGGAGCATGTCAGTGATATTCCATTTAATTCTACTTTAAATATTTTTATTTATTTGAGAGAGAGCATGTGAGCAAGAGGACGAGCAGGAGTGGGAGGAGGGAGGAAGAGCAGAGGGAGGGGGATAAGCAGATTCCACACTGAGCGTGCGGAGCCTGATGGAGGGTTCGATCTCATGATCCTGAGATCATGACCCAAGCTGAAATCAAAGAGTTGGATGCTTAACCTACTGAGGCACCCAGGCATCCCAATTCTACTTTAAAAAGAGTACCACTGGGCACCTGGGTGGCTTGGATGGCTGGGTGTCTACCGTTGGCTCGGTTCATGAGCCCAGGGTCCTGGAATCGAGTCCCACCTCGGGCTCCCTGCTCAATGGGGGCCTGCTTCTCCCTCTGCCTCTCTCTCTCTGTCTGTCATGAATAAATAAATGAAATCTTAAAAAAAAAAAGAGCATTTATCCTGGATGCCTTTGATCCTGGGTGTTAAATAGCTGTGACTGTGTCACTAGAATGTCTTTCACATGTCAACCTTGACATGCTAAATTCTAGCCATTTCAGCTTGTATTGAGATATACTGTTTATTGAACACATACTATGTGCACATACTTTCTGGTAAAAAAAAATTATGACTATTTGTTCAGAAGGCTGATCTTCTTCAATAGCAGTGAAAATCTTTTAAAAACTTACTGAATTCTACTTTTGAAGTGTCATCATTCCATGAGAGGTGACAAGCTCCTTGAGGTTATATACATCTAAAATAGTTCTTGCTGAGAATTACTGTGTTCATTGGTGATCTACCCTAACACTGAAATGAAAGTTTAAATGTAGATCCTTTTTAAAAGAACTAATTGAAATTCTAACAAAGCATTTGACTTATAAGGTTTGCATTTTTAGGTTAAGATTTTTGACTGAAAGAAGTCTGAAAGAAATTTCATTCCTGGCATATCTGTCATTTACATTTTGTCAGGTTTATTAGTGCATATGCAGCACATTGTGTGCAGAGAAACAAGAGTTTTTTAAAGAATTGTATTGGAATCTCAGTCATTTTCCAGATGCCTTTAATCTCGTGTCTCTATAGGTAGGATATGGGCTGTTGTTCTTATTCTTTGGAATTGGGATTTTTTTTTAACATTAAGCATTTATATGATGCCTAGGGTAAGAAGCACTAATGTTTTATTATAGTTTTGGGGGTAAAAACATTGCAGAAGCGGTGATAGGCAAATTCTGTTTCTATTGCTAAAAGCTTTATGATTTTTTGTAACGGTTGATGTGCATATTTAGATTTGCATTACTGAAAGTTTTAAGAAAATATCTCTAGCAAACTAAGCTACATGAGAAAGCTTATTCAAAATTGCTAAGTTTTAAAATTCAAAAGAGACTATTTTATCTAAGAAGAATAATGTTTAAAATGGTCAAGTTGAAGTTTTTGTTATTAGAATGGCCTCTATTTTGAGGTTGGAGCAAGTACTTAGGCACTTTTAGTTTTCTTGGTTTACACATAATTTCAGTTAACAAGGTACTAAATATGACTCTGAAGATTTCGATATCTATTATTACCCCCAAAAGAAAGGAAACCAGAAATGTCTTGAAGTAAAAGGAGTTCTTGGCTTGTGGAGATGTGCTCATTTTTGAATATGCTTCCAGGTCACATTTCTAACATGGGTCGAGAAAGCTTTCAACTCTTCAAAGGCAATACTGTATTTGCAGCCGGTGGTGGGGTGTGGGGGGAGGTGCAGGTGTGTGGTCGGGAGGGCAGAGCCAGATGGAAACAGAGCTGACTGATTGCAATGTTAGCATTTAGCAAAGATGGTTTGTTGGCATAAAGTTGCTCAGATGTGGGGCATGGAGAACTTGCTAGGCTGTTGTGCTTTGGAAGCTATGTGATGGCACTCCATGTAGATGTCATTGATTATGCTCTCCTTAAGGGCAGGGTCTATGTTTTCAAAATTGTGTATTCATATAGTGTCTAGTACAGGGCCTTACCTATTAGCTCTCTGTTACATGTTAAGTGAACATACTGGAAATTCTCCATGTCAGAGGCATAAATGAGCAGCTGTGGGGGAATTCAGACAATTTTTTTCTTTTCACCTAGTATACTCTTCATTATACATGGTTTGCATTTTTGATGCCTGCTCCTTTGGGGATTCCTTTCGGAAAATCAAATATCAAAATATTAAAATTAAGGAAAATATCTGGGTCATAAGGAATGACCTGTGTTCTGGGCCACTGGTAAAAATCACTTCATCTTTTACACCTTTAGGATAAAAGTGATCATGTTTAAGATTATTTAGGTAGTTAAGATTTAAAAAATTAGGAATGTCAGAAATAGAAGGTGCCTTAAAATTCCTTTCTGGAAAGAGAGGGAAACAGCACAAGGATTGTTTTGAATCAAGGACTCTTGAACTGGGCCACTCAGTACAGTAGCCACTAGCCACATATGGTCATTCAAATTAAATTAACAAATTTTTAAGTTCAAAGTTCACTTCCTGGGGCACCTGGGTGGTTCAGTGGGTTAAGCCTCCGCCTTCAGCTCAGGTCATGATCTCAGGGTCCTGGGATCGAGTCCCGTATCGGGTTCCCTGCAGAGCAGGGAGCCTGCTTCCTCCTCTCCCTCTGCTACTCCCTTTGCTTGTGCTCTCTCTCCTTCTCTCACTCTCTGTCAAATCAATAAATTCTTAAAAAAAAAAAAAGTTCACTTCCTAAGTTGCACTAGCCATATCTCAAGTTCTCAATAGCCACATGTGGCTAGTGGCCACCATACTGGACAGCACCCATTATAAAACATTTCCATCACTGAAGAAAGTTCTATCAGATTGTGCCAGACTAGACTTTTTCACCAAAGCTCTTTCTTCTCCACTTAGTGAATAGGTGCCTGGTGATGGACCCTTCAATCTATCATATATTTCAATAAATAATTTAAAACTGGAAACAATGTGTGAAAGGATTTTGTTACTTATTATTCATTTTTGGTTATCCTAGTAGGGAGGTGTATCCAGAGCTCAGGGAGGGTAAGTATGGTTCATTAGATGTTAACAGCCTTAAGTGAGCAGTCCCAGAACCATGTCCCTGAGAAGGAGCAGAAAAGGCCTTATTTGGCCCTTGTCTGCCTCATGGGAAACACCCAGGTTAATTTCAGGTCTGCTGAAGCTGGTATTTTTAACATTCCTGCTCAGTTTAGTTTCTTCTATGAGCCACTAAACATATACTTAATTTAGTTTTAAATAATCTAATACTGATGGATTTTTTTTTGACTTGGTAATGCTTTATGAACCTTTTATCACACTTAATAGGAAATAATTTTTCTTTTGTGTTTCTGATAGATCACGATACTAATTGGATTATTCTAATGGTTACAGTGAAGTAAGTGGAGACCATCTTGGTTTTTACTCTTGGTTTATTTATTCAACTAATTAACGTTTCAGAGAGCCTTTAGTCACAGGTGTTGTAGATATACTTGATTAGTTAGTGCCAGCTGAGGGCTGTAAACAGCATCGAGGGAGGTAAAATCCTGGAGAAAGTCTTGGATCAGAGAATCAGCTCTTAAAAGCCATAAATCAAGCGGTCCCCTTCTTTATGAAGCCTACCCTGACCACTTTATTTAAATTGCAACTCCTCAGGCGTTTCTGGTTTCCCTTTTCCTGAACTACTTTTTAATAGCATTTATAACCTTCTGACTCATTTACTATGCTTGTTTTTTAATGTGTCTCTTTCCACTAAAATCTAAGCCTCTTGAGGGCACAGGGTTTTTTTTTTTTTTTTTTTTTCCTTTTTTTTTCTTTTTTTTTTTTTTTAAGGAGGGAGAAATGGGGAGGAGGGCAATTGTCGTTTCACTGGTATATACCAGATATCTAGAACAGTGCTTATCACATAGTAGATGCTCAAGAAATAGTTATTGAATAAGTGAATATGATCACAAGGAGTGATGTTTCCATTTGATCCTTCCATTACAACTATTGAGAAGTTCACATTGACTTCCATCTGTTAAAACCAGTGGTCATTTCTCAGTTCTCATCATACTTAAATTGTGAATAGCATTTAATATAGTGATCACTCCCTCTTCCAGGACACTGCATTAGTGTCCATTTTAGTTTTTCCTCCTACCTTATTGGCTAGCTTCTCAATCCCTCCTTAGCGGGTCCTTCTTTATCTCCCCGATCTCTTAACAACCAGTGCCTCAGTGTGCAGGCTTCTTTGTTCCATCTATGCTCATTGCCTTGGTGATCTCATCCTGTCTCATGGCTTTATTTATTTTTTTTAAAGATTTATTTATTTATTTATTTGACAGAGATCCCAAGTAGGCAGAGAGGCAGGCAGAGAGAGAGGAAGGGAAGCAGGCTCCCTGCTGAGCAGAGAGCCCGATGCGGGGCTCCATTCCAGGACCCTGGGATCATGACCTGAGCCGGAGGCAGAGGCTTTAACTCACTGAGCCACCTAGGAGCCCCCCTGTCTCATCGCTTTATGGATATATTAGTCAAGACTTCTTCCCTAAACTCTAAACTGCATTAGTTTAAGAGAGCATAACCCCCAAATTTAGGTGGCTTATACTGACAAACATTTATTTCTTGTTCATAGATTTGCAGTTCAGCTGCATCTCAGCTCCATGCTATGGGTTGGGTTCAGATTTTCTTTGTTCCATAGATGGCTCATCACTCCTTGTCTTCTCATTCTCAGATCCCTCAGACCAGCAGAAGGTATCACCTCTACCTGTTCTGAACTAGTCTCACAGCAGAGCGGGAACAAGAGGGTAGGTGGAAATTTTTGATGCTTCTAAATATGGCATATATCACATCTACTCATATTCTATTGGCCAACGTCATGTGGCCAAGACCGAAGTCAGTGTGACAAGGAAGTGTACTCCACCAACTGGAGAAGAAGTGAATTATTTTGAATAATAACATAACCCAGCAGAACGTGTATTATACATTTTAAGTTTAACATGTCCAATACAAAGTTCCTGATCCTCCCTCCACAACATTCCCATCTTGCATTTCTGCCCATTTCAATTACTGGCAACTCCAGTTGCTTAGATCAGAATGCTTGGAATCATGCCAGACTCTTTTTTTCCCCCATATTCTATATTCAGTGTTTTCGAAAATCTTGTCAACTCAGCCATCAAAATATGTCTAGAATCCAATCACTTCACACAGTGCAGTGCTACCGTGTGGTACAAGTCCTTCCTCACAGTTGTCTTGCTCAGCTTACTGGGATAGCTTTCTAGCCCATCTTACTGTGCCTGCCCTGCCTTCTCAGTGTATTTTCAACATAACAGCTCTGCTGGAAACTGTGTAATGTTTCCTTTTTCGTCCTCAGAGTAAAAGTCAACATCCTTAAAATGGCCAATGAGAAATGACATGATCTGGCTCCCAATTATTTCTCTAAATGCCAAGTATTCCACTCCTTCCCTTATCCACTCTGTTTCAGTGATGTCTCCTTGCTATTCCTCTAACATACTGATATGTTTCCATGTATATTAGTTTTCCATGTATATTGCTATTCCTCTAATATACTGATGTGTTTCCATGTATATTAGTTTCTTGCTATTCTTTTATATTAATTTTCCATGTATATTGCTATTCCTCTAACATACTGATGTGTTTCCATGTATATTAGTTTACTCTGCTATAACACATCACTACAAACAGTGGCTTTAAACAACACAAATTTAGTATCCTAGAATTCTGTAGGTCTGAAGTCTGACACAGGTCTTGTTGAGCTAAACTCAAGGTGCTGGCTGAGCTGCATCCATTTCTGGGGCTTCTGGAGGAGACTCTGTTTCCTTCCTTCCAGCTTCTGGAGGCTGTCTATTTTCCTCAACTTGTGGCCCTCTTCCTCCATTTTCAAAGTCAGCAATGGTGGGCTGAGTCTTCCTCACATTGTATCCCTCTGATATCATTTTATACCTCCCTCTTCTACTTTAAGGACCTTTGTGAGTACATTAGGTTCACCCAAGAATCCAGAACACTCTCCCTATTTTAAAGTCAGCTAATTAGCAACTTTGCCATATAACATTATCACAGGTTCTGGGGATTAGGACTTGGATATCTTTGAGGGAGTTACTATCTTAGCCACCATACCCCCTCACCTCCTCACGGAGCTTCTTCTTTTTTAAAGATTTAATTATTTATTTGAGAGAGCAGGGGTTGTGGGGGGAGAGAGAGAGAACAGCAGGAGGGAGGGGCAGAGGAAGAGGGAGAAGCAGACTCCACACTGAGCAGGGAGCCCGATGTGGGACTTGATCCCAGGACTCTGTGATCACAGCCTCAACCTGAAGGTAGAAGCTTAACTGACTGAGCCACCCATGCACCCCAGGAACTACTTCTACCTGTTGCTATTCTCTGCCTGAGCTACTCTCCTTTAAGTTACTTGCAGATCATGCCCTCTCATAGGGTTGTACTCCTATGTTGTCTTCTCAGGTCTTTTCTGATTGCAGAAAATTGCAACTCCTATCTAACATTCCTTTTCCCTTTCCAGCTTTATTTCAAGGCACTTAGAACTAACTAACATGCATTTATGTATCATACTGAATGTCTGTTTTCCCCATTAACATGTAAGCTCCATGAAGACAGAGATTTTTTTTTTCTTTTGTTCACTGCTGTATGCCAGCATCTGGAATGGTATCTGGCACATAGAAAGCAGACAATAGATGTCTATTGAGAGAATGAATGAAGAGTTTTCATTTTCATCAGATGAAAGTATGATTCATTACCATCAACTAAGGAAATCAGCCAATCACTAACTGACAAATATTCCTTGAGAATTATGTCAGTAAGAAGATGTAAAGCAAATGGTCTTTGTGGTTTAGGAAGATTATGAATCACAGGAAACTGTGGAAACCTAAATAGATATTAGGTGGTAAAGTTGTTATATGAGGCAAAAAAGTTTTTCTTCTGGAAATTCATACTGTCTCTCAGTAAGTCCATCTCTGGCAATGTTTCTTCAGTCATTGTTCCAAGAAGGGCCTACTTAATATTCACCCTACCCTTTCTTTACTAAAAGCCCATGATTTTCTTGAGGGAGCCAGAGTATTGGATACCCTTTTTTCAGGCTCCCTTGCATCTGTGGGTAGCTAATGAGCCATCTGTGCAAGTCTTTGGTTGGCTACTAGTGAACTCCTTCAGGGAGGCCCTGCTCAACTGGAAGGTCCCTTTGGGCCTTCTCCCTTTTCTCCTTCTTTCTTCCTGGAATAAGAATGGTTATCAGAAGCACCAGAAACCATCTTTACCATGATGTGAATGTAAGGAAGGAAGCCAACTGTTAAAGACGATGAATCAGAAAGGTAGAAGGAGCCTGGGTGCTTGAAGACCATTGGGCTGGCATCTGAGTCCTGGGGCAACTAATCAGGATCTGCTATAATGTGAGATTAATAAGCTGCTGTGCTGGTTATTTTCCTTTTGCAGCCCTCTCCCCCACATCCATTCTCCACTCTGTCTTCCATGATCTGTACTCCAGGAGGCTCCCTTGCCCTTTGACTTATGGTTGGGTTTGGCCCACTGAGGCCCTTGGCAGATCAATGGGGAAAAGAGAACGATGATTTTTTTCTGTTCCCACCCTGCTTACATTGTTTCTGTTCTAGTGGAGGCTCTGCTCCTTTGTGGCCCAAGGTCCTGCCCAGTGGCCCCCTTTCTCTGGCTCCAGCTTTGATGGGCTCCAGTAACACCATACCTCCATTGTCCCTTTGGTCTAGAGGTGGTAATGGCCTCCTGCTCTTGCTAACCCCACGGAGCTTCCCCACCCGCTCACCCACTCCTTATTGGTTTCCTTAATCCGGCCACACCTCTGTAATGGTGTCTTCCTTAAAATTTGTTCTGGTTAAACCCCTTTGAATGTGCCATATGTTTTATGTTAGGATCCCTGATGTGTAGAGCTTCATGTTTCATGCCGCCTGCTATCCACAGCTGAATTTAATCCTGACTGATTGAGCCTTCAGGTGCCATGTTGTTTGATAAATATCTATTGTTATAGCCTAGATTCACACTCAATTCAGCAAAAATGGTCACATTGTTAGTCTGATCTTTGGCTTAACTTTTCTTTACAAAATATACCATTTTACTTAACTTTCTATTCTAATTCTCCTACTTTAGGTTGCTCACTAAATTTTTCTCCTAAACCTCAACCTTAGCTGGCACTCTAGGACTGTGATTGCTCTGATGTCTTGCAGGCAGCCACCTTCTACCTTATCTCCTTTTACTGGGCAGGCAGTCAAGACGGTTTGTTGCATCTCTTGAGCATTGGCCATGTGTTGGGCCTGGGGGTCCAGTGGCGAATGAGACAGATGGTTCCACCTGTCACATGGCTACTTCAACTGGCCACAAAGCCAAATGCTAGACAGATGCTTACTTATCTGACCTAGTCTATATAGGAGAACTGACCGTCACGGGAGCACGTCATGGGGCATGTAATCCAGTCTGAGGGATATGGGCAGGGGAGTTGAGGAGATGATGTTTAAGGGAAGACAAGAGTAAAGGCTGAGTAAGGAAGATAGCTAAGCCAAGGTGGGGGTGGGATCAGGATGAGCTTTCTCCGTAGCAGATGCAGAACATAAAAAGGCTTGATAAAGAGCAGCATGTTATGTTCTGGACTTGAGAGAAGTCTGATATAGTTGGAGCAATGTTGGGTAAGGGTGGTGTTGTGGGGGAAGGTCAGAATTTATAACACCTGTGACATTTATTAAGGGTTTGAGACTAGCTCAAGGTGGTCCTAAGAATGTGCTTCACAGGCCTCCAGTGACCGGGAGAGAAACCAAGGGTCCAGCTGCCACGAGTTGAAATTCCTCACCATGATGGCTCTGAGCCATGCTCGCACTGGTGGCTCCCAGCCAGTGGCTGAGCACAGCGTGGTGATCAAGGCGGGACCTTTCCTGGGAGACTTAGGATGCCTGAAAGGCTGTCTTCAGCTCCCAGACTCCCCTGGAGACTGTCCTACCTTCCTGAGACTTCATGCAAGGCCAGGTGCTCCCCACACCTGGCTCCCCTCTCCTTCCCTGGGCATCTCACCACATTCTGGCCCCCCAGCTCCCACAGCCTCCTCTGTCTCCCTAATTTTCTCTCACAGGCATTTCCGATGATAACATCCTTGCATGTTCAATCCCATCTCACCTAGGATCTGGGCAGCCCCTCTGAGAGGGACATTTACTAACTGGGACATGTCAGATGAAAGGGTATATAGGAGAAATAGAAAACCATCTCGTTCGCTGTGTGGCTGAAGTACCTTGATCTTCCGCTAGGATCCTTCTCACACACCATGGAGGGACTCTGAGCAGGAAAAAGCAAGGTAAGTGTAGGGCTTTGTTTCTGTTTTTGTTTTAACAGTTCAGAGTTTTGTTTGTTTTGAACATGCATTATGCCCTGAATTTATAGCGAATGGGTTCCTTTCTATTGGTTCTCATAAAGTGTGGTTCTCTGGGTGGAGTAGGCTGGTGCTGCCAATGAACTCAAGTAGCTTTCCTTTTGGCTTCTTTCTTTTTCTGGTCATTTCTCATCATACATGTCTCGAAGCTACCTTGGCTCTTAGAATGCTCTGTGTGCTCACCACGCACATTAATTCTCTTGCCCAGAGTTTTACCCTTAACTTGCTGTTTACAACGATGCCAACAGCATGCTGAGTAACACTGTAGACTTTCGTTATGCCGTGCTAACGGCTGTGGGGCCTTGCCTTTTGAACAGTACCCATTCCCTTGATGTCCGCCATATCCCCTTTCTTGTACATTCATATGTATGTGGCCAAAGGAACAAACTTCATGTTTTCTAAAAGGGCCAGAGAACAATCAGTGGGACCTCTGATCTTCCCCTTTGAGTTGGTCATTTTGGTCTCTTCCTGGAAGATAGTGAGTTGAGAAGGCACGTTGAGGTGTTTAAGAAAAGTTCTCATTGCTGTGAGTAATGGTAGATGTGGGAAATGCCGGTATGCTGGTGACCCCATGGTGAGATCCTAGAAGTGGAGAGAGTGGAGAGGGGTATTTGCAACATAAAGTCAGTAGGGTGTGGTGATTATTATGTTCAGTGGGAGGAAGGATAACTATTGGGTTTCTAGTTTTCTTCTTTGTTAACAAGGATTTACTGAGTGACAGGTCCTCCAGTCCAGCCTGGACCTCATGGCCCAGTGCTTCACTTCCTGTCTTGCTAACATTATCCTGCTTACTCCTTGTATCCTGGTTGGCGTTTGTATCCTGGAGCACCTCCTCGGGGCCTCACACAGCCTGGGAAGCTGCTGGAGAGGCCCCCAAACCCATGCATTTGGGGACACTTTCCTGGTCTCTGTCCAGGTCTCAAAGGTGCTACCATTTTGTTCTCTTTTCATTAGTCTCCCTGCCATGTACTTCATGGCAGGTTTTATTTAAAAAAAAAAAAAAAATCCCTTTATTCTCTTTAACCACCTCCCACCACCACTCCTGCTCCCCGTTCACAGGGGACGACCTTGCCTTTGACTTCACATCGAAATTCAAGGCAACAAATGAAAAATCCTTCAAATTCTTGCCACTAAGTTCCCAAACTTCACAGCACCTGTAACTTTATTCCTTCTTTCTTATCTTTAAATGGTTGGCTCTTTTCCTTTCTAATGTTAGTATCTGTTCCCTGTTTTCTTCCTCTGCCTCAGAGATTCTCCATCCTGATTCTCCCACATCTCCCTGTCTGTTGACCCCTCAAGGTTTGGTTGATTTATTTGTTTGGCCCTGTGAAAGAAGGACTCGAAACCGGAAAGCACAACCCCCTTCTCAAACTGACTGACTGAAATGCTTTGGGATAAACACTGGACAGCCAGGCTGGAGAGGAGCCTTAGACCAGCTTCAGAGCTTAAAGAGAAAATCAAATGCTTCCTACTTAGTGAGAATTAACCTTTCATATGTGCTCTGGCCCCTCACCTCCCTCAGGAACCACACCATAACACACTGCTTCCTCTCCCAACAGTGATACGTATTCCTTTTTTTTTTTTTCTGTTTTATTTTTAAGTCATCTCTACATCCAACGTGGGGCTTAAACTCACAACCCCAAGATCAAGAGATGTACACTCACAGACAGAGACAGCTAGGTGCCCCCAAGTGATATGTATTTTTAATTTTGTCGTTTTCTTTGGATTGAAATGACAGTATAGAAAATTTCCATCTGAAAGTTTCTCAGTCCTATCTAGTTACACAGATCAGTTTAGAAACCCAAGACTGACTTTATGAATAACCTAATTGGCAACGATCATATCCACGTGTATGCGGTTGCACATTTTATCTTATTGGGCTCACCTGGGGCTGTTTCACAGGTGCAAATTGTGCCTCTGGTTTAGCTGAAACTATCCCCAGCTTCTCAGAAACCTTGATAAAGTCTTCCACAGTTGCATAAATTGGACATCTCAGGAATTTCAAACTTTGAATGATCCTCTGGTTCCTCTACTCTTTTATTTTTATTTTCATTAATGCAACAGAACTTAAATGAACTTTGATCTTTCTTTTAAAGATTATTAAATTATTCGGGTGGGGCACCTGGGTGGCTTAGTCAGTTAAGCAGCTGCTTTCAGCTCAGGCTATGATCCCAGCCAAGGTCCTGAGCTAGAGTTCTGCAGTGGGCTTCCTGCTCAGTGGGGGGGGCCTGCTTCTCCCTCTCCCTCTGCCCCCACCCCCTGTTCATGCTCGTGCTCTCTCTCTCTCAAATACATAAATAAAATCTTTTAAAAAACCCATTTAGGTGTGTATACATGTAGCTCTCTTCAAGGCTCATCCCCTTCTTACACCACAGGATGGGATCTCCTGGAACACATGTGAGGTTGCAGGTCGATTTCTCTGGAAGGCTTTATACTGATTATTGAAAATCTTAAACATTCTTCCCTGGAATTTACATTTACCTTCACTGACCAGTCTTTCTCTCTCTCCCCTTTCACAGCCTAATTCAAAGAATTGTCTGGATTTTCTGTCGTTAGCACTTGACTTACTATGATCTCACTTCCACTCTTACTGCTTGGAGGAAATTGCTTATCAAGGAAGCCAGTGTCCCATTATTGTTAAATACAAGCCATGCCTTTGCTCTTTAGCCTAACCTCTCAGTGCCACTCAGTAGCTGCAGCACTCCCTTTCTCCCTGAAACAGTTCCTTCCCTTGGTTTCCATGACAACGCACTCTCCTGATTTTCTTTCTACCTCTTCGGAGGCCTCACAGACATTCTCTACCCACCTCTACCATCTTCTCCTACTACCATCTGTGGTAGAGAGGAGAAAGAGATGGCAGAGCAGTCTGGTAACTCTGCCAAGACGTCCTCACCCACCAACTGTCCTTTCTTTATCATTCTAATTTTCTCATGTAAGGACAGCAGATAGCTGACTGATGATGGGGGTTTGAGGCCACCTCTTACGAAAGTTCTGCAAAGATGGTCCAGATTCAAGACGGCGATACTTCATCATTTGTACTCCATCTTGGGGTTTTAGTTGAAATTGGGGCAACAAGCAAAAAAAAAAAATCTTGGGGCACCTGCGTGGCTCAGTGGGTTAAAGCCTCGCCTTCAGCTCAGGTCATGATCCCGGGATCCTGGGATCGAGCCCCACATCGGGGTCTCTGCTCAGCAGGGAGCCTGCTTCCCTTCCTCTCTCTCTCTGCCTGCCTCTCTGCCTACTTGTGATCTCTGTCTGTCAAATAAATAAATAAATAATATCTCATTTAATGTCCTATTAGACATGTGATCATTTAAAAAATGTTTTCTTTGGGGACGGCTGAGTGGCTCAGTCAGTTGAGTGTCCCACTTTTGGTTTTGGCTCAGGTCATGATCTCAAGATCCTGGGTTTGAGCCCCACGTTGGCTTTTGTGCTCAGTGGGGAGTCTGCTTGAGGATTCTCTTTCTCCCTCTCCCCCACCTCAAAAACATGAATAAATCTTAAGAAAAAAATGTTCTCCTTGAAGTCTTGCTTTTCAATCCAAACTGTTCTTTTCTCTAAACTTTAAATGCATCTCTACTGCTGTTTGACAAGCTAGACAGTTTGCTGAAACAAAGTTTTCATTACTGTCTCAGTTTTTAAATTATTATTGATGGACAGGGGAATGTGTCCTTGACTGAGTGAGTCACTAAGTGAGGAATGACCATTAGATAGTTCCCAGAGTCAGGATGAGTTCAAGAAAAAAATAGGGTAGATCGATCTCATATTTCTTAATAGGTTGTTAGGTAGTTTGGGGCAGCATTTACAAATATTGTGAATACGTTCTTCAACAAGAGATATGACAAGAACTCTCATGGAATTCTTATGAACGTGATAAAAACATAGTCTTGGAAGCAAGGACAATTGTGATTGAGTGACAGTGTGCAGCATGTAGATTCATAACTGACACCTCTGTGGAAGAGGTTTTCTAGTGTTGTTCTGTGTGTGTGTGCGTGCATGCCCATGTATATGAATGTGTTTCCTTGTTACGGAAGGCAGTCTAGTCAGGTGAGTGTGGGCAGTGGATCAAGTCATTCCTGGTACGGATGAAGATCTGTAGATAGACTGCTGGAGGGCACAGCACAGCTCTTGGCACTGAGAAAGCCCTCAGTAAATGTTAGCTACATTTGTTACTCACACATCATTAGCTGTGTTTTGTAAAGATGTAGCCTGTATGTTTAGCCAACTTGCAGGTGACATGAAGCAGGAGAGACACTAAATACTCTGAATGACAAAATCAGATTGGGGATGATTTTAAAAACTGGAATGATCATGAAGTGACATCTGTCAAAAATAAATATGAAATATACTTGGAGGCCCCCAAAGCCAACTGAGATAGGATGGGGATAGCATACCCCCCCTTTTTTTTTTCTTTTAAAGACTTATTTACTTGAGAGACAGAGTGAGAGAAAGAGAGAGAGCATAGGGGGCAGGGAGAGAATCTTAAACAGACTCCATGCTGAGATGGAGCCTGATGCTGGACTTGATCCCAAACCCTGTGATCATGACCTGAGTCAAAACCAAGAGTCCAACGCTTAACCAACTGAGTCACCTGGGTGCCCCAGGGATGGCATATTTATTGAGAACATTCAGGTCAGCATGGGTCAGGATGTGATTTAGAAATACAGAATCTCAAACTATATTCTCTACTATGTACCCACTAAAAATAATATTAGTTAAATGAAATAAAATAAAAATTTAGTTCCTCAGTTTTAGTAACCGCATTCCAAACACGAAACAGCCAAGAGTGGCTAGTGGCTCCTGAGTAGGACAGGGCAACTCTACAACATTTCTGTCATCACAGAGAATTGTGTTGGACAGCGCTGGTCTAGAATGCTGGCTGTGGTCATGTTTTCAACATGGCAAACCACATCAAGGATACGGTATGTTAGGATCTGGGGACCACATCAGAGGGGCATAGACCAAATGGGGCATGTCAAAATCGAGGGCCTGGGGAAGGAGAGGGATAAGAACCATGTTGTATGAGATGTGTTGAAAGGCCTGGCTGATTAGCTGGGAGAAGAGCCAGCACCTCCTCTAGGCTAAGCACCAAAGCCGTCACATGGAAGAGAAATTAGATGCTCCTGTGGCCAGGGGGTAGAGCGAGGACCATGAGCAGAAGTTAGAGGAGGTGGGAATCATTACACTATGCAGAACCCGTAATTCAGAGAGCTTCCGGAGTCAGACCACCTGTGTTCAAATCTTGAATCATCTCCTGCTTGTTGGATGACCTTGGGCAGCCTCTGAACCTCCCTAAGCCTCGGTTCCTCATGTGCAGAGCAGGGTAATATCTGTATCTTTCTTAGCAGCGTGATTGAGGAGAATAAGCTATTATACATACAAAATAGTGTCTAACAAATGCAGGCTGTTATTACATCATATTCTGGCTGATATAAGGAAGAATCATCTAAACAACAAGCGAGCTGCTTTGGAGGAAGTTCCCATCACTAAAGTGTTTTAAAGTGTTGATGACCTTTTGGCAGGGAGTCTAGAGGGCCTCGGAGCTCAGAGTGAGGTCAGAGATTGAATCGACGTTTTGAGGTTCCTGCCCATATTGGCATCTATGATTATTTTATTTTATTAATCCCAGAGTCTCTCAGCGGGGGAGGGCCCCCTCGGGGTGTTCAGTTTGGCTGCCCAGCTGCGCATGTGTGAACGAGTCACCAGATTGGGTTCTGGACTTACTAGGGTGTTCACTTACTAACTTACGTAAATATGTATGCATGTATTTCAAGTAAGATTTTTCTGATGTCATTAACATTAAAAATATCGACAAATGTATTTGATTGGTCAGAAATGTGCAATTAACACATGGAGAAGAGTTTGTAAATCCAGGGCAAGGATTTAGCCTCTGAGAGTTGTCATGGCAAGATTTTATGAGAGCAGACCCAGAGGATGCTTACGGCATCTGAAAAGCAGCTATTTTGAGAACAAAATTCCAAATATATCATGTGTTAATTGGTGACTCAAAAAGCCCAATAATAAAGAAGTCATCATGATTTCTTCCTCTAAGCTCTGTGACAGTGTCCCTAGAACTCAGGGAAAAACAGAAAATTCAGATCCCCCAAATTCCATACTTTGAGAGACTCTGTGGAATCAGTCCTGGCTGGTTTTCTTGAGTGTGTGCTGTCAGTCGTGGAATTCAGACATAGGTTCCTCATCCTTCCATTGTTGGTCGAGGGGAGGCCATTCATCCTTCTGTCCTGGTGCCTCACCGGGGTCCAGTACCGGGTTAAGGACCTCATGACTGTTCTGTGTTAAACTCTGCATTTGCTGGCTCGCCCACTTCTCACTTAAGTGGAATGCAGCCTGGATCCCAACTGCAGTTTGGTTTCGTTTGTTCAGAGCAGAATAAACTTCCTTGAGACTTTTTCAGCCTAACTGTGGTCAGCAGTCACTGAAGTTGGCAGAAGACGAGGTCTACTTAATCGCTGTACAAAGGTGGTTTTCAGCGCCGTTGCTGGGTGACAAGCAGGCCTGGGCGGGCCGCGTGGCTGGCTACACCCCCAGTGCTCCAGTAGGTGGCGCTCCCGTCCTCTGTGCGCCGAAGCTGGCGGGCGAGGAGGCTGCGGATTTGGGCAGGCTGGAATGCAAATCGTCAACTCAAAGCAGCTCTGGTAGGCAGGCAGCGGTTGGAGCCCATTATCAGTGCGGGGGCAGCTGCTGCCGTCTGTCCCCGCTCCCAGGCCGTTTCAGAGTAAAGGCCTCTGGAAGCTGACTGGGAGACTGGAGACCAGGAGGGAAGCCGCTGGCTAACAGAAGCGGGGAAGGATTCAGTTATCTGCTTCCCGGCAGATAGTTGGGTCAGGGAGCAGCTTGGAAGCTGAGGCCAACCCCACTCGCCCCTTCCCAGGCCCTTCCCTCCCGGCACGGCTCTGGAAAATCTCATCAAAATGGCCAACTCTCTAAAGCCTCATTTTGGAACCCAGTTAGTGAAAATCAAGAATATCTTGAACCACTGACAGAATTGTACTTTTCATCCCCTTGTGCTGGCTTCTCCCAGTCAGTCTTGATTTCTAACGTTCTGTCTTATTGCTGGTAGAGGAGTATTGGCCCTTGTCAGACAGTGCTTCTCCTTGGGGGTTAGAAAATATTGCCACCATAATCAACCTCCGTTTTCTGACAGCTGAGTTTCAACCAAGTTATGGACTGTGTTCCCGGGAAATTCATGTGTGAGAGTCTAACCCTCAGTGAGCTGGCATTAGGAGGTGCGCCTTTGGGAGGTGATTAGGTCATGGGCTGGAGCCCTCATGAATGTAAATTCTTGCTCTTATAAAAGATGCTCCAGAGAGCTTTCTTGCCCCTTCTGCCACATGAAGACACAGTGAGAAGATGGCCACTTATGCACCAGGAAGCAGGCTCTCACCAGACACAATCCGTCAGCACCTTGATCGTAGACTTCCCAGCCTCCAGAAGTATGAGAAATAAATTTCTGTTGTTTACAAGCCACTCATTCTATGACAATTTTTATAGCAGCCTGAATGGACTAAGACTACCAACAATGTGCTCCCTACCCCCTTCTCTCTAATTCAAACCTGTTAAATTCTTATACAAAGTGATGGGAACCCATGAGTCATTAGGGTTTGGTTGTTGCTAGTCTCTTGGTTTATGGGAGGAGTATCTTTCACGTTAGCAAATCCTTACCCGCTGTAAGAGAGAGGCACTAGCTGAATTGCTTGAAAATTTGAGTGGATACAAAGCAACTTCTCAGAGTATGGATGCACAAGTTGGGATTATCTGACAGTTGCCTAGCATATACACTGCTACCACCAATGCGGGGGGAGGGGTATCTTTAGTTTCTTAAGGCACACTTTCCTGCTGGATCAGCTGTGGCCTCTGACTCTTTGACACATGGACTAAAACTTATTTTTCTCATTTCAAACCATGGTTGATAGTTAATATTTTTATTATATAATAATAAAGGTCAAAATATTAGCTAAAACAACAATATAGATCCCTCATGGTTGCTTCTTACAAGAAACAGAAACTCGAAGGAGACAAAGTCATTGGAAATCATTTAATTTTAGACCTCACAGGAAATACGATGAATCTCCAGAATCTCAAGAAAATAAAGTTGTTGCTCATATGACAAGCTGGGTGGGATTCTACTTCTGGTAAAGGTGGAATTACTTGTTGCAGGGTGAACTTGCGTCCAAGAACAACTAGAAATGCTGGAGAAAATACATACAACATCTGTTTGAAGGCATTGGAAAACTACCTGGGGAGCAAAATTTTGAGGGGACAGGTCCTCAAGAAAAGGAAAACAAGAAGGAGAAGAACTACGATAACCACCGAACAAAACCCCCAGAGGAATGAAGTGACGATGAGACTTGTTTTCCCCCTCAGGCACTTGCAAATATCCAAACTGTGGCTGAGAGGCTGAGAAGCTAAGTAAACCTTCCTGCAGTTTTATGAAGTATCAGAAACAAAAATTAGAGTTTAGCGTGAGCCAATGATTTAGGGTCCTGGCAAACACTCCAGGCTTTTGTTTGGGACCCTTAAATGACTACACCATAAGCCATAAGAAACAGATGACTCTTTAAAAAGGCAGAAGTCCAACTTCAAATCACTTCAGTTTATGGCTGGATGAGGTAATGTGCTCCACTGTAACTGCCTCTTAGAAGCAAAAATAAGCTCCCTTCAGGAAGATGACCCTATCCAGAACTTTAGTTTTCAAAAAATTTTTAATAGAAAATGTCCTGTATCCAAATAGAAATCATCCAGTATAAATCAAGGCAAAATTATTGAAAACCAAGAGAGGGAAACCCTGAAGTGATCCAGATATTGCAATGATCAGGCAAGGACATTAAAATAATTATGATTAGTATGTTCAAGAACTTAAATGATGAGATAGAGAACTGCACAGGAAACTATAACAAATCAAATGCAATATCTAAATTTGAACATTCATGTCATATATGTGTGACTAAGAACTCAATAGAGTAGCTTAACATGGCTTAGATATAGTTGAAAAGAGAGATCATAAACTGGAAGGTCAATCAGAGGACATAGAAAGGGACTGGATGGAGTTAAATGTACTAAGGTTTTGCTTTGGGCAGGAAATGGTGAATATAATACTATTCATTAGACTTGACTAAGTTAAAGGTAAATGTTGAAATCTCCATGGTAACCACTAAAAGCATAATGAAAGGTTGTATAATTAAAAACAGTTAATCAAGGGGAGAATTGGGGTAATAAAAATAATAAAATTCATAGTCTAAAAGAAGATATGAAAAGAAAGGGGTGGGGGGACACAAAGCAGATGGAATAAATTTAAAACAAATAGCAAGACAGCGAGTTTAAATTTATATATAGCAGTTATAACATTATATGTAAAGGTATAAAAAATTCTCTTTAAAAGACAAATTGTCAGATTGGACAAAATACAATAAATAAGCCAAAAACCAAACCAAAACAAAACTCAGATCAGTGTTGTATACATGCAACCCACAGAGTCAGCCAGGTGCCCCAAGAATCTGCATTTTTTTTCCCTAAACCTCTCCACTGGTTCTAATGCAGGGTTCTGCTGGCTATACTTTGAGAACATCTCTTCAAGGACAGGGAGCTGAGAGAGATCCTTCTCACCTTCTGACCCACAGGAACACAGATGTAAATTTTTGAAAGACTCAAGAATATTCTTGCTTTTTGTTTGCATAAAAAAACAAACTGAGACTTTAACGCCTACCTTTGGAAGAAAGAAAAGAATGGTACTGAAATATTATTTAATCAATGTAGAAAACGTAGACATGGGGAAATAACATTAATAATTAACATGTGCTCCTTTACACCACAGGAAAGGGAATGGGAAAGCACTGACTTTAGGGCTTCATCATTTTTTGTTAAAGGAGCAAAAAATAAAGCTAGCTTTCCATTCTAAGAAAGAAACTTTCAACTTTCAGGAAAGTTGAAAATAAAAGGATGGACAAAGATATAGCATGTATATATTAACCAAGTGAAAGCTCAGTTACTTATATATCAGACAAAGTAGACTTTAAAGTAGCAAACATTTTAAAGATAAAAACAAATTTCATAATAAGGAAATGGTCATTCCAATGTAAGGGTATCATAATCATACACCTAGTAAGATATAAGGCAATACCTGAAGAGCAAACTGGAGAAATATAAAAATATGTAGTTACATTAAATAAAAAATTAAAAAAATAACATGCAATTATAGTAGGATATTTTAACACACTTCTCTCAGTAACTAATAGAACTAGTGACCTAAAAATCAATAAGTTAATCAATCAAATAGGATGAAGATTTGAACATGACCTATAAAACTGACCTATTCGGTCTAGATAGAACATTGCCCTCGACAACTACACATAGAACCCTTGCCAAAATTGACCATATGCTGGGCTATGAAGTTCCAACAAATTTCACATAAATCACATAGAATATGGATTATGATAATAGCAGAATTAAGCTACTAATTCAAAAGTAAAGATAAATAGAAAATTTTCTGTTTAGAAAGGAATCAATATACTTTTAAACATAGGTCAGAGAGTGGGTACCTGGGTGGCTCAGCTGGTTAAGTGACTGCCTTTGGCTCAGGTCATGATCCAGGAGTCCTGGGATCAAGTCCCTCATTGGGCTCCCAGTTCCACAGGGAATCTGCTTCTCCCTCTGATCTTCTCCCCTCTCATTCTCTCTCTCAAGTAAATAAATAAAATCTTTAAAAAAATATGTCAGAGAAAAAATAACATTAGAAAATATGTTGAATGGTAACAAAATAGATAAAAAATTGTGGGATGCAGGGAAAAGCCATTTGTAGGTAGTTTTAAAAACATGTTAGAAAAGAGGAAAGGAAGAAAATTGGTGATCTAAACATCTATCTCAAGGGGTTAGAGAAAGAATAGCCAATTAAACATCTAGAAATTGACACAAATTAATGAAATAGAAAACAAAATGTGCAACAGAGAAAATAAAATAGATAAAACCAAAAGTCAATAGTTGGTTTTGTGAACACTATGCTATAATTAAGAACACTTGGGTAAGACTAATAAAAGACACAGAGAAGGCATAAATTCCCACTATCAGGAGTAACAAATACTATAGATACTGAAGAATTTTTAAAATATTTAAAAAGATATCATGAACAATTTGTGCCAATAAAATTGAAAATTTAGATGCAAAGGATTACTATCTTGAAAAATACAGCCCCCAATAACTGATTTTAAAAAATGGGCAAATCTATGAAAGAAAATTAAATCTCTAACTTAAATCCCAGATAGCTTAACCGAAGAATTCTTTTAAATGTTTAAGGAAAGAACATTTACCATTTTCAAGGTCACCCAAAGAAGAGGAAAGTAAGGAAACTTCCCAACTCATAAGGACAAGGACATTATAAGAGAATTAAGATTAATTAAAATTAATCTCTTTCATGAACATAGATGCAAAAATCCTAAACAAAATATAAGCAAACCAAATTAATAATGTGAAAAGGATATTACTTCATGACCACGTTGAGTTTATTCCAAAGTTAATGCAACACTTTAAATAAATGTATTTTAAATGTCATCACAAAATACCAAATTAAATGTAATGAAAAATAAGCAAACATGCCAAAAAATGATAAAATATTACTGAAAAATAATCAAAGAGACATAAATAAGTGGAGATCTTTACCATGTTAATGGATTGGAAAACTCAATATCGTAAAAATATCAATTCTTCCCAAATGGACTTATCAATTAAATCCAATCCTCATGAAAATCCCAGCATGTGTGTGTGTATGTATGTATGTAGATTGATAAATTGGTTCTAAATTACACATGGAAATAAAACTTAACAATAGCCAACACTATCTTGAAGAACAACAAAGTAGAAGACCTGGATTATTGCCTATAAAGACTTATTATAAAGTTACAGTACTTACCTCTGAAACTAATAATACACCATATGTTAATTAACTGAACTTAAAGTAAAAAAGAGCTACAGTCATTACAACAATGTATTGGTGCAAGGATAAATAAATCAGTGGAACAGAACGGGAAGTCTAGAAAAAGACCTACCCACAAATGGATATTCAGTTTACAACTAAGATCATTAAAAATGCAGTGGAGGAAAATGTTTTGCTTAAAAAAGTGGTGCTTGATGAATGGAGTATTCATGCAGAGAAAAATTAATATGAGCTTCTACATCTCTCTGAGCCTCTACATCATTTCTCTTCAAAAATTCATTTTGGGTAGGTTGTGGATCTAAATGTAAAAGGTAAAAGAATAGAGCTTCTAGAAGATAACATGAAAGAACAGCTTCTTAATTTTGAGGTTGACAAAGATTTCTTAAATAGCAAACACATGTATTTGTCAAAAAGGTAAATATTGACAAATTAGACATCATTAAATTGACAAATTCTGCTTATCAAAATGTATCATTATGAGAATTAAAGCCACAGAGCCACAGAGGAGAAGAATTTATTATTGCATTAATTAGTAAAGTCTTTCTAGAAGTACAAAGAACTCTATGAATGAACAAGAAAAAAACCCGGATGCCTTAATATGAAAAAAAGCAGGGGGAAATCACAAATGTGCTTTTCACAAAAGAGGATCTCCCCACTTGGCCAATGACTGTAAGAAAAGATGGTTCAACCTCATTTGTTATCCAGGAGAGGCAAATTAAAGCTACAGTGAGATACTGCATACACCCAACTAGCTAAGGTTAAAATGGCTGATGATCCCAGGAGGAGGACAAGGAGCAACTGGAACTCTCATGCCCTGGTCGTTGAAACAATTGGTATAATCTCTTTGGAAAAGCATTTGGTATATGTCATACAGCCCCACAATTTCTGGAAGTATACACCTAGGAAATCACACAGCAACATTATTTGTAGTAGTCAATCATTGGAAACAATTTGAATGTCAGTCAACACTAGAATGGATAGATAAATTGTGGTAGAGTCCTACAATTGGTTACTATAGGACAATGAAAATAAATGAACTACTCCTACAAGTGTAAAAACGCTTGGACACATGGACACAGTTGCAACAAAAAAGGAGGCAGACACAAAATAATACTTTAACAAAGTAAAAAACAAGACAAAACAAGACATACACGCATACACACAGAGAGGCAGAAACAAATCCATGTTGTTATTCATCAGGGCAGTGGTTTCCTTTGGAGAACAGGGTGGGGGGTAGTGATCGAGAAGGGAAGGGGGAGCTTCTAAAATGCTGGGTGGTGTTCTATTTCTCGACCTGGGTGGTGGTTTACATGGAAAAATTTATGTTGTACCAGTTCATCATTTTTGTGATAAGAGGCTTCTAAAGAGAAGCTGAAAAATTAAAGTGAGAAATGAGATTTTTAAAACATTTTGATATACATTCAGTTATTATAATTTTAAGCTCTTTTCTTGGTGTGCCACACTTCACCTATTTGAAATAGGTGACTTCTCCTCGTCTTTGTGACTCAGAGCTCTTTGATTGTGAATGACAGCGACTGACTCACATCCTCTTCACAAAAAGGGAAACTATTTGATCTGAAAAGACTAACTAGATCCAGGGCCCAAATAGGGTTACCAGGTTTCTGTTTCTCCTCATCTTTCAACTCCACTCATTCCCCCTGGACTTTATCCTGCCCCTCAGGCCATCTCCATGTGGGTAACAGAAAGAACCAACCATTCAGTTAGACTGGACCCTTCGTGGTGAATTTAGGCACATTGGGTTGGTGGAGTTTCTGTGCCCACGAACCCCGAGACAACATATGAGCCAAAACAGTGTGGCTGCCATGCAGCCACTCCAGCTTCAAGACAAGTCAAATAACCTCCTGCCCCTCTTTCAAGCAGATTGTTTATTGTTCCAGAAGCTCCTCTGTGGAAATCCTGGAGCTACCACTGGCTGAACCAAATCCTGCAGCAAGTGCTCTCCAGCTCTAGGTCCAGCCCTGAGGCCAGACCTGGCCTGGAGGACTAGGACTCTGTGATTGATGGCCCCATCCAGATTATACGTATCTGGGACAAAGTGCTTCCTCCAGGAAAAAGATGCAGATAGGCAAGAGCCATATGTCTGTTCTTTGACAAATGTTTGTTTTTGCACATTAGAAAAACTGAGTAGAAGTGCCAAATTGCCCTTCTAAAGAACTCCTACAAATGGACAAGAAAAAGATAGCCCAATATTGTACCAACAATTCTTTTTAAAGAATTTATGTATATTTGAGAGATAGAGAGAGCATGAGCAGGGAGACGGGGAGGGAGAAAGAGATTCCCCACTGAGAGGGGAACCCAACTTGGGGCTCAGTCCCAGGACCCTGGGTCATGAAATGAGCCAAAGTCAGATGCCTAACTGAGTGAGCCAACCAGGTGCCCCTGTACCAACAGTTTTTGAGTGTATCCATTTGCTCTCATCCTTGCTAAAATAGAATATTATGAATATTTACATTTTTGTCAGTCTAATGGGCAAAAGTGATAGAATATCTCCCTTCTCTTATTGACCTCTTGTGTTTTGGTCATTTACATTTCTTCTTCTGTGAACTGCCCATCATATTTTATGCCAGTGGTATGCAAATGTGGGCTACATAGTGGGAGTGATCGTCCCTGGAAGTGAGGACAACTTTCCACTGGTGTAAGTCAGGATGGCTGTGCATGGTGGTGGGAAAAAGCAGACTGACTAGTGGTTGGTTTCATTACTGTTTTTACATTCTCTGTAGACACTACCCCCGTCTCTCATCACCTGCAGCCTGGTAGGCTGCTCCCTCCGCCTCTCCCACCTCCTTCTGGGTTGTTTTGTCTTTTCGTATTGCTTTCTGTGATTACTACTTGTATCCTGAATATTAATGCTTTGTTCTATTTGTTGTGACTATTTTTCCCCATTCTGTTCTTTTCTCAAATTTTGTTCATGTTTAGTTGTTTTGTTTCCTTTAACTCTTGAAGATCATCAGTTAACTTGTATGGCAGGCAATTAATTTGTTATAAAAAAGCTTTCACTCTCGTTCCTTTGGGTATTGCTTTAAATTTCTCCCAGACTGATTTGGAGGATTTCTGGATCAGTTTTCTAATAACGGGTAAGGGAGAAGCCAGATGGTCCAGCTATGACAACACCACTAGTCAATACTAGATATTTTGGGAGATGAATTGTATCATAGCAAAAAACCTCTCTGCACAAAGGATGAGTCATGGGCATGACTGACTGGCTGGTAGCATCTGCAGTCAAGTCTGGTTTGCTAACTTCATTTGTGATTCAAGCATAAATGGATTGGACACTTTCTCTTTGGTTTTTAATTCAGAAACAGTCAATATTCAGCGGTTTAGTTTCAGCTGGCTGATAGTTTAGTAAAGACATATATATATATATATGTATATATACATATATATAAAATATATGTCTGCCATATATATATATATATATGTTTGCTACTGCCTCCTGTGTTCCCTGCTCAAGCTGTGGCTGGTCTATGAGAATTTCTCCAGACGTACCCATAGTCTTGTCTGAGGCTGAGAGTTGTGAATCAACGGGGGCTATCACCCAGGGCTGGTAGTGTATGCAATTATTTCAAGAGCACCTGCCCCCACACCTACAGCTTCACCCACCTGCCTATTTGCTTAGAAGGCAGACTGTCAGCCAAAAAAGAATGAGCCCTATGCCACTGTAAACAAAAGTGGACTAGTCATGTGAACAAATGTCTGCAACAAGCCACGATCCTGTGAAAACCAAGCTAGCCACACGCCTCAAATCACATCTGTGGCATTGAGATTCCAGTTCCCAGTCTTCTCATGCACACGTCATAAACTCGCACATAACAACACATACTTACATTGACTCATGTCAATTTTTTTATGGGTAAATACTGTCACATGTACTTGTGAACCTTCACATAGAACTACGTGCACATGGCACACACACAAAACTATACACTATACTGGCACATATTACACACATTGGCTCATATGTACCCTCATATACAAGTATACACTCATATATATTCACACAAATAACTATACATACCTTCCATAAAACCCTCTTTCTCGACCAGGAACATAACTTTTCCACTTGGAGGTCCGGTACCATTTGTGGTAAAAATACCGCTGGAAGTCACCGTCCTGCTTTTTGGTTGCAGAACGTTTAGGGGGGCATGGGGCCTCTCAGCATCTCTCGCAGCCCCTTCCCTTGGTACTGAGTGCCCAGGAATCCTCAGGCTCAACCAGGCCTTCTGGTCCTGAGCCAATAGAGTCAAGTTATACGGGTATAGACCCTTATGCATAGACGGTCTTCAGGATTTGTTGAAGAACTCCAAGAATTTGTCATTTCTTCCTTAATACTGCTTCTAATTTTTAAAATTAAAAGCGTTTCTTTTGTTTGGGTAATACCTTGTCTCTTCCCCCTTGCCTGACTTCTGATATAAGTGCCCAAGGTGGGGTGCCTGGGTGGCTCAGTGGGTTAAAGCCTCTGCCTTCAGCTTGGGTCATGGTCCCAGGGTCCTGGGATCGAGCCCCACATCGGGCTCTCTGCTCAGCAGGGAGCCTGCTTCCCTTCCTCTCTCTCTGCCTGCCTTTCTGCCTACTTGTGATCTCTGTCAAATAAATAAATAAAAAATCTTAAAAAAAATAAGTGCCCACAGTGATGTGCAGATCTCTTAGAATACAGCTCTCCCTGGGCTGTGGAAAGCCCTATAGAAGTTCTTAAGTCTCTTGAGGATTTAATCAGAGATGCTAAAACCCTCAGGCATCATCCAGTCTAAAGCTCTCATTTTATAAGGTGAATGAACTGAAGCCCAGAGATGTTGTTATTTTTCCAAAGTCACCCAGTTATCTAGGGACTCTATGGCCTGATTCCTGGACTTGTGTTATCTCACACTTTCCACCTTGCTTAGACTTAACTCCTTGATAAGGATGTTAAGAAAATAAGTGATTGAACGTGAATTCCTTTACACTAAGCATTAAAATAGTCTGTGAGGGATTATGCTGGGTCGGGCAGAGCTTGGCTGTCTTCTAATAAATCTGGCCTATGACATCACATCCGACAGATGTTTAGCCTCATGACGTTGGGTGTGATGAAAGGCATCCTTGTTGTGCTATTCCATAAATTTGAAGCCTGACTTTCAAGTCTCCTTAGTATATGGGTTCTCTGATTACTCCATGGCTGCTTGCATCTGCCTGGTAGATGTTAGATCAATCTCAAGTTCACATCGGTTTTTAGCCTGGCTCTATTTTATGGATATGCTATAGCTAATGCTGGTGACCATCATTTCATTAGAGCAACAAAGGCACTAACTGTCTTGTTAATGCCAAAGAGTGTAAACTTATTTTACAACATTGACCTTTATTTAGCCAAGGCTATGATTTGTGGTGTTATATGCTTCTTGTCACTTCATAAACCTGAGTTTGACCCTTTCTCTTATTTTCTCAGTTACCGCATTTGTACGTCCCTAGAGTTGGTTCTTTCTTTCTTTTTTGAGCTGCGTCAAGTTCACTCTAGCTATGTCCAGATTTACTTGGAAACGTGTATACATGTGGTGGAACATCCAAGTGCAAGGCATAGCACGACTTTTCCAAACAACGTTTGAGAATGCTGTGTATTTGTATTTGCATAGTCTTGTTTATTCTATAGATAACATACTTCCATGTTTATATGGTAAAGTGTATAAGAGTTGAATATATAGTGTAAACACTCAAATCTGGCAGCTGTTAATAGCTGTTACTCTCAATTGAACTACTGGCCCCTTCCCCAAAGACAAACTAAATCATGTTAAATAAAAAAGAGAGAGGATATAAAATATATGATGATAGAGAGAATGCTGACCCTGATTAAGTTAGGGTGATGGAATGAGGGGTAATTGTCTCTTTTCTGTTTTCTACACATCCTATGATGTAATTTTATTATTATTTTTTTTTTTACAGAAAAGAATGCATTTATTATTTTAGAAGAAAGGCAAACAAGAAGAAAAACTCTAAAGCAACTGCACTGAGAAACATGTCTGTAAGAATCCCCTGGGAGGAAGCTGTGTTAGTGCTGTCATGGTTCTTGCTCCCTGGGGGGTCTTGCTTTCACAAAAGGGCCCATCCACCCATGCGTCTCTTCCTTTTATTGCTCCTTTTTATTTTTCATTTTTGTATGAGCTCTCAGATCGAAAGTCTCTTTTTCTCTCTTCTTTCCCTCTCTTACCCTAATGTCTTCTTACTTGGCTTCTGTGATGGTTTTGTGTTATTTGACATAAAATGTCATACTGACTGTCAGCCCTGAAATAAGGAGTTTTATACCTTGGTAGGTTTTAATTATGACATGAGGTAATTGAACGTTAGGATATATCACTTTGTAAAACATTGATCTTGTTTCTTATCTCCTGGTAGAGTGAATCAGCTTCTGTGGATAATTTTTGTGCCATGAATCGATGAACTTGTGGGTTTATTTTACTAATTAAGTGTTTCTATCAAATATCCTTATCTATACAGGAAATGATTTCTTCTCATAGTTTGTCCTTGTCAGGAAAGGAATAGTAATATCTTTTGAAAAAACAGGTATAAATTCACCGACAGGAATAGCATCAAATCTAGGACAAATTTTGTACCCATGTGTTTGTATGTGCATGTGCATGTGTGCATGTGTACCCATGTGTGTGTTTGTGGGAATATTCACACACATACAGTAGCAACTGGTATTTTTTTTTTAAAGATTTTTTATTTATTTATTTGACAGACAGAGATCACATGTAGGCAGACAGGCAGGCAGAGAGAGGAGGAAGCAGGCGCCCTGCTGAGCAGAGAGCCCGATGGGGGGCTCGATCCCAGGACCCTGAGATCATGACCTGAGCCAAAGGCAGAGGCTTAACCCACTGAGCCACCCAGGCACCCCACAACTGGTATTTTTTTTTTAAAGGTTTTATTTATTTATTTGACAGACAGAGATCACAAGTAGGCAGAGAAGCAGGCAGAGAGAGAGGAGGAAGCAGGCTCCCTGCTGAGCAGAGAGCCCGATGTGGGGCTCAGGGCTCGATCCCAGGACCCTGAGATCATGACCCAAGCCAAAGGCAGAGGCTTTAACCCACTGAGACACCCAGGTGCCCCAGAAACTGGTATTTGTAGAACTTCTCTTGGGCTACTACCAAGGAGACTTCACTTCAAGTATGGAAGATACAGCTTCACAGGACTGAGAAAAATCTTTAGTAACATCATTTATAAATGCTTCTATTCAAATGGAATGCCCTTGTGGTTGATCTAATGATAACTTTTAAGTACAGAAATATAAACGGTTTAAACCTTGTGAAAATTTACCCATATATCCTACTTGCCTAGTCTAAATCTTACTTGCCAGTTTATGAAGGCAACAAATTTTAGAGACCAGAGTCATCATTTTTATTTCCTATCTTCTTTTAGGGAATTCTTTACATATTACATAAGCTCTACAGGCAAGGTGGAGCTTGAACTCACGATCCCGAGGTCATGAGTCTCATGCTCTTCTGACTTAGCCAGTCAGGCACCCTAATTCTTTATATTTTAAATTACTTTTATTTTTCCAAATTGCTGGATAAAACTGCCGATTAGAGGAGAAGGAGCTGAGGACATTTTCCTGAAATGATTTCTCCCCTAATGATATCTTAGTCTTATTGAAAAGCAGTTTCTGTTTTAGAGCAAATACATAATACTTCATTATCTCAAAAAAAAAAAAAGAGAGAGAGAGAGAGAAAATGAAAGAGCTATTTTAAAAATAGCTCTAGATATATATAGATAGATACACATTAAAAAATGTGTATCTATCCCAGGCAAAAAGGAGCTTTAATCTTTTTTTTTTTCCATTTTAGCTAAACATTTCTCTTCTCCGAGCATACTAAGAAATGTTTTGTTCAAGAAACCCCTCCTGGATCAGTATAGATTGGGAAAAGAGAATAAGCAAAAGGCAGAATAGTCAGGCTCTTGGGTCTTACTAGGGAAACTCTTGGAGCAGTTAGAAAGACTCAGTAGAGGGTGCCTGGGTAGCTCAGTTGGTTAAGCCACTGCCTTAGGCTCAGGTCATGATCCCGGAGTCCGGGGATCAAGTCTCACATTGGGCTCCCTGCTTGACAGGGAGTCTTCTCCCGAAGACCTCTCTCTTCTCATGCTCTCTCTCTCTCTCAAATAATAGATAAATAAAATCTTAAAAAAAAAAAAAAGACCAGGTAGAGGTAAAATGAGCTGACACTTTCCACACCTGCTCCCTTACTCCTCAGAGTGTTTCTGAGAGCTCACATGGCAGGGAACCCCCTGGAAACAGTCTCACTGGAGACGGGCACTGAAGAGGAACACGGGCCACGTGATCACTGCTGGCAGCTGAGGGCCAGGCAGAGGAGTTGGGGTTTTGCTCTCTCATTAGTTCTGGGCAGTCATGTTCTCTCTCTCTTCTTTCCCTCCTTCTCTCTCACTGCACACGCACACGCGCGCACACACACACACACACACACACAGACACATACACTCCACAAGATGATCAAAGCGTTCATTATATGTACGTTCTACTCAGAGACCAAAAATGTCACCAACAACAAAATAAAGCCAGACTCTTTCTTAGGTATTATTGACCTGTGGAAGAAATAAAAGTAGGCATTTGGGAAGAGAAGCAACTTTAATAGATACATACATTACATTTTTTTAATTTAGAAAACACAAAAAATACTGGTGTTTCTGGAAAGTAGACTTGGCATCTCTAGAAGGAGTTACATGAACTTGATAAAGAATAGAAATTCCTTATTCTTTCAGGTCTTATGAGTTATTGTTATAATTCGTAAGGCCAAATTTTAATACAAAGGACTATAATAAAACAGTCTTTGAATATTAAAATAATCCTTCCAGAGCCTATATTAAGCTTTGCAAATTTTAGGCAAGTTATTGCATTGAAACTCAACCCAAGATATACACAGTAGTAAGTAATGTGTTGCTGTGAAAGATTTTTGGATGAAAAAAAAATAGAACTTCGGGTATTAGAATATTTGATCTACTGGATTTTGGCTCCTCTCCTCCTGTTTCTTGTGCAAAGCATTCAGACTGAGACTTTACTATGATTATCTAATCTTACTCCATTCTTGGAAGTTTAGCTTCTGTAAATAGTGGAAAAGGAGACCCTCCTGGATTATTATGGTGAGTATTTGGCTGTGAATGAAATGAATGTTTAAATCTCTAAGATTTCCAGTAATGTTGAATTTGGCTGGATCATCTGTGGTTATATTTCAAGCCTTTAAAAATCCATGGAAAAAAATAAATAAAAATACGTGGTTTCTCAAATAGTGATATGCTTTTTTTTCCTGATTAGCATTTTGTTCTTACCCTCACTGTCTACTTGAAACAAATTATATGCAGTTTACAATTCTTGGAGCATATGGTTGCTGCCTACAAGCACTTTGTGTCCCCTGGCAGAAATCCCCCTGCGACACTGAAGAATGGTTTTCCGGAGGAAGAGTAGAGAATCTTGCCTTCATCCATTTTTCTATTTGAATTCAACTTTTAAGGTAGGGCTGGGCTAGATATTATTTTTCATTTTCTCCCTCCTCTCCCCCTTCTTCTCTTCTTTGCCCTCCTGTTCTCCCTTGCTTCCTGTTTCATTGTTCCAGTCTCCCTCTACCCTAGGTTGAGTAACTTATGCCATCGGTGGTATTAGAGGTTCTTGTTTAGCAAGGGTAATGTAATACTCATGTAGACAACCCCAGGTGTCTCTAGCTTTTGCCTTCTTCTGAGTCCTTACCTATTTTTCAAACCATTTTGAGTAGGGACCCATTTGTTCTTTGTAGAGAATTCCAAAAAGCAGATAGCGTGTTGGTTTGTATGCCTCATCACTCATATTGAGATCCTGTGTGGACTTCTGTTTTGGAAAAATAATAGCTTTTAGTTAGCAATAATTGAGATGAAGGCTGGGTAAAATTTCCTGCAAAGCCTGGGGCGGGAAGAAGTTGGAAAAAATGTGCAGGTGCTTTGAGAATATACATTAAAGCCATGATGGCAAGAAGTGGTGAGAAACCCTCTGAAAAGAGAGCAGTAGATGACAGTGAGGGAGCTAGGGACCTGGTAGGGGCAGGTGGACATTCTTTCTCAAGACTCCTATAGCACAGGAGGCAGGAGTAAGAGCATAGCCTTCTGTCAGTTTGAGGACCCTCAATCCCTCCATGCCCTGGCTCACAACCCACTATCAGTCCTTTCCATGCAGGTAGCCATGAGTGCCTGCCTCACTACATGGGGTAGCAAGGCAATATGCTGAGTTGTGTCTGAGAGGCATCTGGAAGAGGTGAGCGGTCTATAGCTGTGACTGTTTCCCTTTTCTGCTTACAACCTCTTGTGACAACTTTGTGTCTATATGTTCTGTACACTCGCATTGTGTGCAGAGTGCTGTTCGGACATTTGATCAATTGGTCAATTGGTTGGATTTATTGATCTACCATTCGGTTACTTGTTTTTGCCCAATGTTACGTGGCCTAAATACTTGCATTCTGAACCTACTTCTGATTCACAGAGCATTAGTCTACTCTCACCCCAAGCAAATAGATGTTTTTTTGATTACCATCTAAATATTTTACCTGACAGAACTCCAAAAAGGGATGAAATGTATGTGTAATATATATGTGTGTGTGTGTGTGTGTGTATGTGTATATATTTATATGTGTATATATTTGTATGTATATATATAAAATATGTGTATATATAATATAAAATATACACATATATAGGTACATAAACTCATATGTATATATTCACACACATATGTATATATTCAGACATATACACATATGTGTATATACATTCAGACACATATATACATGCACACACATATGCATATATTATGTATATACTTAAATGGAACCTGGACATCCATTACTTGCTATGGAACCTATCAAAACTATATAGGGAAATAAAATGAAATATCACATTTTCTGTATTTATATATTGTAGTGGAAGTGTTGAAACACCAAATCTAATTGTTGATTAAGAAACTGAAATAAATACCATCTCAATGGAGAACTAATATGAATTTTCTATTTGTATGTTTTGTTGACATTTGGGAAAATTATACTATCAACCAGTGTTAAACAGAAAAGCTGCAAATGGTTATAAATTGAGAACAAATAGCACAGGCTGAGAGTGCTCTGCACAACATTTGAAAATGTCTTGATTCTAATTAAGTCTCTTTCCTTAGACACCCCTAGCCCTTAATGCCTTTTCAGAAGACAATAGTTACGATGAAGATGTACCATCAGGAAGAAGAGCTTCGGAAGGCACCGTGAGGTCTACTCCTTCCAGGCTGGTGCCGGCCCCTTGGGGCAGCCCCTCTGCCGCTGCTTCCGGTGGGGGTGGGGGCGGCGGCCTCCTGGGCCCACCTGCGAGCGCCCCGGCTGGAGTCTGCCCACCGGGCCTGGCTGGTGGAGCCCGACGACCGTTTGCCTCCATCGCTGGTAGGGCAGCCTCGGCGGGGGGCTGCGGGGCCTGACTGCAAGCTTCTGCCTCTGGCTTCTGGGGTGGCTGGTCAGCCTGGGCTGCTGCAGGGAGACCCCGGTCTTGCGCCTGTGCTCCCGACCCCGCGGGGGGATTCCCGGGCCTGGGGGGCAGTTCTGCCTCCCGGCTTCCCTCGGCTTCCGCCTGAGGAGTTGGGGGAGGCAGGGAAGGGCATAAAGGGCTCCGAGGGGACTGTTCCGGCTCCCGCAGGGCCGAGTCGGCACCCCCTCGACTGCCGAATTCTGGTTGGCTTTCTCTGGACAGGTCAGGGCTTGACTCTGGAGGATGAATGACCATGAAGGCTGTGGCCAGGTTTTTCACAGCGTTGTGAACGCTCTGGGCTTCCTCTGTATCAACCCCGACGCCCCCAGGCACCGCGGCCTCGGGCTCTTCGTCCGAGGTGTGCTGACCTCGGTCATCCGTTTCAGGCATTTTTGCGCCTCTAATTTTCTTGTACAGTTCATTTCTCTCTTCTTGTAAAGCTCGACAGAGGTTCTCCAGCCTCCCGATTTTCAAGACGAAGCACTCGTATTCTTTAGCTCTCAGTGCTTTCTGTGATTTGAAAATAGTAGAAAGCAGGGGTAGGGTGGGGTGGGGGATAAAACAACAAAGCAGAATTGTCAGGATGCTCTCCGGAGACAAGCAAAACCATTTGCCCAGGAATCTGTCTACCAGACTCTGGGGCCTGACCGCGCAGAAGTGGCTGGACAGACACCTGGTTGGGGGCGTCCCAATGTTTCTCCATTGTGTGTGAGACTCTGGTAGAGTTTTAATCACTGTATCCTTTCCTTTGGGAGAGGAAGAGGGCAAAGCTTCTCTCTGCTCCAGTCCAGGGCCTCCAAAATCTTAAAGTCCATGCATGCATTTTCTGCTTGCAAGACTGAGACGTCTTCCAGTGGCACAGTGAGATGGAGGGGACATGGCTGTCAGCAGTGCCTCATCTAGTCTAGAGATAAACTGCAGCATGCGATTCCAGCAACTGTTTGATTTATGCTGGTGAATAATAAGCTCATCTCTTTGGAACTGGTTGCAATTTGGGACGAATTGTTAGAAGAGTAATTATAACGACAGAAACTCCCCACACACTAATTCATGATGCTGCCTGCTGAAACTGTTCAGTTCTCCTCTTTTTCTGTACAAAATGTTGGTGTGTTTGTGCATAAAATAATTCCTAACCATCTAACCATCTTACTCTTCGCCCCCACCTTTGTGTGCTACTTGGTACCCTTTAAGACTTTTTTTTTTTTTTTTTTGGCTTGTTGATATGGAGAGACCTTTGTAAGCTCTGCTTCATAGAGCCAGGACCATGTATCTTTGCCTCAACATCTAGAGCTTGACATACTATCCATAATTAAATGGCTGTTGGAAGAATTAAACAATACATCCCCACATCTGTCTATAAAGTAGTACATACCCTGAGTGCTCAGGCTGGTGTCTTCCCTCATAGGTTCAAATCAACTCACTAATATATTCTGCACCTGCTATGTGCCAGGCACTGGGGAAATTCAAAGACAAGTAAGATACTTGTCCTGTCTTTAAGGAATGCAGCTGGGCAGGCATAGAGCTGATTTGAGGACAGCTTTGGACTCGGCAAGTAGGCAGGTGACTTAGGGTCACAAAGCTCTTTGTGAGTCTGGACCTGATTCTATTTTGCTCTAAATATTTTTATTATAATTTCATATGTCACACCTCAGAAAAAAATCAGCTCTTTTTCAAAGATTATAATTTGTACTATTCAATCATAATTATCTTCTGAGTATGAATATTTGGACTAAACAGTGGAAAATAAGTTGGGGGAAGTTTTCTTACCTCTTCAATCATGTCCAGCAGAGCTTTGTTACAGTTCTCAAACCGGGCTTTCCACATGGCTGTGTCCTTCTCTAACTTCTTCATTTTCTTAGTTGTCTACAGAAATTGGAATATTTTAATGTTAATCCTGAAGACTTAATATATCAAAAAAGGCTATTAGTTCCATATATGATGCCAAGAAAAGTCCTTTTATTTCTAGCTGCTGAAGCAAACAGGTCTGATGTTGCAGAATGAAGATTGAGTGGGGAGAGTCATATATATTCATGAATCATCTAGGTCAGTGTTGAACAAACTTATTTGGACCAGAGCCCATTCAGGAAGAAGGAAGCTCCTTAAGTCTGCCCTTGTTTTGTCACTGTATTTTCCTTAGTTTAAAGTAAAAGTAGCTTTATTTAGTCACAGGAATAAGCTTGCAATTTAGATCTTTTTTTTTACATTATTGAATAAGAGACTATCAGTGAGAAAGCTAAACAGGCTCTTTACCATTAAAATGTTGATACTATCTGGGCACATCTGAAAATTTGCTATGCAAAGACAGCTCTCTATTTTCTCAGTCTTTACATTTTTAAAAAAGTTCTTAGTTAAATACTAGTAAGTTATCATACAGTGTAATGTTAGTTTTAGGTGTACAGTATAGTGGTTCAACATTTCCATCCATTACCCCGTGCTCCTGACAACAAGTGCCCTCCTGCATTCCCATCACCTATTTCACCCTTCCCCCACGCATCTCCCTTCTAGTAACTATCAGTTTGTTCTCTTTAGTTAAGAGTCTATTTCCTGGTTTGCCTCCCCGCCCTTTTTCCCCCTCTGCTCGTTTGTTTTATTTCTTAAATTCCATGTGTGAGTGAAATCACATGGTGTTTGTCTGTGACTGACTTACCTCACTTAGCATAATACTCTTTAGCTCCACCCATGTTGTTGCAAATGTCAAGAGATCATTCTTTTTCCTGTCTGAGTAATATTCCATTGCATGTGTAAATATACCTCATCTTCTATATCCATTCATCAGTCAATAGACACTTGGGCTGTTTCCGTAATTTGGCTATTGTAGATAATGCTGCCATAAACATTAAGGTGCTTGTTTCCCATTGAATTAGTATTTTTCTGTTCTTTGGGTAAATACCTAGTACTGCAGTTGCTGGATTATAAGGCAGTTCTATTTTTAACTTTCTGAGGAATCTCCATACTGTTTCCCACAGTGGCTGTTACCAGTTTGCATTCCCACCCACTGTGCAGAGGGTTCTCCTTTCTCCACATCCCTGCCAACACCTGTTGTTTCCAGAGTTGTTAATTTTAGCCATGCTGACTGGTATGAGATGATATCTCTTTGTAGTTTTGATTTGCATTGCCCTGATGAGTGATGTTGTGCATGTTTTCATGTGTCTGTTGGCCATCTGGATGTCTTCTTTGCAAAAATGTCTGTTCATGTCATCTGCCCATTTTTAATTAAATGAATAAATAATATTTAATTATTAATAATAATTATAATATGTAATATATAATATATAATAATAAATAATATTTAATTATTTTTAATTAAATGAATAAATAATATTAATTTTTTGGGGTGTTGAGTTTTAAAAGTTCTTTATATATTTTGGAAACAAACCCTTAATCAGATATGTCATTTGCAAATATCTTCTCCCATTCCATGGGTTATCTTTTAGTTTTGTTGACCATTTCCTTCACTGTGCAGAAGCTTTTTATTTTGATGTATTGGTGTATTCCCAATAGTTTATTTTTGCTTTTGTTGCCCTTGCCTTAGGAAGTGTATCTAAGAAGCTGCTCCAGCCAATGTCAAAAAAGTTACTGCCTGTGTTCTCTTCTAGGATTGTTATGGTTTCAGGTCTTCTATTTAGGTCTTTAATCCATTTTGAATTTATTTTTGTGTATGGTATAAGAAAATGGTCCAGTTTCATTCTTTTGCATGTTGCTGTCCAGTTTTGCCAGAATCATTTGTTGAAGAGACATTCTTTTTCCCATTAGATTTTCTTTCCTGCTTTGTCAAAGATTAATTGACCATAAAATTGTGTGTTTATTTCTGGGTTTTCTATTCTATTGATCTATGTGTCTGTTTTTGTGCCAGTACCATACTCTCTTGATTACTACAGCTTTGTAATATAACTTGAAATCTGGAATTGTTATGCCTCCAGCTTTGTTTTCTTTTTCAAGATTGCTTTGACTATCTGGGGTCTTTTGTGGTTCCTTATAAATTTTAGGATTGTTCTGGCTCTTTGAAAAATGCTGTTGGTATTTTGATAAGGATTGCATTAAATGTGTAGATTTGCTTTGGGTGGTATAGACATTTTAACAATATTTGTTCTTCTGTTCCATGAGCATGGAATGTCTTTCCATTTCTTTGTGTCATCTTCAGATTCTTTTTTAAAAAAGAATTTATTTATTTATTTGCGAGAGAGAGAGGGAGAGAGCACAAGAGAGCACAAGAGAACACAAACAGGGAGAGCAGCAGAGGGAGAGGGAGAAGCAGACTCCCCATTGAGCAGGGAGCCGGCTGTGGGGCTTGATCTTAGGACCCTGGGATCATCTTCCGTTTCTTCCATCAGTGTTTTATAGTTTCGGAGTACAGGTCTTTTACCTCTTCAGTTAGGTTTATTCCTAGGTATCACGTAGTTTTTGGTGCTTGTAAGTAGAATTGTTTTTTCTTTCTTTCTTTCTTTCTTTCTTTCTTTCTTTCTTTCTTTCTTTCTTTCTTTCTTTCTTTCTTTCTTTCTTTCTTTCTTTCTTTCACTAACATATAATGTATTATTTGCTTCAGGGGTACAGGTCTGTGAACCATCAGTCTTACACATTTCACAGCACTCACCATAGCACATACCCAATGTCCATAACCCAGCCACCCCATCCCTACCCTCCCACCCTCAGCAACCCTCAGTTTGTTTTGTGAGATTAAGAGTCTCTTATGGTTTGTCTCCCTCCCAGTCCCGTCTTGTTTCATTTTTTCCTTACCTACCCCCACGACCCCCCAGCCTGACTCTCAAATTCCTCATATCAGAGAGATCATATAATAATTGTCTTTCTCTGATTGACTTATTTTGCTTAGCATAATACCCTCTAGTTCCATCCACATCATTGCAAATGGCAATTTTTTTTGATGGCTGCATAGTATTCCATTATATATATGCCACATCTTCTTTATCCATTCATCTGTTGAATGGACGTCTAGGTTCTTTCTATAGTTTGGCTATTTGGACATTGCTGCTATAAACATTTGGGTGCATGTGCCCCTTCAGATCACTACATTTGTATCTTTAGGGTAAATACCCAGCAGTGTGATTGCTGGGTCATAAGGTAGCCCTATTTTCAACTTTTTGAGGAACTTTTGTACTGTTTTCCAGACTGGCTACTCCAGTTTGCATTCCTACCAACAGTGTAGGAGGGTTCCCCTTTCTTCACATCTTTGCCAACATCTGTCCTTTCCTGGCTTGTTGATTTTAGCCATTCTGACTGGTATGAGGTGGTATCTCACTGTGGTTTTGATTTGTATTTTCCTGATGCCAAGTGATGTTGAACACTTTTTCATGTCTGTCGGCCATTTGGATGTCTTCTTTGCAGAAATGTCTGTTCATGTCTTCTGCCCATTTCTTGATTGGATTATTTGTTCTTGGGTGTTGAGTTTGATAAGTACTTTATAGAACTTATCTGGGTTATAGAACTTAATTGGGTACTAGTCCTTTATCTGGTATGTCATTTGCAAATATCTTCTCCCATTTTGTCGGTCATCTTTTGGTTTTGTTGACTGTTTCCTTTGCTGTGCAAAAGCTTTGGATCTTGATGAAGTCCCAATAGTTCATTTTTTTCCTAGCTTCCTTTGCCTTTGGTGATGTTTTTAGGAAGAAGTTGCTGTGGCTGAGGTCGAAGAGGCTGTTGCTTGTATTCTCCTTAAGGATTTTGATGGATTCCTGTCTCATTCATTTGAGTCTATTTTTGTGTGTGGTGTAAGGAAATGGTCCAGTTTTATTTTTCTGCATGTGGCTGTCCAATTTTCCCAATAGGATTTGTTGAAGAAACTTTTTTCCATTGGATATTCTTTCCTGCTTTGTCTAAGATTAGGTGACCATAGAGTTCAGAGTCCATTTCTGGGCTTTCTATTCTGTTCCATTGATTTATGTGTCTGTTTTTGTGCCAGTACCATACTGTCTTGATGATGACAGCTTTGTAATAGAGCTTGAAGTCTGGAATTGTGATGCCACCAACTTTGGTTTTCTTTTTCAACATTTGTCTGGCTCTTTGGGTTCTTTTTTGGTTTCACACAAATTTTAGGATTATTTGTTCCCTTTCTTTGAAAAAAAATGATGGTATTTTGCTGGGGATTGCATTAAATGTGTAGATTGCTTTAGGTAACATAGATATTTTCACAGTATTTTTTCTTCTAATCCATGAGCATGGAACATTTTTCCATTTCTTTGTGCCTTCCTCAATTTCTTTCATGCATACTTTATAGTTTTCTGAGTATAGATTCTTTGCCTCTTTGGTTAGGTTTATTCCTAGGTATCTGTGGTTTTGGATGCAATTGTAAATGGAATTGACTCCTTAATTTCTCTTTCTTCTGTCTTGCTGTTGGTGTATAGAAATGCAGCTGATTTCTGTGCATTAATTTTATATCCTGACACTTTACTGAATTCCTGTATGAGTTGTAGGAGTTTGGAGTGGACTCTTTTGGGTTTTCCACATAAATTACCATATCATCTGCAAAGAGTGAGAGTTTGACTTCTTCGCCAATTTGGATGCCTTTTGTTTCTTTTTGTAGTCTGATTACTGTGGCTAGGACTTCTAGTCCTGCTATGTTGAATAACATTGGTGATAGTGGACAGCCCTGCCATGTTCCTGACCTTAGGGGAAAAGCTCTCAGTTTTTTCCCCATCGGGAATGATATTCTCTATGGGTTTTTCATAGATGGCTTTTATGATATTGAGGTATGTATCCTCTATGCCTACACTGTGAAGAGTTTTGATCAAGAAAGGATGCTATACTTTGTCAAATGCTCTTTTAGCATCTATTGAGAGTATCATATTGTTCTCGTTCTTTCTTTTATTAATGTATTGTATCACATTGATTTGCAGATGTTGAACCAACCTTGTAGCCCAGGAATAAATCCCACTTGGTCATGGTGAATAATCCTTTTAATGTACTGTTGGATCCTATTGGCTACTATTTTGGTGAGAATTTTTGCATCCATTTTCATCAAAGATATTGGTCTGTAATTCTCCTTTTTGATGGGTTCTTTGGTTTTGGGATAAAGATAATGCTGACCTCATAAAATGAGTTTGGGAGTTTTCTTTCCATTTCTATTTTTTGGAACAATTTCAGGAAAATAGGTATTAATTCTTCTTTAAATGTTTGGTAGAATTCCCCTGGAAAGCTGTCTGGTACTGGGCTCTTGCTTATTGAGAAATTTTTGATTACTGCTTCAATTTCCTTACTGGTTATCAGTCTGTTCAGGTTTTCTGTTTCTTCCTGGTTCAGTTTTTTGTAGTTTATATGTCTCTAGGAATGCATCCATTTCTTCCAGATTGTCAAATTTCCTTGTGTGTAGTTGCTCATAATATGTTCTTATAATTGTATTTCTTTGTTGTTGGTTGTGATCTCCTCTTTCATTCATGATTTTATTAATTTTGGTCCTTTTTCTTTTCTTTTTGATAAGTCTGGCCAGGTGTTTATCAATCTGATTAATTTATATAAAGAACCAATTCCTAGTTTCGTTGATTTGTTCTACTGTTCTTTTTGTTTCTGTTTCATTGATTTCTACTCTGATCTTTATTATTTGTCTTCTCCTGCTGGGTTCAGGCTTTCTTTGCTGTTCTTTCTCCAGCTTCTTTTGGTGTAGGGTTAGGTTGTGTACTTGAGACCTTTTCGTTTCTTGAGGAAGGCTTGTATCGCTGTATACTTTCCTCTCAGGACTGCCTTTGCTGTGTTCCAAAGATTTTGAACAGTTGTACTTTCATTTTCATTTGTTTCCATGAGTTGTTTCAGTTCTAGTTAAATTTCCTGCTTCACCCATTCATTCTTTAGTAGGATGCTCTTCAGCCTACATGTATTTGAGTTCTTTCCAACTTTCCTCCAGTGGTTGAGTTCTAGTTTCAAAGCATTGTGGCTCAAAAATATGCAGGGAATGATCCCAATCTTTTGGTACCGGTTGAGACCTGATTTGTGACCCAGGATGTGATCTAATCTGGAGAATGTTCTATATGCACTAGAGAAGAATATGTATTCTCTTGCTTTGGGATTGAATATTCTGAATATATCTGTGATATCCATCTGTTCCAGTGTGTCATTTAAAGCCTTGATTTCCTTGTTGATCTTTTGCTTAGATGATCTGTCTATTTCAGTGAGGGGGGTGTTAAAGTTACCTACTATTATTGTATTATTGTCTCTGTGTTTCTTTGATTCTGTTATTAAATGGTTTATATAATTGGTTGCTCCCTTGTTAGGGGCATAGATATTTAAAATTGTTAGATCTTCTTGTTAGACCATTTAGGTATGATATAGTGTCCTTCTCATCTCTTATTATCATCTTTGGCTTAACATCTAATTTATCTGATATAAGGATTGCCACCCCAGCTTTCTTTTGACATCCATTAGCATGGTAAATTTTTTTACACCCCCTCACTTTAAATCTGGAATTGTCTTTGGGTGTAAAATGAGTTTCTTGAATTTCTTTGAGTCTAAAATGAGTTTCTTGCAGACAGCATATCAATGGGTCTTGTTTTTTTATCCATTCTGATACCCTGTGTCTTTTGATTGGGGCATTTAGCCCATTTACATTCAGGATAACAATTGAGAGATATGAATTTAGTGCCATTGTATTGCCTGTAAGATGACAGTTATTGTATATCATCTCTGTTCCTTTCTGGTCTGTTACTTTTATACTTTCTCTTTCCTTACTGAAATCTTGAAAGGACCCCTTTCAATATTTCCTGTAGGGCTGGTTTGGTGTTTGCAAATTCGTTTAGTTGTTGTTTGTCCTGGAAGATTTTAATCTCTCACTCTATTTTCAATGACAGCCTACCTGGATATAGTATTCTTGGCTGTATATTTTTCTTGTTTAGTGCTCTGAATATATCATGCCAGTCCTTTCTGGCCTGCCAGGTCTCTGTGGATAGGTCTGCTGCCAATCTAATATTTCTACCATTGTATGTTACAGACCTCTTGTCCCAAGCTTCTTTCAGGATTTTTCTTTTTGTCACTGAGACTTGTCAGTTTTACTATTAGATGATGTGGTGTTGACCTATTTTTTACTTATTTTGGGGGGGTTCTCTGTGCCTCTTGGAGTTTGATGCTTGTTCCCTTCACCAAATTAGGGAAATTCTCTGTCATAATTTGCTCCAATGTTTCTTCTGCCCCTCTCTCTTTTTCTTCTTCTTCTGGGATCCCAATTATTCTAATATTGTTTTGTCTTATGGTATCACTTATCTCTCCCCTTGTGGTCCAATAGTTGTTCATCTCTCTTTTTCTCAGCTTCTTTCCATCACTTGTTCTTCTTTATCACTAATTATTTCTTCTGCTTCACTTATCCTAGCAGTAAGAGCCTCCATTTTTTATTGTCTGTCATTAAGAGCTTTTTGATTTCAACTTGGTTAGATTTTAGTTCTTTTATTTCTCCAGAAAGGGATTTTTTAGTATCTTCCAAGCTTATTTCGAGCCCAGCTAGCATCTTGATAATCGTCATCTGACATCTTACTAATGTCCGTATTGATTAGGTCCCTAGCTGTTGGTACTGCCTCTTGTTTTTTTTTTCTGAGGTGAATTTTTCTGCCTTGTCATTTTATCCAGGTAAGAATAGATGAGTGAGAGAACAAAATACTAAAAGGGTAGCAATGACTCCAGAAAAATATACACTAGCCAAACTGGAAGAGACCTAAAACCGAGGGGTGAAGAAAGGAGGAGGAAAAAAAAAAAAATATATATATATATATATACACACACACACACATATACATATATATACACGTATATACATATATATACATATGTGTATATATATATATACACACACATACATACATACATATTAGACTGGTGAATAGAACAGGGGCTCACACTTGATTTTGGTTATATTTTGCTCTGTTATAAGAAACTGCCTCCCAAAATTTTAAAGAAAGAAAAACATATGTATACAAAAATAAGGGTAAACATGATGATGGGATGGAATGTGACTGTAAAGATGAAAATTAAAAAAAGATTCTAAAAAAGGAATTGATAAGATAAGAAGTTGGTTGAAAAAAGAAAAAAAGAAAAGAGGGAAGAATGTGATCAGGCTAGAGACTAGAACAAATCCATACACTAGATTTAGGGTATATTTTGATCTGTTAGAAGAAACTGTATCCCAAAATTTTAAAGAAAGAAAAACCTATATACAAAAATAAGGTTAAATGCAATGAAGGGATATAATATGACTATAAGAATGAAAATTTAAGAAGATTTTTAAAAAGGTACTGATAAGATACAATGGTTTAAAAACGTTAAAATAGGGGTGCCTGGGTGGCTCAGTGGGTTAAAGCCTCTGCCTTCAGCTCAGGTCATGATCCCAGGCTTCTGGGATCGAGCCCCACATCGGGCTCTCTGCTCGGCAGGGAACCTGCTTCCTCCTGTTTCTGCCTGCCTCTCTGCCTACTTGTGATCTCTGTCTGTCAAATAAATAAATAAAATCTTTAAAAAAAAATAAAAACGTTAAAATACGAAAGAGGAAAAATTAAAAAAAATAGAATAAGAAAAAAATTAAAAAATTTAACTTTGAAAGACTAAAGAATCATGGGAAAGAAGCCATGAATTCTATGTGCTGTATTCCCGTAGCTCTGAAGTTTTGCAGGTCTTATTGATTGGTGAACTTGGTCTTGGCTGGATGTTCTTGTTGATCGTCTGGGGAGGGGCCTGTTGCCATGATTCTCAAATGTCTTTGTCCAAGGCAGAATTGCACTGCCCTTGCCAGGGGCCAGGCTAAGCAATCTGTCCGATTTTGCTCTTGGGAGTTTTTGTTTCTTGAATGCTTTCCATACTGCTTTGGAGGACAAGAACGAAATTGGCAGCCTCCCAATCTCCAGCCCCTTATGAGCTGAGAGCTCTGGGCCCCACTCCTCAATGTACCTTCAAGGAAAAGCAGTCAATCCCTACCATCTCCCTTGTCTCCAGCCACACTCTGAACTCACCTGGCCTGTGACTGAGTCTGTCTGTCTTTCTTTTCTTTTTTTTTTTTTTAGGGATTTTATGTATTTATTTATTTGACAGAGAGAGAGAGAGAGAGAAAGATATCACAAGTAGGCAGAGAGGCAGGCAGAGGGAGAGAGGGGTCAGCAGGCTCCCCACTGAGCAGAGAGCCCGATATGGGGCTCCATCCCAGGACCCTGAGATCATGATCTGAGCCAAAGTCAGAGGCTTAACCCCTGAGCCACCCAGGTGCCCTGACTGTTTCTATCTCTGGTGCACAGCCCCATTTGGAGTCTCCAAAACCAGCAGATTCCTGCCACTTGTTCCCGTGCCACTCCTCCCAGAGGACGAAGGAGGGGGTCTCTCCAGATTTGCCACTTTTGGGGTCACTGCTCAAAGAGCAGTGGTCTAACTGTGCCTCGGATCACAGTTTAAGGTAACCCCAAGCTGAAAGCCCCTTCCCCCCAGCTCCTTCTCTGCAGCCAGCTTCCCCGCTCTGATTCCTGGGCCCTCTGCCACACTCAGACAGCACTGGTCTTTTTGTGATCCCATGGGTCCTGAGACCACACTGTCCCCACAAGGGCTCCACCCCCACTTAGCCTCTGGAATGACGCCTTTCAGTGGAGCAGATTCCTAAAAGTTCCGATTTTGTGTGCTTCTCTACTGCTTGCCGGGAGCTGGCCCCTCCCCCCTGCAGTTTCTCTTCCCTATGTTGTCTCAGATTCACTTCTCCACACATCTTACCTTCCAGAAAGTGGTCAATTTTCTGTTCCTAGAATTGCTGCTCTTCTCTTCATTCTCCTGTTGAGTTTGTAGCTGTTCAGGATGGTTTGATAACCATCTAGCTGAACTCCTGGGACCTGATGATATATTTGTCTCCTCCTCCTCTGCCATCTTGCTCCAATACTGATTGGGATTGTTTTCTTAATATCTCTTTCTGTTGATTCATTATTGGTGTAGAGAAATGCAACATATTCTGTGTGTTGATTTTATATTCCATGACTTTACTGAATTCATTGATCATTTCTAGCAGTTTTTTGGTGGAGTCTTTTGGGTTTTCTATACGTAGTGTCATGTCATCTGCAAATAGTGAAAGCTTGACTTCTCCCTTTCTGATTTGGATGCCTTTTATATCCTTTTGCTGTCTGATGGCTGTGGCTAGGACTTCCAGTACTATGGTGAATAAAAGTGGTGAGAGTGGACATCTCTCTCTTGTTGCTGACTGTAGAGGGAAAGCTTTCAGTTTTTCCTCACTTAGGGTAATATTAGCTGTGGGTTTTCATATATGGCCTTTATTATGTTGAGGTGTGTTCCTTCTGAACCTGCTTTGTTGAGGGTTTTTAGCATGAGTGGATGTTATACTTTGTCAAGTGCTTTTTCTGCATCTATTGAAATGATCATACTTGTTTCTTGTCCTTTCTTTTGTTAATGTGATGTATCACATTGATTGCTTTGGAAATATTGAACCACCCTTGCAACACAGGAATAAATCCCAGTTGATCATGGTGAATGATTTTTTTAATGTATTATTGGATTTGGTATGCTAATATTTTATTGAGAATTTTTTATTTGTGTTCATTGGAATACTGGCTTGTAGTTCTTTTTTCCTTTTAGCTGTGTCTTTGTCTGGTTTTGGTATTGGGATAATGCTGGCTTTGTTGAATGAGTTTGGAAGTTTTTCTTCCTCTTCTATTTTTTGGACTAGTTTGAGAAGAATAGGTATTAACTTTTGTTTAAATGTTTGGTAGAATTTGGCTGTGAAACCATCTGGTCCAGACTTTTGTTTGTTGGGAGTTTTTTAGTTACTAATTCAATTTTTTGGTGGTTATCAGTCTGCTTCTTCCTGTTTCAGTTTTGATAATTTATATGTTTCGAGGAATTTCTCCATTTCTCTTAGGTTGTCCAGTTTGTTGGCATATAGTTTTTCAGTGTTTTCTTATAATTGTTTGTATTTCTGTGGTGTTGGTTGTTATTTCTCCTCTTTCATCTTTGATTTTACTTGTTTGGGTCCTTTCTCTCTTGTTTTTGGTAAGTCTGGTTAGAGGTATATCAATTTTATTAATTTTTTCAAAGAACCAGCTGCTGCTTTCATTGGTCTATTCTATTGTTTTTTAAGTTTCTATATAATTTACTTGTGCTCTAGTCTTTATTCTTATTATTAATTATATTATTATTTTTAAAGAAAAGCAGACTGCCACATGCAGCACCTCATTTGGATGTGTCTGGAGTCTTGGAAGCTTGACTACCCTACCTTTGCCTACAAATGGACCTTGAGAGCTTGTTTGAGGTTCTAGCAGGGGAGTGCAACTACTCGTATATCCCTGACTAAAGAATGTCCCTCTTCTATTGCGACACCCGCCTACCCAGCCAGATCCACTGAATCAACCCTTGTGATCGATGGGGTGATAGATGTTGCAGCTAGATCACCCTCACATCCTCTGCTCTAATCTTTATTATTTTCTTCCTTCTGAAGGTGTTAGGCATTTTTTGTTCTTTTTATAGCTCCTTTAGGTGTAAGATGAGGTTGTTTACCTGGTATTTTTCTCGCTTCTTGAGGTAGGCCTGTACTGCTGTATACTTCCCTGTTAGGACCACTTTTACTCCATCCCAAAGGTTTTGGTTTCATTTTCATTTGTTTCCATGTATTTTGAAATTTCTTCTTTGATTTCCAGGTTGACCCATTCATTGTTTAGTAGACTGCTGTTTAATGTCTATGTACTTATGGTCTTTCTAGATTTTTTCTTGTGTTTGACTTCATAGCATTGTGGTCAGAAAAGGTGCATGGAATGACTTCAATCTTTTTGTATTTATTGAGGCCTATTTTATGATCTAATATGTGCTCTATTCTAGAGAATTTTCCATGTGCACTTGGAAAGAATATATATTCTGCTGTTTTAGGATGGAATGTTCTGAATATATCTGTTAAGTCCATCTGGTGTAGTGTTTCATTTCAAAGCCACTGTTTCCTTGTATGTTTTCTGTTTAGATGATCTGTGCACTGATGTAACTTAAAGTCCCCTACTTTTTTTGTATTATTATTGTTAGTTCCTTTATGATTGTTATGAGTTGTTTTATATATTTGCATGATTCTATGTTGGGTGTATAAATATTTATAATTATTATATCTTCTTGTTGGATTGTCCCATTTATTATTTATATAGAGCCCCCCCCTTTTTTTTTCTTGTTACAGCCTTTTTTTTAAAGTCTAGTTGGTCTGATACAACTTTTGTTACTCCGGCTTTCTTTTGACATCCATTTGCATGATAAATATTTCTCCACCCCCTCACTTTCAATATGCAGGTGTTTTAGGTCTAAAATGAGTCTCTTGTAGGCAGAAAATAGATGGGTCTTGTTTTTTTAATCCATTCTGACTCCTGTATCTTTTGATTGGAGCATTTAGTCCATTTACATTCAAAGTAATTATTGATAAATATGTATTTATTACCATTTCGTTACTTGCTTTGTGGTTGTTTCTGGAGATTTTCTCGGATCCTTTGTTGTCTCTCTCATGTTTTGCTGATTTTCTTTAGTGATATATTTGGATTTCTTTCTCTTTGTTCTTTGCATGTTTATTAGTGATTTTTGATATATGATGATTATCATTAGGTTTGTATATAACCTCTTCTGCAAATAGCAGTCTATATTAAGATGATGGTCATTCAGAATTGAACTCATTCTTTTCTCCTGTCCTTCCTACATTTTAGATATATGTTATTATATTTTATACCTCTTTAGTGAGAGTTCCTCAGTTGATTTTTATGGAAATACTCATTTTTACTGCTTTTGTGTTTCCTGCCTTTATACTGTCACTTTAGGTCTCACCTTTGGATTCAAAGAGTTACCTTTAATATTTCTTGCAGAGCTGATTTAGGGGTCATGAACTCCTTTAGTTTCTGTTTGTCTTGGAAACTCTTTCTCTCTTTCCATTCTGAATGATAGCCTTCCTGGATTGAGTATTCTTAGGAGCAGATTTTTCCCATTTAGCACTTTGAATGTATCACGCCATTGCCTTCTGGCTTGCCAAGTTTCTGTTGAGAAACCTCCAGCTAGCCTTATGGCTTTTCCTTTGTAAGTTAAGGACTTTGTCTCGCTGCTTTTTAAGATTTTTTTTTCTTTATCACTATATTTTGCAAATATAATTACAGTGTGTTTTGGTGTTGGCCTGCTTTTGTTTATTTTGATGAGGGTTCTCTGTGTCTCTTAGATCTGGGGATCTGCTTCCTTCCCTAGATTGGGGAGGTTTTCAGCTATTAATTCCTCAGATAAGTTTTCTGTCCCCTTTTCTCTCTCTTCTTCTTCTGGGACTCCTATAATACAAATGTTATTACATTTGATGGAGTCATTGATTTCCCTAAGTCGATTCTCATGTTGCATGAGTCTTCTTTCTCTCTTTTGTTCAGCTTCTTTACTTTCCATTACTTTGTCTTCCAGGTCACTAATTTGTCCTTCTGCTTCTTCCAGCTTGCTGTTCATTGCAACAAGCCTGTTTCCAATCTCATTTATTGCATTCTTCATCTCTGATTCTTTTCAAACTCTTTAATCTCTGTGGTTTGATGAGAAGAGATCACTGGTGTCTTCTCTTCTTTTCTCAAGACAGTGAGTATTCTTATGACTGTTGCTTTAAGTTCTCCATCAGGCATGTTACTTATATCTGTTTTGCTTGGGTCTCTGGCCATGGTCTCATCTTATTCTTTCATTTTGGATCAATTTCTCCATCTTCACATTTTGTCTAAGTCTTCTCAGTGTTATAAAGGCCAGTTATGTCTTCTGCTCCTAAAAGTAAGGGTCTTATAAAGCAAAGGTCATATAGTGCCCAGAGCCTCATGCTTCAGGAAAGGTCTCCAGTGTGTGCTCTGGTGGCTGGTGTCTGTGCTGTGCTGCTTCTTGCAGGTGGCTCTGCATTTATGCTGAGGGGCAGAGGAAGAAAATGGTGCTGGCTCCTTTGTTCCTAGAGAGGTGTTTCAGTGAACACTGCCCCTCAGGGACACACTCTGAGAAGAGTGAATAATCTCTTCACTGTGTGCCCCAGGTGCTCTTCACATTGCTGTTTCCACATTGTCTACCCTGGGTTTTTTTTTGCGTGCTTCTCTCCAGCCAAGACTGCTGGCCTTAAAAGTCCAAGCTTTAAGACCCACTGGTTGCAAGAACTCATAAAATTTAGCCCCTCTCATTTTCCAAGCCCATGGCTTGGGGAAATTCTCTCCTTGTGCATTCCCCTGTGTGCTCCTCTCTGTCACTCTCTCACACTTCTCTATGACCACAGCTCTCTCCCCTCCACAGTAGCTTCAATCTGTTTCTCCCCGGAAACACAGGTCTGCACTTCCTACATTCTTTGATGTGGCCTCTTTCCCCTTTAGTTATAGAGTTCATTCTTTCAGTCTTCAGGTCAATTTCTGGGGTATTTAGTATGGTTTGATAGCTATCTAGTTGTGTTTGTAGGATGACATGAACCTAGGGTCCTCTTATTCTACTACCATCTTCCTGCTCCCTGTCTTTGCATTTGTAGAGTGTGGTGGGATTCATATAATGAGATTACATGCATTATTAACTTCATCCTTGGAAGGATGGTTCCATAAAGAAGGTTCTGTTTTCACCTCCACTGATCACTGGGGAAACTGAAGCTCAAAGAGGTGAAAGAATATTCAGGTGAGTTAGCAGAAGAGTGGGACTAGAGTTATTTCATTCCATTTAATACAACATATGTGGAGTAATCTGCTGGTCACCAGTAAGGAGCTGGGTATAGAAGATACAGAAGTTAATAAAATGCAGCCCCTCTTTTTTGAACCTGAAACTTTTTGTTGGATCTCTGCTCTGCTTGGATGAGGTGAAGGTCAGGCATGTAATCAGGTGCAGTTTCTCTGGATGAACCACACCTGGGCACTTGCTGCTCTGTGCCTTGCTGTCTGAGGCTGTGTATGCATGGAGGCCAGAGACTGGGCCCAGGCTGTTAGCCCTTGGGCTCTATAGAGAAACTAGGAGAGCCTTGAATGGTTTTTTATTTTGATCATCTTAACAAGTTAGTAGTTTAGATACTTTTTAAAGTCATCAACCTCTTTAAGAATTTGATGAAATCTATAGAACCACACTCAAAGAAATGCAATATGCACATCAGTTTGTGTGTGTGTGTGTGTGTGTGTGTGTGCTAATTCTCAAGTTGACTTTAAAAGTCTATAAATAAATTCCAGATTAAAAGTTCCTGTTTTAATGTTTATTCCAATCTCAAAAATAATTTTGAAATAAGTATAAACACTTTTCTACTCTAATATTTATTCTAGTCTTAACACTCCATAGTGAAAAAAAGATTTTTGAAAAACAGAGCCATCCTGGAGTGAATAAGTTATAATTTTAACAAGTATTCACCTATTTATGTTGGTTCACTGAATTGTGAAATTTATCATATAATTTTAAGAAAAAAATTTTTAATTTTATTTATTTGAGAGAGTGAACGAGTGAGAGAGCATGAGCAGAAGGACAGGGAGAAGCAGACTACCTGCTAAACAGGGAACCTGATGTGGGCCTTGATCCCAGGATTCTGGGATTATGATCTGAGCTGAAGGCAGATACTTAATTGACTGTGCCACTCAGGTGCCCCCCAAAAATGTCTTTAAAAGGATGCTTTGTGCACTTGAAAAAAGTTAATGCCAATGCCTGTTAAGAAACACAATTCTGATACTGACTTTATTTTGGGAAAATATTGTATTGAATAATATTTAAATATGATGTCTAATAATAAAATTTAGCACATTATATTTGTAAAAGAGTATAAGAAAGTTTTAAACCCTTTAAAGGCACATTAATTTATATTTGAACTTCATAATCTTGTGAAATAGGAAACAGAAATGGTATCTTAATGTCTAGATAAGAAAAATAAAATTGGAAGGAAGTTAAGTGGATTGTCTAGTGCTACTTGAGGAGTGACAACACACCTAGAATTTGAATTCAGGCTTCCTTCTCAAGGCACTGTCAGGTATAACATACTACATATATTCTCTTCTAAGAAGGATTGCATGAAATGCAAAATTCTCCTGTTGCATATTTTTATGGAAGTTGTTTTTTCAATCTCTAAAAATAAGATTTTTTTAAAAAATTGGTATAAACAATAAATTGCCAGCTCTTGTCTTTTTTTTCTTTTCCCCTTAGCTCTCCATGGCCTAGAAAAGGAAAGTATTCTTTCTCAGAGTGAAAATGTATCCTAGTGTTTTTGGACTTTTTCTGAGATTAATTCACCAGATACCAATAAAAATATAGTCTAAATCTTATTTGCATGCATAAATGTTTCATTGCTTTATGAAATGCACTGAAGTGTCTTAATGAGAGAAAAATAAACCCAGAAGAAAATTGCCTGTCAAAGTAGAAAATGTCAGGATTTTGTGGTGGATAAGTAATACTCACTTTATCCATTTCCTGTTTGAATGTGGCAAATACCTCATTGCTTTTTGTTAGTGTGTTCTGGAACTCTTCAAATCTTCCAGAATAGAGAGTAAGCTGTAAATAGGGAAAAAAGTGGATCTATTTTAGGGTTGTTTTCAGAATGCTTCCAGAACAAAACATGTTCATTATTTGAGAAGAAAAATGACGTAAAGGAATTCTCAATACAATGTTAGTAGTATGTTCAGTTCTTTTATTTGCTATGAGAATAACCTAAGTCAGTGAGAATAACTGAAGTACATTTTTAAGGAAAAATGAAAAAATAATATGTCATCGCCATTTCATTATATCGTGACTTTTACCAACAAACTTTTATTGAGCACTGAACGTATGTATTGACTTTATGTACAAAAACATTTAACACGTGACACTGTTTTTGAGACTCTTGTGCTCCTGATAGGAAGATATTCTCAAAGACAGCTTGACTGTGGGACAGTGAATACAAAGTGCCAGCTCCATTAAGGATAGTGCCAGTCAGAGAAGGAAGCGAACATGGCAGGTGATCACATGAGCCATGTTTTTGTGGAGAAGGCGAGCCTTACACTTACCCGGAGTGCGAATGTATACGAATGAAAAGAAGTGGTAGGAAAGGTGGACCAGACATGGGTGGCTGCCATTATACAGCTTGGTCCACACTGAGCAGCCACCATTTACATTTTAGTCAAGCTGGTTTTGTATGTTTATGAATACAGTGTTCTAGCCAATAGCAGTTAAATGTCCCTTTTCATCAAAATCAGTTTATTATACCAGTTTTCTACAGATGGAAAGAATGAGTCTTGAGGAATGAATGCCTTTTCTAATATGCATACAATACTAGACATCATATGGGTTAGGGTTGGCAAGTGTGTGGCTCACCATGGGAGTGGTACCTTGTACCTCTATCCACATCCTTATTCCAAGGCTTGCGTTTGGGGTAGGAATAAAGCAGGGCAGGGAAGGAGAGTGTGTTGCTAGTGACAGTAATACAATAATAAAATGTTGTTTTCGAAAATGATTTTAGAATAGCATGCTTTGAGTGAGTGGAGATTTAATATAGATGGTACATGTTAGTAAAGCCTGCATTTTCAAATGAGTATTTGGTATTGTTGGATGCCTGGAACAGCTCCAACTCCTCAAATGGGCACCAGATGACTAGCTGGTGGTACTTGTGACACTGTCATTTCAAAAGCAGAAAAAAACGAATGACTGGAAGCCAGTAGACTGGAAAGTTCTCAGTCTTCGGGGTGAGAGGTAGAGTGAGTATGGGACTCAACCCCTAGAACCCAGAAAATCTGCTTATCTAAAATGGCTTATTCTCAAATGTTTTAGAATGGCAGAGATTTTACCATAGTAAACAAGAACAATGAAATGATAATATAAAACCTCTCCACAGGATAAATTTTTCCAAAGCCAAACAATGGCTGACCATCACCTTAAAATTACACCTTAGCTCTGTGAATATGTGACAGGGCAACTCTAGTGGCCTAAAATTTGTTTCTCATGATTCCTTGGCACACAGGTTAAAGAAGCCTGAGTAAAGGAGCATCAGGGAAGTCATGGCCAGGAAGGTACACCATGGTTTTACACACACACACACACACACAGACAGCACATAAGACAGTCCTTACGCATTAACTCATTATGTGCAATGCACTCTTGACCTACTCTATTCAATTCTGTTTTTTTTTTTTTTTTTCTTCAAAGTACCGGCTGGGATCCACTGAGTTAATTTCAGGGCCCTAAGTAGGTCAAGCCCAGTAATCCAAGAATAAGCTTTTATGGGACTGGCTACCTACACTGCTCATGATCTAGTGGCCTAGGGTGGGAACAGCTACTCCAGGATGATCTTCTTCACCTTCTATTGCAAAATCCGTTCCTTTGCATTCTTGGTCCTATCTCCTGTTAAGCTTCTTTTTCTGACTTTCTCTCCTTTCTTTTCCACACTGCTCAGTAATTCTTGCAGAGTTACAGGAGGGTGGCAGATATTCCAGTCTCCTGGGCAGGTCCTCCCAAACCCACTCTTGCAGCCCTGGAGTCGCAGGCCGCCCACAGGAGGAGCGGGAGTGGGCGCATGCACCGTCCACCTCCTGAGCACAACCTTGTCAGTATCAGCAGGGACAGCCGCACCCAGCTTGGTCAGCTTCTGCCCTTCCTTTGGGCAGAACGCTCTTTTGGGTGTATACGTTGGGCAGATTTTGTTTCCCTTCCTCTTGTTTTCTTGTGGGATGGAGAAGGCAGACACACCCCGAGTGCCAGGAAGTGGTGTCTCATTTCATTACCCCTTCTCCTGGCTTTTTTCTAGGGACCATTTTTTTCCCCCTCAACTTTCTTTCTTTCTTTTTTAATTACATGTAATATAAGATTTACCGTCTCAGTTATTTTAAATGCACAGTTCAGTATTGTTACTTCTATTCATGTTGTGTAACCGATTTCCAGAACTATTTCATCTTTGCAAAACTGAAACTCAACACCCATGAAACAGTTAAAGTCCTTGTTTCCCTTCTTAGAACTATTTTTCATACTCAGCTTTTCTTCCTATTTGACCTCTTTGTTGTAGGTGGCAAAAGCTGTGTGGATTATACTTTTCTCAGGTAACCAACTCTAAGGGTCTTTACTTACACTAACTAAAAATGGACACTTCCTGTTTACTTTATGCCAGTTTGCTTGGTAGTACCTCCCCTCTCACTACTATGCTGACATGGTGCATGTTTGGTTTCACAGAGGCATGGAAGGGATATCCAGAGGTCATCTACAGTACTTCTGCCAGAGGCAGAAATAGAACCAAACCATTTTAGGGTCAGTAATAACAACAATTGCTCTAACATTTTCACTTTTAAGTGAGTGAGCAACACACACCTTCTTTTAATGGAGCACCGAATTTTAATGACAAACTTTCATAGCATATAGGAAATAGAAGCATGTCTAGGAATCATCTTAGCAAACCTGTGAGATTTGGTTTGGGAACAAGTCCAATTATTATAGTAGTTGCAGAGTAATCTCCTCTTATCCTCTCTACAGAAGGTGAGGACTTCGGGGTTTAAAGGCTATGATTACTGTCTTTAACAATTTAGTTGGTGATCTTCCCCCTTGGGCCGTATTTTTGTGGCTACGTCGTAGTACTGCTGACTTTCCACATCCACCATCTTCATCTGTATCGATCCAATGAACACTCTATTTGTAGTGACAATTGCATCCCATTGATCATTTCTGACATTTATTCTGTTGCCTTGGTTTGTATAATTGAGAGCCAGACATCCCTTCCCTAAGTGAAAACCATGCCCCAAACTGGCAAGCTGTTGTTTTATGGCTGAAAGTGACTTCGTCTAGTAAAACACAATCTGTCCTTGTTATTACCCTTGCTCAGACCGTAGAAGTGGTCTCAGTGGACTTAAGACCTTTGTCTCTGACCACCCTGCTCCTTCAAAGAAACTGTAAAACCAAAGGAAGTATTCAAAGGCTAAGCACACTGGCCTGTGGTAGATTTTGTTTCTCAAGGTTTAAAGGTTTTAAAAATATAATGTTGCTACTTTTCAAGAAGAACCTTAAACATGATTTGACATAGGCCTTGGGGACCTCTATATTCTTTTTGAAGATTAAGTTATTACTGGAGTTTTGAAAAGTGCCTTGAAGACAAGAGACATACAAGGGAGGGTCCTTGCAGAGAGCCCACATGATGGAAAGTAGAGGATAAGTCAAGGTTAACCTAGCTTGGGGCCACATGGCTTCAACCCTGGAATTTCTCTGCCTTCAAGAACTAGAGCCGGACAGGGTCTGGAGATCATCTTTTCCAGCTGTTCTTCAATTTTTTTTGCCCCTACAGACTCCTTTTGTCTTATACATCCCTATGTAGATCCTTACCTATGAAATAATAGTTGTATTAGCTTATACACTAATTATTAGCGTTTTTATTAAAATTATCATTATCACTAGATTGCAAATTTAATTAGGCAGGGATTTTTGATTCTCTTATTGACTAGTATATCTCCAATACCTAGAATCTTGCCGAGCACTGAGTGGGTACTCATCAATACTGGTTGAATTAATTATACTTCTTATGGGCCAGGCATGGAGCTAAGTGCTTTGCATGCATAACTTGAAAACAAACTGCATATATTACATATTCATTTTCTCATTTTCCTTTTATAAACTTAACCAAACACGTGAATAATTGCCATCCATAGCTGCTGAGGGAGTGCTGATAGAATGTCAAAAACAACTACATGTTAGATAGTAGCTGATGCCTTGTATGCTGTTATGTTTTGGAAATACTGAAAATTGATAAGGCTCCCAGAGGTCGGAGAACTCCAGCTTGGGATCACTGATGTATTACAGTATTCTTGTTTTATGGACAAAGAAATTTAGGTGTAGAGAGGTTCAGATGAATTGCACAAGGTCAGACAAATTCTGAGCAGAAGAGCCAGGACTCTGATCTTGGTCCCTGGACTCAGTCACTCAGTCCAGTACTGAGGGACAAGCGAGGAACATGGGCACGTCTAAAACCCCTGGTAGAAGCTTTTTTGAATTTGAGGGGGTATTGGTGGGATATTGACTCACACCTTTATGTTTTATTCTAGAGGTCTTTAAACACCTAGATTCTAATGCCAGCTGAAGACATGACTCTAGTCCAGAGTGTAGTGGTATTAACCTACCCTTCTCAGGTTCATTATCCCATTTAGTATAGAGGAATAGAGATTGCTTGTCACGAACAATGAAGAGCTTTAAATATCATCTATTGTACCCCTCAAGGCTCTGTGTTGCGAATGGGGCAGAGACAGGGCCAGGAGCCCTGCCCTGATTCTCTGGACTGTCTCCAAGACTGTGAGGTCACACCTCTCTCCTCCTGCCCACCTCTGGTTAGAGTGACCACTGCCTACAACTCACCCCACAACCATGATGTGGTGGCTCTGTACTAACCTAAAGGTTGAGCTTGAGTTGTAACTCTAGAGTTGAGTCTTTAAACTCTGGATCCTTTGATTTTATTGAGAGTAGGAAACATGCTTCAAATTCCTATGTAATAAGTATTTAAAAACGATTTTGATGGGTATTTTATATTACTGAGGGAAAACAATTATCGTTGCATTCGGTTCACACATTGGAAAAGTCTGCTTTAGGAAGTTTAGATATGAAAATGCTATCTGTGTTTTTATCTGCAGTGATAAGATTTGTGATTTTGTCTCTTACTTTTCTTATTTGCCTCTTTTTTAAAAAGATTTTATTTATTTATTTGGCAGACAGAGATAACAAGTAGGCAGAGAGGCAGGCAGAGAGAGAGAAAGAAGGGAGGAAGCAGGCTCTCCACTGAGCAGAGAGCCCGATGTGGGGCTCGATCCCAGGATCCTGGGATCATGACCTAAGCTGAAGACAGAGGCTTTAACCCACTGAGCCACCCAGGTCCCCTTTTATTTGCCTCTTTAAAAATGAACAAGTATCCATTGAACTTGTTCATTCAGGCAATGAACAAGTTTTTTGGTTTTGTTTTTTATAGTGAATAAGGATATAGCAGTCTGCACATAAACATTTACAAGTGAATTACGCAAATCTGAAATAACGCTGCCCAGCTTGGAAGGCTTGTGATTTCCTCACGTATTGTGAGTTTATTTGCTCTCTGGGACTTATAGTCCTTGTAGCACTGGGACTCCCAGCGGGGGAGCTAGCACCACTCTACAGCTCAGCCCTGGGATGCCTCATCTGGAACACGACAGGGAACGTTTGCTGGAAGGGCAGAGCCCTGAGGGAATGGAAAAGATGGATAGAGTCATCTGTTGCCTGAGGCTTTATTCTTGAGTCTGAAATAGGAATTCTTGCAGTCTCCTCAGAACACACACATGACATCACAAAGCCAAATCAAAATTGTTCCCTACTTGTCTGTTGTTTCTAGTCATTAACCACTGACAAATCCAACTTCTGATAGCACAAAACTTTGGTGCTGACTTTATTTTTCTAATTTCCTTTTGTTATAAATCATATCTAACAAGCAAGGATATTCTAGATGGTACATTTGATCAGTTTACATTTTATTCTTGCTTTAGTAGGGTAACAGGGAGGAGAGAGAGAGGATGTTTTATGAACAGATAGGCAGGAACCTGGATACCAGCTCATTCCGATTGGCCATCTCAGGGCCCTCACTTGTGTGTCAGCAAACCATCTGACTGGATGTTGTGTGGAGCATTTATTTTTCTTAGAGATAATATTGTGCTTTTCTTTTTATTTTAAAATAATAAATATGAAGTTAGGGTTCATTTCTAACTCCTGTACCCCCCGGCCCTGCCACACATATGGCCTGGTACAGATGAGCTTTGCTTCACACCCCATGCATTGTTGTCCCCCCTTCACCTGAGCCTGCAGGACTGTCTCTTGTTCCTTCAGCACTTTGGCCTGAAGTTTCCACTCTGCTGCCTGGTTCAGCAACTGTGAGGAGAGAGAATGCATGGAAAGACTGTCAAATTGCCCTTTACATCACCATGTGGTGATAATTTGTGTATAAAACTTAATGACTTGCTAACTAACCCTCTTAAGTAATTTTTGGCAACTTTGCAAAATATCTAGGAAAGCTAAGAAAGTAGCTAAACAGTTGGATTCTCCACTAAAAATCTGTGGTTCTAATGGATTAAAAAAGAGAAAAATAACCTACAACTCAAGCACGAATCACACAAAATTTAACCTCCCACCAAATTCTGGAGCCTCCTTTAGCAATCCTGTTCAACCATCATCCAGCCTCTGCTCGAACATTTCCAAAACACCTCCACCTGGATCATTGGGGTGAGTAGCTGTTTCTTTATAGTAAACTCAAAGTTGTCCTCCTAGACCATGGTTCTCCACCACCGCATGCATTAGAATCTGCTAAGGAGCATGATAAAAAGCAGATCCCTCTCAAACAATGTCAACTGGGAAGTACAGGGTGTGATTATAGTCTATAGTGAGAGCAAATCCCCAAGACAGTTTGGATGTTGGTGTTCCATGGATTACATTTTGAGAAACACTGGGTTCGAATTTTGACCTATTATGCCAAATCTTATAGAAGATTTACTCAGTAAGTCTTATCCCTCTCTCAGGAGGCAGCCTTTCAAATACAACCAAGGCCCTCATATCAAAGGCAGTCAGAATTGGGAGCTGATGGGTTGAATTGAAAATGTTCTAGGTATAAAAATCACACACACACATATTTAAGACATGTTATTTTTGGGGTGCCTGGGCAGCTCAGTCAGTTAAGTACCTGACTTTTGATTTTGGCTCAGGTCAGTATTTCAGGGTTGTGAGATGGAGCCCTGCATTGGGCTCTGCACTCAGTGGGGGTATGGTTCTTCCTTCTCCCTCTGGCCCTCCTCCTGCTTGTGCTCTCTCCAATAAGGAGAGAAAGAAAGAAAGAAAGAAACCTAACTTTATAAAAATAAAAAAACATGTTATTTCAACTTAAGATGCCTATTTATTGGTTTTGATAGAGGGCTGTGGTCTTTGTTTTGGGTATGGGTCTTCTGATTGGAATTCAGAGAAGCTTTTTGTTGTTTGTTTTGTTTTTATAAAAATTATGTCCATAGTGTGCCACATACAATTTATATATTTTTTTTACTTTTTAAAACAATAGTACTAGAACCTATAGACCTAAAGGTATTGTGAAGAAGCTTGATTGGGTAATTCTCTGGAGTTGTAGACCTTTCTCCCAGTCTTTTATAGCTACTCCCACTCCAAAAATAACATGTTTTGTACTATTTGTCTACATTTCGTCTTTCAAAGCCTTAAGCATAGTTTTCATAGAAACAACTCTTTCTTTTCACACTTACATGTCATCAGTTTCTTTGTCGTTATGTTGGTTTTCATAATACAAAAGCAAGAATAACTGAAAGAAAAGGTTTGGGAGCAAAGAGCTGATTCTTGGTCACTGCCATCTTACTTAACTTGGGAACCTATGTATAGATACTCAAGTGGCTGTCTAGGCACAGGATTCAACATGCTGTGGGCATCTTTAATGTGTTTACAGAGAGAATGATGGACATCATGGATTAATCTGGCTAGTCAATTAGGTGGCCATCAGCTTATGAAGTTTCTAGTCTATATGAAGACAGGCTGATTTATTTTTTTCTTTTTCTTTGCTCCTATTTTAAAAAATGTCCACTTTTTGGAATCAGAACAAAAAACAATAAAGTCATCATTTTAAAAAACTTGGAAGCATCTTTTTTAGTATTCAAGTTTATCTTTTTCTCTTGGCTCAACCTCTCCATTTGTAAAATGGATTCTATCTGTTCCTCTATGCCTCTCAGTGAGCTATGAAGGTTAATTGTCAGAGGAGTTCAATCAACCCATCCCATGGAGGGCTGGGGCAGATGTGGAGTCCAAGACCTGTAGGCTCCTCTCTGGCCATCTGATTCCCTGCTTCCTGCTTCACTGAGCAGGCTGAGGAGCCCAGTGGTGACTGGTGGTTCCCTGACCAAGAGAGAAGAAGGTGGCTGCCTGTTCCACTTGGGATGAAAGAACCCTCCAGCTCTGACTTGATATTTCACTGCTTTCAATAAGAAGCATCACAGCTGGAACCTGAAGAACTGAGGGGACTACTTTTTTTGGCCTCAAATCTGCTGCTTTGCTAAATGAGGGTAGGAAAAAAGGGTAGCACGCTAGTTTCTTGCTAAGGCTGGGTCACCTCAAAACTGCCCCTAGTCTCTTTCAAATGAAGCTCTGTCTAGTTACTCTTCTGTCAGGTCTTATGTTATATATCAAAGATACTGCTATCCTGAAGGGAGCATAGTTTGCCTAAGAGGATAATTATGCCAATGGTGGTATATCAATTTTCTTGGATTCTGACTAATAATTAGATGCTTTATTTCTTATTTTGAGAGCCAGTTGTAGGTAGATTTAACAACATACTTTTTAAAAAGGTTTTATTTATTTGAGAGAGAGTGAGAGCAAGAGGGATCACAGAGGGAGAGAGAGAAGCAGACTCCCTGCTGAGCAGGGAGTGTGATGTGGGACCTGATCCCACCACCCTGGGATCATGACCTGAACTGAAGGCAGACATTTAACTGACTGAACCACCCAGGTGCCCCAACTTAAATCTTTTTTATTAAGAGCCCATGGACTTCTGATTTGAGATTATCCAGTGTCCATCAGGTTATGTTCTCTAAAATTTGTCCTTTGTTGCTATGTTTGGAAACTGAAGTTTTGATTAAATTACTCTTCTAACAAATTGAAGTGATTCTACTCTGGTTTTAGGTAATCGCAGAGTTTGTGGTCAGTTGTTAAATGGCCAAATTTGAATGATTGGTCCACTGATTGCATTTTAAATCTCTCTCCCCAGCGACAGACACACACTTCGATGCATGCCTCTGAAACACACCTCTGAGTGTGATATACAATCACAGAGTTTAGGTTTTGGAGACAGACACACTGGAGATGTGATGTGTTGGAAGTGTGACCAACACATCTTGATCACTTAGCAGTGTGTGACCTTAAACAAGTCACTTATCTTCTATGAGCCTCAGTTCTTGCATCTGCAGAATGGCCCTACAGCTTTTTTCAGAATGTTTGGAATTAGTGAGATGTCATTAAAAGCCACCACTCAGTTTCTTAAACCCCAACCTCAGAAGCCATCCCTAACTGTTCCCTTTCCTCACTGTCACCATCTTCAGTTCAGAGCACTGACTGTTGGTTTTGCACTGAAAACTTCTATCCATGTCCAGCCCCCCAACTGGATGTTGCCATGTCCCCAACCCAAGCCTCCAAGTCTTCCACCCAGAAGCCAAGGTCATCTGTTAACAGATGCAAGGCAGATCATGTCATTTCCTTAGCTAAAACTACCTAGACTTCCTCAGTATGTTTAGGGTGAAATCCAAACTACTTTTCAAGCTTAAAAAGCTATACAACTTGGCCACTGATCACCCCATCTAGAGTAGCTCCCTCCTCCTGCCCCTTTTCAGGTTCCCCATTTCCCTAATAGCACCAATTATTATCTGAAATTTTCCTTCATTTTTGCTTGCTTATTGCCTGTCCTGTCTTAATTAGATTCTAGTCTCCGTGCTGGGATATGGCCTTCTTGGTCTTGCTCATTGCTATCCCCCAGCACCTAGGATGATGCTTAGTATAAGACAGGTGCTTGAAAAAGGCTTGTTGAATGGATGCACAATGATTTTACGTCAAAAACCGTGTAGATACCATGCCTTCTGTGGGCTGGCCAATGTAGTTCTCTAGGGAAGCTCAGCTCCCTCCATCAGTCTAGTGCTCTGTGACTGTGGTCAAAAACAACTTTCTCAGAGGTTCTCTGACCCCCAAGTACACCAGACAAGCACACTGATAAGTACATATTCCTTCTCGCGTTTGTGTCGCTCCTCGGCTTCCTTCATCATTTCTTGGGCCTGTTCCAGTTTTGCATCCACCAGCTTCTGCTGCAGTTCTCTGTGTTTAAATATTTTGTCCAGATGCTAAGAGAAAAGAAATGGCACATATCAAGCTTGACTTATTATTGGTGCTAAGAAATGTAAGATAAAAAAGTAATATCAACACACATGTTTTACAGGTTTTGAGATTTAAAGAAAAGGGAGGTAGGGTGAATAAATGCACTGGCATCACTATGGCTTTGTATAAAATCGTAAATTAGTAAAACCCCCTGCATTTAGCGCTATGCAAAGTAGTGGCTACAAAAGGTTGAGGTGCAGAGTTCAGTAATGTTAGCTCCAGAAGCTCCCAACTTTGTCTAATTGTAGCAACTACTAAGTATGATGCTGCTTATTATGCTAGAGGGCAGACTGATGTATATTGCAAGAGCTACAGCACCATCACTCAGTATTTTGGCAATTTTTAAAACTGGTTTTAATCATATTCATATAATTTATCATAGTGAATTCTCTTCCACATTCTTGTCTCAAGGGTTGTGAGGCAGCTCTGGGGGACCAGTCTGTGGCCCAGGGTCTGGGACTGAGGGGGAGCCCCTCCCCACTTCAACTCTGTTGCTCTGGTGAGCTAGACAAAAGCCAAGGGTCATGGATGAATTGATATGCAAATGTGCTCCTACCTCCACTACATCTTTTTACCTCTCACCTAGCTTAGTGAAGAGAAGCTTCAAATTCTACTTCAGTGTAAATTTCTTGGTCATTAGGAGGTCCCACTGACAAGAAGACTTATGGAATTCTAGCCTTGGGGCTTATCTAGAACCAGTCTCAAGAATGTACAACTGGTCTACCAGGCCATTCTTATCTGGGAATCTCTCTGAAAGGTATGGGAAAAAAAATTTTTTTTTTTTTAAGCTTCCTCCCTTTTGCTTTTGCCTGAACCTCCACTCTGGAGTAGGAATGATCTTGGTGACAAGGTAAAATGGTAGCATGGCATTTTGGCTTACTGTGAGGGGCTTCTTGATTTACCTAACTATTCTTTCTGTGTGCTATTGGCTCAGTTTTTCTCTTGATAAAAATCTTAGCATGTTGTCAACAGAGCCACTCTGATTATCTGTGACATTTAAGGCAGACTTCTAAAATTTGGGTGGGATGGGGTAAATAATATGATATATAAAAAGCCTGAGAAGATTTCTGGAGTCTTAAAAATATATTAAATATTAAGATACAATTTTGGAATAATAAAATATCCTCATAGTCTCCCTAATGTAAAATACTGAGAACAAAACTCTTTTGGCTTTTGTGACTATGGGTAAGTGATTTAATCTCAACCTCTGAGTCCCACACATATAATGTGGATATGGTATTATCTAATGCATAAGATTGTTGAAACAATGAAATGACATATTGTATGTAAAGTACAGTACTTAGCAACTTTCCTAGCACAAACTCAGTGCTGAATAAATAATACCATTAATATTATAATTATTATATTATTAATACTACTATTGGTTTGTGGGGCATATAGAACACAGACTGTGTAGATGACATTTAGATGACATGATGATTCTTAAGGAGGAGTCTGTGAGATATTTCCTGGCTCTGTAGAAAGTGTTTTTAAAAAGCTGAGAAATACTATTTTCAAAGGTAACTGTGCTCATGGCCTACTACTTCCTATTTATTGCCTTTGCTTTGCAGTGATTCCAGTTTTAGAGAAATCCCATATGGCTTTCAGCCAGGTATTTTGAAATACCACCTGTTTTTATTTTGGCTAGTAAAAGAAATCCAATCCTAAATATAAGCCAATTGAGAGGGCTGGCCATAACTTTCTTATTAACCAAGTCCCCCATCTGTATCTGGATCTATATATAGTGCCCCAAAGTTGTTTGATGTGGTTCTCACCTCCTCTCTGAGCTCATACTGATCAATGATGCTTTTCAGTTTCTCTGCAAGCTCTGTGTTCTCCTGACACAGCTTCATATTTCTCTCACTCTGCTGTTCAATCTGGGCCTGGATATCCGTCAGAGTGGTCTGGAAATGACTTGTGATCTCCTTCCTTTTCTCTTCTTCCTCTCGTGCCCGCTGAAGGGTTTCCTCCTGTGGATAAAAAGCAAAGTTTCTTGTTGTGCTGGTTTACGTGCATCCAGGTTTATAGAACTCAGGGTTAGGTAAGTGAAAGGAGATCAGTGTGGAGGATTAAGCAGGACATTTTTTCTCAGTTCTCTGGAGCTAAACTTGCTCAGGCCCAAAATAAATGTATGAGGATACAAAATAAATGTATGAGGATGTTTCAGTTGTAAATACACAGTTGCCCAGAGAAGGTGCAATGAGGGTCTTGAAATTGATAGTGATGAATAGGCTTGTTTTAAAGATGACGGGTTGGGTTGGGACGCCTGGGTGGCTCAGTTGGTTAAGCAGCTGCCTTCGGCTCAGGTCATGATCCCAGCGTCCTGGGATCGAGCCCACATCGGACTTCTTGCTCGGCAGGGAGCCTGCTTCTCCCTCTGCCTCTGCCTGCCACTCTGTCTGCCTGTGCTCGCTCTCTCTCTCTCCCTCTTTCTCTGACAAATAAATTTTTAAAAAAATTAAAAAAAAAAAAAGATGACGGGTCTCCCATTGAGTGCTGAGTGCCTATACTGTACCAATTTCTATCAAACATGTAGTAGGTGGGTTTTGATCTCTTGGCTGTGGCCTGGAAAAAAGGCCACTCAACTTTACTGATTGTTGAGACAGATCCTGTGTTACCTTGGTTTGGTATAGAAAGAAGAATAATAGATCTTATATTCCTTTATTAAAAAAAAAACTGTGGCATGTTAAACACATAATTGTATTATCCAAGTTTTGTAAATACAAGTGATCACAATATTAAACTTTTTCTTAGTAAGAAAAACTTTCCAAGCTTGAAAAGAAAACAAATTTAGCTAAATATCTATAGATCAATTTTAGCAATTCAGGAATGTAAAAAGAAATCTTAGAAAATTTGCTGGGTATTTTATTTCTGAAAGAACAATCAGGCCATGTGTCACATAGGGTAATTGAAATGTTCAATATAGATTTTGAATCTGAAAGCAATTTTAAGTCCCAAATTTTCTTTAACTCTCAAATGAAACATCTAATTTCCCCCCTTTCAAGAAATGGAAATTAACTTTTATATCATTTCTGTTCTCTTTTCTCCTAAATCAAAACCCTCCCTTCATTGCTAACTACCAACAATGTGCCCAAATTTCCCCCATATCTATATTGAGAATTATTTGCTTTGTGATGATTCCTCTCATTCTTTTAGAATCAAAGGGTTTAATCTTGCTATATCATACCAAAGATAGAGACACTGCTGAAAAATGATATAGGCATTTTAGGATGCCTTTCAGTTCTGACTAATTGTTATTATGAAAGCTTGCTTCGTGGTTGGCAAGTAAAATTATACTGCATTTAGTTGCCTTCTGTGATCAAATTATGTAACAGGATTTTTAAAAAGAAATAAATGATTTAAATAGAAGTAATTGTGCAAATCCTTATGATAGTAGAATAATCAAAGTGATCAAAGTGATCAAAATAAAAACTGATGCTAAGAATTATGCTCTGAAAATACATTAACTTATCATTAGGTATCCTCTTTCCTCTATAGTATTAACATATTCTCCTACTCCAATAAATCTCCTGATATCTGGATCATAATTAAGTCATAAAAACATTTCTTAGGGGTATTATAGGAAATATCCTCACTTTCTAATCTGAAGATATTAACTGAGATGTTATTTCCCCGATCTTTGTATGCCAACACTCACTATATATATTCACTAAGCATGATTACAGCCATTTGCTAAGAGTCATTGAATATATATATGATAGTGATTGTCTCCTTACTGCTTTAGCTTAGCTTAAAGTCAACAGGTTCCTAGCTATAGAACTATAGACCATGATCTGAATGCCATTTGCATTTATAACTGTTGCATCCATGAATGAATGAGTAAATGAAAGAAACATCCCAGGATAATTAGCAAGTTTGAGCTTGTCACTGGCAACTGGCTACAGAAAGAAGGTGTGGGTGTTAGGATGGTTTAAACACGGGTCAAAACATTATAGTGCTGAATCCTGGCCCATAAAAATACTGTATATTTTTTTGCATTTCGCAGTACACTGTTTCTCATTGGGAGAAAATAATCTAGCAAAATCTTATAAAATTTGACTCTTTTGGGAAAGAATTTGTAATCATTTGGATGATGTCAGAGAAAAAAATTTCCTTATCAAGCACATTATTCAAAATGGAAATTAATAATGCAAATAAGATTGAAGGGCAAAATCTGAAATTACTAAGAAAACAGACTGTGCAAGTAGCACTGTGCATCTTAGAACCGGTGCTGTGGCTGGCACACCATTCATAGATATCCAGTAAGTGCTTATTCAGTGAATCAATAAATTATTAATTTACATACAGACATGAGTAACATAAGTGCTTATTCAGTGAATCAATAAATTATTAATTTACATACAGACATGAGTAACATGGACTAGGTGAGTCTTATAGTCCTTTCCATGTTAAAATTCTATGATACTCTGATAACAAATACTACTTATTTACTAAAATCATATTCCCCAAAACACTTACCCATCTCTAACTAGCCAGTTCTTTTTCAGTATAGTTCGAAGTTCACATTTATTGCTTCAAATATATGAGTATTTTGTTGAAATAAACCCATGTCTCAGACCTTCATTTGTCTTTTTTTACATGATCCTAAATTGTGAGCCTTTGTGGGATTTTTTTTTGACTTACTGAGAATCAATTTTAATAAAGAATAGTAGTAGTTACTGTATTTTTTTTTGTGGAAAAGTCTGGCATGCATTCTTTTTCTATATCTTCCCAACTTCCTAACACATGGAGTTTAGATGCAGATATACTTAGGTTGTTTTAATAGTATGGCCAAAGAAGCTCATACTGCTTTGACCCTTCTATGGATAATAAGTATAAGATGTGGACAAAATGCAAGAAACAACTATTTAAAAACACTGGAGAACTGGAGATAGAGTCAGGCAAAAGCTAGAGGGAAGCTGACACCTGTAAAAAGGGAAAGGTATACTGTAAGTTTCTCTCTCTCTCTTTTTCTAGCTTGTAGCTTGAATGCAGACTGAAATTAGCATCTGCATGGGATGGGTAAAACTCTCATAGAAAACCTACCTATCATTTTTCCGATGTGAAGAATGAAGTGCTCTGGGCAGCTATAGCTCCTGGAAGATGACAGGAGAGTCCCAAAAAAGAGAGAGAGAAAAAGAAAAAGAACCCTAAATTCTGTGAATAAATTCTGCTCAAATCTTTGGCTGACCCTGAAACACACATGTGCAGGGAAGACTCAAAGCAGCCTAATAAGAAAAAAAGAAATGAACTGAGTTTGAGCTGCTGCCCAAGAGAGGGAATTTGTAATTTGACTCTAATAAAGTTAAATGCCTGCTTAAAAAGAACGACAACAACATTCTCAGGGAGTATAGTAGAATCTATATGCTCCACAACACAATAGCTGCAACATCCAGGATACAGTCTACAATGACTAGATGTATGAAGTGTTAAGAAAATGTGACCCATTCTCATAAGGAAAGATAATCAGAGGAAGCCTATTTCATAATGACCCAGATGTGGAATTAGCAAATGGGAATTTAAAAACAGGTATTATAAGTATGCTTAATGACTATAAAGGAAAATATTATCTTAATAAATGAAAAGATTGGAAAATCAAGAGAGGAAAAAAAATCTGTAAGAAAGAACCAAATGGAAATTCTGGAGTTAAAGCAGCAAAATATGAAATTTTCAGATCACTGGGTGGACTTAGAGGAGAATGGAGATGACAGAGAGAAGAATCAGTGAATGTCATGCTAGACCAATATAAATGATCTAATCTGAGATAGAAGAAAGAAGGTTGGAGAAGAACATACGAGAGACTGAAGGACTTGTGGGACAATAGCAAAAGGTCTAACAGGGTTGCCTGGGTGGCTCAGGTCATGGTCCCTTTATAAACATATGCAAATATGATGCATATAACAATAATAGTTTGAAGGGGGGGGTCAGTAAATGGACCGATTTAAGTTGCAGTGTTTCTACACATTATATAAAGTAAGATAATATTAGCTCTAGCTAGACTGGAAAGTTACAAATGTTTAAGTAATCACAGACCAACCACTGAAAATACAAAGAGGTATAACTAGAAATCCAAGAGATAAATTAGTATGGAATTTTTAAAATATTCAAATAATCCAAAGGAGGATAGGAAAAAAATAGAGGACCAGAAAACAGAGAGGGCAAATAGTGAATAAATAATAAAATAGTAGGAGCCTATCTAACCACACTAATAATTACACTGTATATTAATGGACTAGTACTCTAACAGATATCATAAGAATGAAAATAAACAAGATCTAACTCTATACAGTCTATAAGAGGTTCACTTTATATATAAAGGCCAGGTTTGGAAATAAGGATGGAAGGAGATATACCATGCAAATAATAAGAGTAAGAAAACTGGAGGGGCTTTACTGATATCAATTAATGTAGACATCAAGATAAAGATCATTACTGAAGGACATTTCACAGCGATTAAACAATTTATCAAGGAGACATAACAATCACAAATGTCAAATTAATACTTCAAAATACATGAAGCAAACAGTTACATAATTAAAAGGAAAAGTAGACAGTTTCCCAATTATACTAGGAGATTTTTAATTATATTAGGAGAGTTCCTCAGTAATTGATAGAACAACTGGACAAAAATTCAGTAAAAACCTAAATGATCTAAGGCTAATTGTTGCTTATGCAAAATTATACCTGACATTAGAAGAACATACCTTCTTTCCAAGTGTGTATAGTATGTTCATTGATTGATAGATCATATATGATGGGCCATAAAAATTAAGCAACATTTCTAAATAATCCATGGGTCAAAGAAAAACTGAGGAGGGAACTCGGAAAATATTTTGAATTTGAAGCCTGATTTTGATACTTAATATATACATGACCTTGGACAACTGATTTAGATTGCCAAGTCTCAGTTTATTCAGCAACAAGATGGAACTATTAATATTAACCCTTGCAAAGTTGTTGTGAAGATCAAATAAAACAACATATGTAAGGCACTTAGCACATGTTCTAGTGTAATAACGATACTTAATTTCATGGCCAGTAACTGGAGGCCATTAGTGAGGGTGTGTGGCTATACATATCGGGTCTCCTATCACTTCCATCACTCTGTCTTTGAATGCTACTCAAAAGAGCCTAAGCCACATGATCCCATTTTTTAATTAAGTAATTATTTAATTACTTTTAGAAGGGGGAGGGGAAGCAGGAGAGAGAGAATCTTAAGTAGGCTCCCCGCCCAGCCTGTAGCCCAACATGGGGCTGGATCTCATGATGCTGAGCTCACCACCTGAGTCAAAGTCAAGAGTTAACCAATGGATCCACCTAAGCGCCCCATCCCATTCTTCAAATATCCTTGTTGATAACCTTTCTACTCCATCTGATTTAATTTTTATCTCCTTACAATATAACGCTACTTACGTAAACACACAGTGCAATTTACTTGAATATGTATCTCAAGTACAGAATAATGCTCTCATTCCCAGGCCCCCATATAACCTGCATTTTTGACTGTCCCCAGAGCAATGACTGAATAGATGCCAGAAGCCCTTCTCCTACAACTTGCGATCTAAGAGTTATAGAGCTCATCAGGCTGGCCTTCCATTTCCCAGATATCAGAAACCAATCTGGAATATGAAGGGCCATGATTCTCTTCTAGTTTTCTTCCCAACCCTGTTGTGCAGACTCAGCAGTGATCTTAATCTCTCGCTTCTTAAAGGATCTCCTTCTAAACACATGTAATAATAACTATCTCATGGAAATGTTGGTGTTTAATTAATTATTGTTTGTCAAAACCTTTAAGATCTTCAACTGGAAAGGGGATAGTGGATGCCTGCAGGATTATCTTGGAGAGCCCTGATTCTTGCTTCATTGAATGGAGCTAGTGTCTATGTGTCCATTATCTTTAGATTGAATAATTAAGTCTGAAGAGCTTCAGTGATTTTCCAAGTAGCTTCTTTTTCAGCTGACTATTGACTTTTTGGCTCTCAATCTTGCTGTCTAATGTCAGTTAGCTTTGTGTCCATTTTTCTCGTGTCCCGCAGATTTCATTATAATACAAAAACTGTTGTATTTTTATGAATTTGTATTTTAAACAGTAGATCTGAGTCTTACCTTAAATAATAAAACAAACCCGAAGTAATAAAAAAGCAAGGGGAATGGCACACATTTTATTGGGAGCCTGCTCTGGGTCAGGTACTACAGAGCACCCTATGTATATGACCTCATTTAATTTTACCCTGGCCACACGGTAATATAATATAATCCCCATTTTAGGGATGAGAAAACAGTCTTGGGGAGTTAAAATAACTTATTGAAGGTCAGAAACTCATGCTCTTTCCATGAGTGGGAGAAGCCTGTGTCTATGCAGCATGCCAAAAAGTGTGTTATTCAGAGCGGTGGTGATACATACCTTCAGTGTCTTGTTGTGTCTCTGCAACTCCCGGCATAGACTCTCCAGTTTGCTTCTTGCGAGGATAGCTCTGCTGTGCTCGCTTTGTAACTGGTCCTTTTCCTTTTGGATTTGTACCTGTTTCTTTTGTAAGAGCTTTAACTTCTTTTGCTCAGTGCGGTGTTCGTCCAGCTAGACACAAGGGGTGCAAACATAAAAGAAAATGGTAAAATCACTTTCTAGTTGACAGAAAAGCAGCAAAAGAGGAAATACCTAAAGACCACTCTGTGGTTGTTGGAAACATTTTTTTTTTTGTTATCGTGGCCAACCCTCTGCAATCAGATAAACCTCATAAATGGGACTTTGTGATACTTGTAGATACGGCTTTTAGAACATATCATTTATAGCTTTTCCCTTATCATTATAACAATCCCTTCTTACTCTGATCTTCTTTTTGGTGGTCTAGAAATCATTTCCTTTCTCTTGACTCTCTCCAGTGACACTGCTCAATAGGGAAGGGCACATCTTGGAATCCATAGGCTTTCAGAATTCATGATAATGCCTTGCATTGGTGTAGCGGTCAACAGTGTGTCTGCTTGGTGTATACTTGGTCTCCAATTCTTTCTCAAAACAAACTTAGAGCAACTTTTTTTTTAAATAGGAAAGCATAAAACAGCTTCCTGGTAAAATGGAAGATGAAGTCTGTGATTTGTGAAATAGAGGGAGAAGAGAAAGGACCTCTCAACTATCCAGCATCGGCAATTTTCCCCCAGAACTTCAGAAGTAGAAGCTGCACAGTTCAACATCATGAATGGCAAGTATCCTTAACACGCCCTGCCCTCCGACCACCCTACCTCCACCCTCCACGCTTATGGCCAACAAATCATGACATTCGTGCTTTTGTCAACCATAGCTGGGGTCTCTTCTCTCACTCCTCCAGCAGCTACCACGAAGTATTAAGGATGGCATGGAAAATGAAGCCCGCGTACCATGGGATGTTCCATTTTGGGGTGCTATACTTCTGGGATAGAGTTGCAAGATAAAATGTGGGACATCCAGTTTAATTTGAATTTCAAATAATTAAGAAATTAAATTTTAGTAAAAGTGTATCAAAAGTATTGCATTGGACACTTTTAGTGAAAAAAAATTATTTAATCTGAAACACAAATGTAACTGGGTGTCCTGTATTTTCATTTGCTGAATTTGGCAATGTTGAGTGGAATTCTAGTTCCAGTGCGAGGAGTTTGGGGATCAATCTACAGAAGCCACCAGAGACCGCACACTTCAGGCATGTTGATCTCAGGCGGACAGTCAGTGAGGCTGTCTGCAAAGACAGCTCTTCGTCCAGAGCCTTTTCTTTGCTGGACTCAGTTCCTTGAGTGCCCGAATGATGCTTAATCCAGGAGGGTGTTTGTCCTGATTATGACCTTATTGGCTCAAGGGGAAGAAAAGCCCTTGAGAGACTGTTGGGGCTTTTGCACCCCAGGTGTTCCTTGTGCCCTAAAGAGCCTGATGCAAGTGATGACACACATGATATGAACACTCATGTATGCCTCAGTTTCTATGTCTTGAAAAAGTATTTGTTCTTTCTGAACTAGCTGAACAAGACTGTCACATTCTCTTCAGTTCACATCTTATCTTTCTCCCTTCGTCCTGCCACACAGTGATCATTGCTGGAGTAAGCTGGCGATATTCATACATGGTATTCTATCATCACATTTCTCGGCAATTTTTATTTGTTAGTGAGAATAGCATCAGGAAAAATTGAACCCATATTGCTATAAGCATTGATTGAAATTGATTTCCTTCTTGAGATTCAATTGGTCAGTCATTGATATTTTATTATATGCTTCTCGTGCTAACCTCCTGTTAACGGGAAGGACGAGTTTTTTCATTTTGGACCATAGTTATATTTGTGCTTATATTTGGATTTTTTTCTTTTCTTTTTTCTTTTTCTTCTTCTTTTTTTTTTTTTTTTAAGACAGAAAAAGTGAGGGAACAGGCAGAGGAAGAGGGAGAGAGAGAATTTCAGGCAGACTCCCCACTGGGCACAGAGCCCCAGGCACAATTCCAGCTCATGACCCTGAGATCATGACCTGAGCAGAAATCAAGAGTTGGATGCTTGACCCACTGAGTCACCCAGGAGCCTCCCCTCTTTTGTTTTTCAATTTTTTTAATTAAAAAATTTTTTTAGAGAGAGAGAGTATATTTGGATTTTGAATGACCTATTATCTCTTTCTGAAATTTACATGTTGTTATTGCCATTATGATTTAGACTTTGGGCCACATAATTTCTTCTTGTGGGGGGCTATCTTGGGCATTGTAGGCTCTTTAGCCACATCCTTGTCCCCAGCCTACTGGATGCCAATAGCACCTCCTACAGTCATAACATCCGTAACATCTCCAGACAGACATCACATCGACTGCTGCACCTGGTGGGGGAGCACTGCCCCATATGGATTTACCTGAGCACCAGGAGGAGGATACCCTACATGGGTTTCGAAAGTTGGAAGAGATGACTTCACTTGCTTATCAACCAGGTAATGTTCTAGTTTTACTGAAAAATTATATATATTTGACATTTAGGTAGGTCTATCTTGAATGCTCTAAATAAAAACCCTTAACTTTCTGACAATTTTTTAAAGCCTGTGGCTAATTTTATTCAAATACTCAGGCTTGTGAATACATATATGTTTTTTTTTAAGATTTTATTTATTTATTTGACAGACAGAGATCACAAGTAGGCAGAGAGGGAGGCAGAGAGAGAGAGAGGTGGAAGCAGGCTCCCCGCTGAGCAGAGAGCCCCATGTAGGGCTCGATCCCGGGACCCTGGAATCACGACCCGAGCCGAAGGCAGAAGCTTCAACCCACTAAGCCACCCAGGTGATCCCATATATGGTTTCTTAATGAATGAAAGTGAACATATTGCAACCAAGTCAACTTCAGTCATATTTCTTCCTGGGTTAGTGATTTAATGATGCAGTTAGACACCACGGTGCTTCTATACTATTGTGACAGGCATATTAGATTTTTATCTGCTATTTTTCTTGCTCTCCCTTTTTTATTATTAAGTTCAAAATAAATTAATGCCAATTACTAAATCAGAATAGTATTAGTGATTTGTTGTGACTACATTAAAATTGAGGACACTTAGAAAAACTACTTCTTCCAGGTCATGTGGTATCTTTTTAAATAAATGTATCCTTATTTGTTAATGAAAACAATAGTAGGTGATATTATAGGATTCAGAATCTGGAGGGTGAGTGAGCTAGAGTGGCGGTTTGATTCATAGCTTTGAATTTGATGATTTATTCTATGTTAACACTTACATGTCAGACATATTTTATATTAATATACAAATCAGTGAGCAATGAAATAGGTTTTAGTCTCCAAGTAAAAGATTGAAATTATTCATAATTTTTCCTTTCTGAAAAGGAAATGTAATGGGTTTTTGGCCAATTTTTTCTCCTATTCATTTTTTCTAGAATGACCTTTTGGATTTTAAAGTTTATTATAGGACATGATATAAATGCCAATGTATAGTAAGTAAGGCTTGAGTTGAGTAGGCTCTCTGGAAAGATAACCTCCATTGGGTGACTCCTGACTGGGAGGGTGAGTAGGTGGAGGGAGTTCCTAGGGTGAACAGCTGTGGCTCAGGAAGAAAATCTCAGGCAGACGGGACAAGTGATGCTTCTCTGATGTGCTGCTGAGGGCTGCAGCCCCTCCCACGGCTCCCCATATGAGGCTGGAACACTGCCCAGTCCAGTCAAGTATGGAGCATGGCACTAGAAATATGTATGGCTTTGGTAGAAGGAGGTAAATTGGAGGGGCAAAGGGAAAACGATGTGGAAAATACCAAAGAGACCAAGGATGGACCTAGAATGGGGGGCTTATTTTTGGGAAAAACATTTTTGAAACCTAACTTATTTTATGGCATTGAAACTGCTCATGGATGGTTAATAGCTAAGATTAAACAAGCTGTGATAAAAACAAGTTGAAACACTTGATACTCACTTTATAAATTTTTGCCATTCTTTTGGAAAATACTATGAACATTTAAAAAACGCCTAAAAAACCAAAGGGCATTCAGTTTGATTCAGTAATCCCAATTCTGGATTGGGATCATGGATCATAAAACGAAGGAGAAGGAACAGATCTAATGCATGATGATGTGTAGTGCAGCAGTATTTGGTAAAGCAAACAGTAGAAGGAATCCAATGTCCCCAAATCAGAGAACCAGGAGATAATGGCCACTCCATGGAAAATGACCTAACTATTACAAAATATAATTATAAAGACTCTAAACTGCACGGGAAATTGTCCGTCATATGAGTCATCAAAACTGGATACCAAATTATGTATCTACCTTATAATAGTAATTGTTACAAAAATTATATCTTCTTCTATCACAGAACTGGGAATGAAGATGGATAAATCCAAGTTTGTGTTTTAGGTTATGGGATTAGTGATATATTTTCTTGTGTCTGCAGCATTTCTCATATCATCATGATATGGGGTTTACATGATTAAAAAACAATTAAAAAGTGTTGGCATAGTTAAACAACCAGCCAGTGACTCAGGGTTCTGGAGTCCCTCTGGGCTCATTGCAGGACTGTTCAGCTTCTCCCTCTGCCCCTTCCCCTGCTTGTGCCCTCTCTCTCTCTGACAAATAAATAAATAAAATCTTAAAACAAAAAAAGGAAACCGATGGGAAGGAGGAGCACAATGGATAACATCATGTGAGAGGATGTCACATCCCTGTGGAGGGTCGCACACCCTGGGGAGTAGCACCCAGACCTCAAATGGCACTCTTCTAGCAGAGAGGCTGGCTTCATTGAACCCTCCTCTTTTTCCCAGTTGACCCATTGGAAGAGTACTGGTGGGGAGGCAATGCCCTTCACGGATTCTCTGATGTCTCTGAGTGGCTTCCCTGCCTCCCAATGGCCTTATTCAGAGGGACCCTGTCTGGGGAGGACCTAGAACTAGGCACAAAGCAACCCACATCAAACACTGCCACGGTGGGGTGGGGAGAAGAATGTAGACCAAAGAGAAAAAAATGAATGGTTGAATGACTGACTGACTGAATGAATAGAGTTTTCAAGCCCAAATGAAAAGGGTTCACAAGCTGAGGGTAGGAAAAACTCATCCCTCTGCCTTCCTGAGGGGGCTCCTCAAAATACCTAGGCACAAGAACTGAATGAAAGTTTGCCTTTAGGTCGAGTATATTTCTGTTTTCTTATAAACCCTAAAAGAACTTTAAAATATCTGCAATTTTCAATGATCTCTAATTCTCTCTTCTGTTCCCCAAATTATACATATAATTGAAGGCTAGACTCCCAAGAGACTCCAGCGCTATCCTCTTTCTTGGTTGTGCTGTTTTTCCTCAGTTTTTCTCTTTCTTTTTCCTTTAAAAAAAATTCTGCTTTTATGGATTCTCGCTTTGGCTTGTGTGATGTAACCAGCTATGGTCTCTAGTGAGGTCCCCGAAGAACGAATGGCCTTTTCTCAGCTCCAACCAGGGCCTGAATCTCTCTGACACAAAGAACTCATCCGAGATCTTACCAATTCAGCATACTTCTTGAATAAAAAATCCAGTTTTTCTTCAGGTGTTTGCAGCTTATTCAGATTTTGCATCAGCACGTTGGCTTCTTTGCCTTTAAAGAAAACAAAACCCATCAAGACATTTAGAAAAATGTTTTGAAAATATTCAAAAGAATAAAAAATTCTCACTTTATGTAAGTCACCTATTTTCCCCCATTGGTTAATTTAAAAAAAAAGAGGCAGAGCAGCCAATCAAAACTTCTGATGCCCACCAAACAGCCCGCATTGATGTGTGTGGTTCTAGACTTCCAGTCCAAAGCACAGAGTCTTGACAGTTTTGTCTGCCATTTTTGGGTTTTGTTTTTTGCTTTCAGTACTTTTTTTTCTCTCTTTTGGGGGGGAACCAGTTGTCTTGTTTTTCTGTGTGAATGCATTCTCTGAGGTTTGGATGAGAATGTTCCGCTCATATTTCCTACCTAGCAGAGAATTAAATCAACATAGAAGGAAAACCAAGCCAAGACTTGGAGGGCCTTATCCACAGGCCTTTTTGGGTCTCTTGTGATAATGGGTTCAGCCTTCCTGGCCCTTCCTTCCTCCCACCCAGGCTTAATCTTTATGGACAGTCTCCTTTTCTGATCCCACTTGGAGTTTATGCTACATTTTAAGACCCATCTGTTCGTGATTATTTGATGGTGAATCTCAGATTCTTCTCTTTCCTCATTGTTCTTCCTTTTGTCTTCTTCAGCTCAGCCTCCCCATTTGCCTTTCTGTGGGCCTTGAAATCTTGTTTTAAAGTAGCCATTGGGCTGAGTGTTGGCAGGGAGGAGAGGGACCCTGGGGCCTGCATGTACCCCTGATGATGTCTTTTCAAAGTGTCTGATCAAGGTAGAACAGAGTGACAGCCAGTCTGTCTAATTAGAATAGGAAGGTCAATCCACCCAGTAGAGGCCATGTTTCCTGATGTAAATCTATGTGAGAATATTAACAACTTTGACAACCTTTCCCCAAGAACAGGCATTTCCCTTTTGCTAGAATATTTGCTTTTATCCTGGAGAGGCATATAAATCATGAAATTAAGCTTGCCAGATGAAATACAGGACATGGGACATGATTATACTAAAAAAATTTTGCACTGTTTACTGAAGTTCAAATTCTCCTTGGCATCCTGTATTTTTATTTGCTATATCTGCTAACTCTAATGGCATCAAAGAATTTTAGGTCTAGAAGGACTTTAAAGAAGATTCAGACAAATGGTTAATTTTATAGATTAAAAATCTAAGGCCCAGAGAAGTCCAAAGTTACATAATTAGCACTGGCAGAGTCAAGGCTTGAATCCAAGGTTTTTCTACTTGCTCTAAATCACTTCATTCCCATGTGGAATTTGGATGCCAGGAAACTCAGAGAAATAAAAGGAAACTTTTTCTTAAAAAACATGACCTCATTGCTAACAGCTGGTTTTGTCCATCTCTGCCCAGTGAGTCAGTTCAGATTAGAGACATGGCCTAAGACGGGGAGAAGGTGGGTGTGAGAGGCACCCCACCAGCTTTCCAATTATGGCCTGTGACATATCGAGCCAAGTTTAAACTGGTCATCACTGCTGCCCTATCTCCCCTGTGCCTGTGCTCAGAGTTAGTTCTTAAGCAACCAGGAGAGATGTGCATTGGTCGGGACATCCCTTCCCCCTTGTCTTCAGTCTGGGAAAGGGGCCACATGAAGACTGGTATCCTGAGTGAGTGACATCTATTAGAGGAAAGAGATTGCTGTGGATCAGATTTGGCCCAGAACCGAGATCATGTTTGGTCCATGGCAAGTTCTCAGTAAATGTCGGTAATAGTGGAACAAAGCAAAGCCAACGTGTGCACATTAGTAGCAGGTGAATTAAATGAACACTGTCCTGAAGACAACTCTGTGATTGATTTTGTGAATGACAGATCTTACTCTCACCTCTGCCATTGAATATATGCTTAGGAAACCTCTCAGTATGATTATGGTCATATAAAACCATTATGTGTCTCATTTGGGGGAGATAGAAACATTTGAGTGAGTACAATAAGTCTCTTTTTCTCTCCACATCAAGTATCTTAACTTTTTATTTTCTTTAACCATGAGAAGAGGGTTTGGTTTTGGGCATCCTCATGGAGGTATCTTTCTGCTCTCATGTCCTGTTATTTTGCCTAAAAGGTCAACATTCAGAAGCATCAATTTATCCTTCAAAAATGATTTTGCCCAATAGAGCTTCCCTATGATCCTGCAATTGCACTACTAGGTATTTACCCCAAAGATACTGATGTAGTGAAAAGAAGGGCCATCTGTACCCCAATGTTTATAGCATCAATGGCCACGGTCGCCAAACTGTGGAAAAAACCAAGATGCCCTTCCACGGATGAATGGATAAGGAAGATGTGGTCCATATACACTATGGAGTATTATGCCTCCATCAGAAAGGATGAATACCCAACTTTTGTAGCAACATGGACGGGACTGGAAGAGATTATGCTGAGTGAAATAAGTCAAGCAGAGAGAGTCAATTATCATATGGTTTCACTTAATTGTGGAGCATAACAAATAACACGGAGGACATGGGGAGATGGAGAGGAGAAGGGAGTTGAGGGAAATTGGAAGGGGAGATGAACCATGAGAGACTATGGACTCTGAAAAATAACCTGAGGAGTTTTGAAGGGGTGGGGGGTGGGAGGTTAGGGGAGCCTGGTGGTAGGTTTTAGGGAGGGCACGCATTGCATGGAGCACTGGGTGTGGTGTAAAAACTATGAATACTGTTACGCTGACAAGAAATAAAAATAAACAAATTAATTAAAACAAAACAAAACAAAACAAAAACCACTAAAAAAAATGATTTTGCCCTTCAACAAAAACAACACAAATATCCAGGAACTTGGAGGAGATAGGCATGTACAGAATGAATAAGTTTGTGGCATCAGGAAGCTTAATTTTTAGACTTCCATTGGTTTGCCGGACTAGAATGCTGTATGGTATTATCATGGAGAAGAGAACTAGGAAAGGGATTGCTCATCTTCTATTAGAGGCTGTAATTACAATTCCACAGAAATGAGGTCATTTGGTGATAGTGTCAGACACAAGAGACAAACTGACTTTTTTTCAGGGACATTTTATTAGGAGTGAGTGACCTGTCTTTCCCCCAGTGTGTCATTCCAAAGCAGTGTGAGGTTAGTCATAAAAAAAGTGAGGGACAGACCTGAAGTCCCCATTGAAAATGGCGAAGGCACATGAAGGGCATATGGCCTTGATATGTTGAGTAGTAAGTCTACAAGGGGGTAAGGCCACATGAGAAACAAGAACGGCTGTGTCACACATGGCTATGGCCAAAGGCACAGTTGTAAACTGAGGGAGTATTATACTACAAAGGAAAGATTTTTATATCAAATAAATTAAACACTTAAATTGAGATAATGAAGCCAGCTATATAAATGAGGATGGGAATTTTCCTTAAACTTTTGGCATAGTAATAACTATTTATAGTAAGTTTATGCAGATTTGATAAGTGTCTAAACCCTGACTTTTTCTCTACCAAAATTATCTTCTAGAAATTTGGGGCTAAAATTTGGTCTTGGACATACAAGTGTGTCTCTCTTCTCCCTCCCTGCTTTCTATGTGTTATGGCAGAATCTTAAAGCTAGAAAAGATCGTGAATATTCTGTTTCAAATGTTAGAGCCAGATTAAAATTTCAATGTTAATTTGTTTTCTAACACAATTTAAAAATAGTGACTCTGATACAAATAATTTCTGAGTATCTATAGATATATTTTGAGAGAAATAAGATTTGTATATGTTGATTATAAGGACAGTGTATTTAAATTCACACTGGACTAAGGATGAGGACTAGACCCTAGGTTCTAGAACAGACTGTGTCACTGAATAGTTGACACAGTAACCCTTTTTATAGACTCTTCAACTCTCTAGGCCTAAATTTTCCTCTCTATAAAATTATTAAGTTGACTAAATGGGTTCTGAGTTTAGCATTTAGGATTTGTTGATCCCATGACTGGAATAAATTTAACCATTTTTAGCTTGATTTAGACAACAATAAAATTAACAATGTTTGGATGGTATATTTGTCTTTCCAAAATGTTTTGGGGAAAAAACAACAACAGGCTTCTAAAATTTATCAGGATTCTCTTATCCCTCATTGTTACTTCTCATAGTCTGGTTTTTGTTTGTTTTGCTTGGTTTTAAAGGCTTATCAGTTTTGAAAATACTGCCTACTCTGTATTTTCTAGTTACACTGTTTTTATTTGGCCAACATTTTATATCTTTTGTGTTTTAGTCATCTTGTTTTATGTACTTGGAACTTTTGCCTCTCACCCAGTTGGGGAGTGGACCTGGACTTCTTATTAGGTCAGTTGATGATATGTTTGAATTATTAGTAATTTCTTGACTCTAACTATAAAGAAAAATTTCTTAAAAGGAAAAAAAAAACCTTTAAGAATCTAAAAATGAAGAGATTATTCCAAGGAAAACAAAATAAAGCAAAACCTCATAATGAAAAATACCAGGAAGAACAGTAAGAAGTGAATACATCTATTCCTAATTCTGATCAGAAGAGAGTGCTAGTTACTTTGCTCAAGTTATATTTTTCTGTCCCAATTGACCTATTTCTTTAAACCTCTCTCTCTGTTTAGGACCGGGCCTAAAATCTAGCTTCCCCGTGCATCTACTCATGAACCTTGCAATCTCTGTTGATTCCTCTTTTCCCTGAATTCTTCTGGTCTCCTACTATCTCTTCCAAAAGTTTGGCAGTTGTATTAAGGCAACAGTTTATTCCCCTTTCACAGTGAAACTAGAAATCAAGCTAAAAATGGATGAAACAAATCATCGGGAAAAGTGCCCATTGTAAGGAAGAGTAAGCAAATGGCTTTCTAAAGACATTTTGGAATCCACCATCTTAGTCAAGCTCCTCAGGAGGTACAACTGAAAGTCACCTGTAACTAATGGCAAAACCCATTAACTGAGCTATGGTAAATGCTCCTTAACCAATATACCAATTAGTTTGTATGTATTTCAATCCTGCAATATTAGTGACTTCAGTTCTGCCCCCTTGCTTCCTTTATGACTCATCTCACAATCACATCAACTAGTTGAGTAACCTTTTTTTTTTTGTAGACTCTTAAACTCTCTAAGCTTCAATTTCCCTGTCTATAAAATTAGTGGGTTGACTAGATGTATTCTGAACTCAGACTGGACCTGTGGATCAGCTTTGTTTTCTTCCCAGGCTTATGCTTCAAACCTCTGATTTCCTACTCAATCGGTTATCAACTGGAACATCAGAAAGTATATTATATTTTATCATTGTTCTGTGCTTATTACTATGTGGTGCTTGTGCAGCCCACGTACAGTTGGCAGAAAAGTGATTAATAAGATACTGTGAGTCTGGAGGATGGGGTGGGAGAGGTAAGGGAGATACTTAAGACGTGTCAGAGTGCTGTCTAATGGGGACTCTGTTTTTGTCTCTTTCAGTTCAGATGCCAAGGGGAGAGTGGCTCTATCCACTAAAGAGATGTAAAAACATTCCTCTAATTGCTTTGGTGTATAGTGTGTTGATTGTGGGGAGGATATGAAGTCTCTCAGGGAAAAACAAGTCCTGGGTACTTGGGTTGTAGAGACATTTCCCAAATAATCAAAGGTGTTCTGTGAAAGAAGGATCTCTTCGGTCCAATTAGTCCAGAAAATATTGTAAACTATGCCCATCTATAGTGGAGATTTTCATTGTATATAGCAAAAGTCAAAGAATTATGGCAGTAAGTAGTCTTTAACTTTGTCTAAAATCTCAAATATGCCAAAGTATATACTATGGAAAATTTTGGGTTAGAGAGCCAGAAGGTTTCATCATCTCAAAAATACGAATAAAGCAGATATTATCGGATAAACATGAAATAATGGAAGACTCATCTTTGATCAAGTAGCTAAGCAAAATCTAAGGATATATGTTCAGGTGCTGATAAAATGATTTACTAAAATTCTATAAAAGGTACAAATAGATTCTAAAGAAGACCACCGTCAGCACTTCACTTTTTCTTCAAAATGGTGGAAGAAAAACTTCCTGAAACAGCAGAATCATTGTTTCTGCAGTCTGTATCACAATTGCCCCTGGTGCTTTGGTTCCACTCAAATCCTCCCAATTCTGAATTTCTGTGCTCAGGAACAGCATTTTTCATAAATTCTGTATTTGATTCTAGTGCGTAATTAAGTTTGAAAACTACTGGTCTAGACAATCAACAGCTAGGAAGCCCATTAAAACTACTTACAGGCAGCTGAAATCATGTTTAAAATGGTGGTTATATATTTCGCTCAGCCTAAAAATTTTTAAGCCATAATGTAGCTGAAACATTACAGTGCTTAGAAGAATATGCCAATGGTATTCAGAGACACAATGTAGTTAGGGTGGACACAAGTGAGCACTGGCTTCACAAACATTGGTTCTGATCAAACATTCAGTTGAAATCTCACAACTTGGAGAGAGTGGTGGAATTAGAGTTGTGGTATGTTTTCTCTCTCTACAGTTCTTTTGATTATCGGGTAATTAGATCATCACTATAGATTTTGAAATAACTCATGGAAGACAGAGAAGAAACCACAGTTGGTCATCTTTAATTTTACTCCTACTTTTTTTCATATCCCCTCAATACAACACATACATATTCCCCTGTAGAAATAGTTATAAAGTGATAAAGCAAAAGAATTTTCCATTAGGAACACTTGAAATCATAACCCTCCATGATGTGATTTTGTACTGTCTTATGGGAAGTTTAACGATGGCTAATACAAAGGGACATTTCTGAAATGCCTTGGCTAGATAAGGAAAAACAGCTTTTGAACATAGAGCAACTTTATTCTCTTTTCCAAAGATCCAGAACCCTTGAGTGATTCCAGTCTTGCACTTTGCAACTTTGTAGATATTTTTAAAGTATTTTTTGGGCTATTTTATTCTTTATGTTGGGTGAGTCAAATGTCCTATTTAAATGTGTCTTTTAGCCCTTCTTGAAAGCATTGCCCGCAATGGGTTTTAAGTAAGATAGTGATATCCCACGCCAGCAGACATATTTTGGGATTTATAGATACCTGGAATCTAAACCCAGTTCTGACTCCTGCGCCCATGACCTTTCACTTTGCCATACTATCTTCAAGAAATGAGTAAGACATCATAGCTGCCCCTGATAGATTTTCTACCTCCCTTGGGAGGCAGGTATATAAACAAATGATTGATGCAGAAAATTTAATGGAGAAGTAAAAGAGGTGATGCTAACCCTTACTGAGCGTGTCTAGGAATGTACCATATAGAAGGTGGTATTTGTACAGAGTGTCACAGTGAAATTCATCAAGGAAGAAAAGGCAGAGGGGTTCTCCTATGTATAGTAACATGCTTTCACTAGTAGCTAATAAATTAACTCATCCTTCTTTCACAGCCATTTTTGGTGTAAAATCCCACGTGGTCACATAAAATTTTCCCATGTCTGTTCTTAGCACTATCCTATATAACACATTAGATTACAATTACAATTAGAAAAACAAGGTTTTTCTCTCCATACTTAGAACTCCTTAACCAAAGGGTCTTGATGACTTATTCATCTTTGTGTACTTAGTACAGTACCTCATAAAGACGAGGTATTAATACATATTTGCTGAATCAATAAACTAATGAGAATAAAAATATTTTGCGCAATTTTTGACATTCTATAATTGATACCTTTTAAAGAGTTTTGTGAAGTTAAAAAATATTTTATATAGTAATAGAACATGCAACTCAGCGATCTGATAATCATTTTACATATAAATAATCTCTATATTTTGTTTAAATTCAGATTCCACTAGCTTTGCTTTAAGCAATTTCCCTTTCATTTACTTGTTCATTTGTCCTTATAACAAATATTTACTGATCACCTGGCATGTGTCATCCACTATCTTAAACACTAGGCATCCAGTGATGTCTGAATACACACACAGTCCCTGTTCTTGAGCTAAAACCAGCTAGGGAAAGGGAAGACATTCATTAAGCAAATAATCACAAAAAGTAAATGTAACATTCTCATATACTGCTAAATGCTCAGAAGGAAAGATACAAGATACAACAGAAACGGAAAACAAGAAGACCTTATCTAGAGTTGGGCTAAGAAAATGCCACTTGAGTTGTGAACTAAATGCTAAGTTAAGTGCCTAAAGGGCTGAACATGTAGGGATTTCTAGGTAGAGAAAATAGGATATATGTGGGCTTTGTGGATAGAGCATGCTATGTTTAAAACACTGATAGAGAAGATCAGAATGATCAGCCATTAGTCAGTAGTAGTAGTGGTGGTGATAGGGGCAGAGAGTTCAAGAAGGAGATGCTGTGTAGAGTGATGGGAGATAAAGCTAGGGAGACTAATTTGGGTTAGACCATTAGGGCCTGAAAGACCATGTTAAGAATTTTAGTCTTTGTCCTAAGAGCAGTGGGAAACCACTGGGGAAACAGGGTAGGTGAGTAACATGTTGAAAAGTTCATTTCTTCTCTTTTGAGAGGAAGCAAGTATAGCAAAGAAGTATAGGGAGACCCTATAGGAAGCTGTTACGGTAATCCAAAAATGAGGTGCAGCTTTTAGTAAAGGTTGGAGGAAATGCCCCTTCCTGATGAAGGAATCATCAAAGGAAAGCCATGCATTAGAACATAACTACTTGCCTAGTCCTTTAAGGATTTTCTTTTCCAATTTTTGCTCTTTATTGCTGACAGGCTCTTTGGTTGTGGTTGATTCTCCAGAAGACAAGGGTTCTCTCTCAGTCTCTTCAGTGGCTTCATCACCATCCAAATCCTCATTGTCCAGTGGTTCTATGTTCTCAGGTGGCTCCTTTGCCTTGGCGGGACCCTCTTTTTCAGTAGCAGACCCATAGGTGTTAATGATGTCTTCCAGTTGTCGATTTAGTTCCTCAGAGATATCTTGAACTCCCTGTTCAGACTGCACACCTGCCTTATCCTCCGTTGTTTGGAGTGTGGTTGCGGAATCCTTATCATCTTGCTTCTCCAGGCCATTTTGATTCAGTAATGATGAACTGTCCCCTGGAGGTGTTGACTGGGGTTCTCCTGAGAGCTGTACAGAGTGATTCACCTCCATACTGGGAGTAGTATCTAGTGGTAAGCATAGTCGAGTTTTATATAGTTAACCCAGTTATATGTAAAAGGTATAGATATTCCCAAAAGGCCACCTACTAATTACAATTTCTAACATAAAATGAATGTACTTTCACAAACCATTGATGTTGCGATTAGTTAGGTAGAAACAGTGGGAAGCCATTTTTCCAAAGCAATTCACACTATTAGCATATTTTTGGTTTTGGACTTTAATTCCAGTAGAAATTCCTTTCACTGACATTAATGGAATAATTCAAGATATTGTTTTTCATTTTATATTTATCATATTGCTTAAGCCAACTTGTGTTACCCCTCTTCTTACATTATTCTATGTAGACTTATGGTCATTGTAAGTACAGAGATGTCTATATTTAAAATGTTTAAAGTGGTGGGTTTTTTTTTTCAAAGTTAAAACATTTAATACAAGATCCACAGAACTTACTAAAAGCACTCATAACAACAGCAGTCCTAAACTCTATTCTAATTCATAAGTGAAGATTTGACAAATATGAGTACATTGATAAAAATGAATTATTATACTATATACAGGATATACTTTGTTTTTCAAGTATTTTCCTTTTCTCAAAAGAGCAACACATAATTATCCATCAACAAAATATGTTTTCTGAGGTTCAAACTAGCTTCATTTTTGGATTAAATGGAGAATGGAGGAAGGTAAAAATTAGCCAACAAACTAGTTTGGAACCATAGTGATGGTCAAGATATTAATTTGTTGAATTTCTATAATACTTTTTTGTTCCAATATAAAAACTGACTTTCTTTTAGGAAAAGAAAAAGATTACAACTCTTTTTTCCCTCAGTTAAGAAGCTCTAGGATAACTTTGTAATTTTTAAGAAATAGCAATGTTTAATGAATAGGGAGGGAATGAACTTGAGAAATAATCCATATATAATATGGCCTCTTTGGAAATAGGGGCTGAAGTCTAAGCTGAGTCAAAGAATTCCAGGATTTCTGGCTATCTCCATTTCTTGGGTTGCAATAGAGTTGACTTAGGCCTTTAAGTGATGGTGCATTTTTTTGGTAAATGGTGCCTAATGGTCATGCTGCTAATTAACAGCATAAAAACATGACAGGGTTCTCATAATGCACAGGTTTTGCTGGTGTGGTGGCTTGAGAGGAAAAACAAAAACATACTGTTCCCCATACTGCACAGCTTCCTCTTTTGTTCTCAGGGCAGAGGCTGTCAAGTGCTTGGACTCCAACAAGAACGGAAAATTCAACCTATAGTCCTAGGCCGCCCACTTAAGTACTCATTCACTTTGAAGGAAGTACTTTTTTCTCTTGCCCACTTGAATGCACCAACTTTATGATTAAACGATGCAGTAAACAGCCTTATTGTTTCTATCACTGGCAATTTTTTATCCTGACCCCTACTTGTTGGGTACACTCATCTATATATAACTTACGCCTCCACTAAATCGGAGAAAGATACATGGCACCTGCTGTCCAGCCAGAAGTTATTTTAAGCTCTTCTAAAAGGAGCCATGGCATTTAGTCTTTCTTTGCAAATCAAGGGAAGAGAATCCTTTTAAAATCAAAACTAAAAGCAGTAAACATGTTCTGGCTTAAATACATATGTGGGTTTTAAAGTGTTAGGGAGGCTTCCGAGGATGGAATAAAATCTAAAGTCAACCCCAACTTCAAAGCAATGAATTTAAAACTGACTTTCCACAGGAGTTTTAGTATGGCTAGTCTAACTGCAAAAGTTGGGTTGTATTTGATTTGTTCTTCATTCCTCAGAGGCCACAGCCAATGGTGTTTTTAATATTAATTCCATGGATATCCTCTAAACTCATGGCCCACATTTACTTTAAAACAGAATAACTGAATCTTTGTAAACCACAAGACAATTCAATTCCTAAAAGTAGCCTCAAGATAAATCAACAAAAAGGAAAAAAAAAAAGTCAAAGAATTCTGCTACTTTTAAATTGTTCCTTACCATATTAGTTAACAGCAAGAAATTATTTCTAAATTTTATCTTCTTAATACACTTTATTGCTTTTTTTTTCCTTCTCTGAAAATTTTTCACTTGTATGGGGAATCCAGCAGATTATCACCCACATACCTTCCTGAGTAACACATTTCAATTATAAATAAAACAATGGAAAGTTCTCCCACAGTTCACAGGCAGTCTCAAAGTTGCAAGTTTCGAACACCACAAACCGCACCCTGCAACTTCTTACAGGGCTTGGAGGAGTGTTTGCCGCACTTACCAGAAGACTAGGAGCTAAGCAGAAAGAGGAGAGGCAGGAGGCTGTGAAAAGCTAGTCAGAGAAGCTGCGACAGCCAGCCGGAGACAGGCAGGCAGCTGTGTTCTTACACAGGAGAAACGACACACACTCACAGGCACCAAAGCGACAGGAGAGCAGGGAGGGGGTGGGGAAGGAAAGGACAGTGTATGACACAGCAAGAGAGAAATAAACCCAACTTTCAGTACCTGCCTCCTGGGCAAGTATCTGAGGAAAGAGAAGCAGTTGGTAGATCATATCAGACTCTCCATGTTTTGTCCTTTAAAAAATTTAAACTCTCACTATAGGCTCCTCTGTAAGTATAATTTTTCACTGTTGTTCTTTTGGGCAGAGATCATATTTTCTTATTTCTTAGTTTATTTCCAGTGTGGTACATGATTCATCTTCTTTTTTTTCCCCTTCTTATGCAAATCTAATTAGCATCAAATTTCTCATAGGAATCTTGGGAGGGTATCCAATGGCATAACAAAAAGGAGGTGGGAGAACTACTTGAATTCTGATGTCTTCAGTTTGTAAAGTTTGAAGTACTAGTGGAGGTGGCTGTCTTGGGGCTGGGGTTGGTGCAATCTTCAGAGACATGGTAATTGGTGTAATTGGCCTAACATCCCACACCTTAAGCATGTCACCACCTTCACACTTTTTCTTCCCGAGTTGGAGCCTTTTCCACCACCTGCTCTTCCAAGTTTTCCCATCCCTCTTATGTCTTCAAATTTGCTCCTTAATCCTCCTCAGGAAAAGAACCTTCTCTTCGTTCACCATAAAATGACCGTTTCTCTTACCTTATATCCATGCCCTTTTCCTTCTGTTTCTAGAGAACATGGGTCCTCCATCAGACTTCCTGCTCTTGGGACTGGCTGGGCATAATGACACCCATTGTGGTATGTAGAATAGTGCCACCAGAGAGATGTCCACATCCTAATCCCAGGAACTGGTAATATGTTCCTTTACAAGATGAAAGAGACTGAGACTATGCATATGTGATTAAACCAAGGATCTTGAGATGAGGGATTATCCATAATTATCTGGGTGGGCCCTGTGTAATCACAAGGGTCCTTAAAAATAAAAGAGGGAAGCTGGAGGGTCAGAGTCAGAAAAGAACTCCAAAAGAGGTCAGAGTAATGTGGGGCCAGAAACAAAGGGATTTGGGAAATTTCTAGAAGCTGGAAGAAGGAAGAAAGTGGATTATTCTCTAGATCCTCCAGAAGGAATGCAATTCTGCTGACACCTGATTCTAGTTCAGTGAAACCCATTGTGGAGTTCTTACCTCCAAAACGTAAAACAATAAATTTGTGTTGTTTTAAAGCTGCTAGATTCATGATAAATTGTTACAGTAGTAAAAAAAAAAAACAAAACTAAAATATTCCATCCCCAAACATTTTCTCATACCTATCTCTGAGTTCAGGGGAGGTATAAGTTACATATAGATAACTGTTCCCAACAATATGCATCATTTGATGATAGGGTTGGTAAACTAAAATGGGTGAGAGAAAAAAGTACTTCTTTCTAAATTAATGTGTCCTTGGTGAGGGCCACAAATGGGTGGCATACTGTAGTGCATTAAACAGATATAATTAGATATCTCAGTGAATACAAAAAGTAAGTCCGTTCTTCTCAAATTTAAGTAATGTATGGATTAACAGAATAATTTAATGTTGAAATTAATAAAGGAAAAAAGAGAACTTACCATGATTGAAATGTTATTATATTATCCATTGTATCAATATGTACTAATGTAAAAATAGATATAAACTTCTGCTTATAGTTATTATATGATACAAATTTTAAATATATATTATTTTAAAAGCCCAACAAAACAAATATGGACCATTCAAATGAACGTTACTTTTATGTGACAGATAATATTTGCTGAACCCAAATTGCCACTTGAAACATGAATATGGTACTGCCTGCTGGTCCTCTTGAGTTTATGACACTCTTCTAGAGTGTACCTTATGAAATGATTGATTTCTTCACCACTTGGTCCATCCACATGATTACATAATTTTCATAAACATTACCTGTTATCATTTCAACAGGACTTCCTTTGACCCGAATGTATCATTTATAGCTGTCTCTTACTTTCTTGCTATTATTAAAGTAATGCTACTTGAATACTCTCACTCTGGCCATTACCCTAACCCTAATCCTAACCCTAGATCTGAGAAAAAAATATAAAAAAGAATGGAATATTACTCAGCCATAAAAAAATGAAATCTTACTATTTGCAATGACATAAATAGAGCTAGAAAATGATGCTCTGTGAAATAACTCAGCGAAAGACAAATACCATATGATTTCACTTATATGTGGAATTTATGAAACAAAACACATGAACAGAGTGGAGGAGAAAGAGAGAGGCAAACCAAGAAACAGACTCTTAATTGTAGAAACCAAACTGATGGTTACCAGAGGGGAGGTGGGGGGATGGGTTAAATAAGTGATGGGAATTAAGGAGTGTGCTTGTGGTAAGCAAGGGTATTGTATGGAAGTGCTGAATGACAATATTATACAGCTGAAACTAATATTACACTATATGTTAACTAACCGGAATTGTAATAAAAACTTTAAAAAAAGTAGCACTACTTCGAGCTAAGTTGATATACACGTGATAGTGATGGCACCAAATGCCAGTTATCCAGGTGATCCAGGAAAGACTTATACATTTTTAATTATTATTGAAATGAATACAAACACACAAACTTGTAGCTCTCTAGAATCCATCTGTAGCCTGGTAGAGGCCCAAAGAACTGGGCCTTAATTAATTAATTAATAATAATGGTATTATTATTATGGGCCTTAATAAATTAATAATAATTGTATTTTACTTATTTTTAATTTAAAGATTTATTTATTTTTGTGAGTGAAGTGGGTGAGGCAGAAGGAGAGGTGAGTGGGAGAGAGAGAATCTCAAACCACCTCCCTACTGAGCACAGAGCCTGACACAGGGCTTGATCTGATGATCCGGAGATCATAACCTGAGCTAAAAATCAAGAGTCTGACACTTCACTGACTGAGCCACCAGGTACCCCAGAACTCAGTGATTTTCCTTTGAGCTATTGTAAGGATTTTTTTTGGAAAATAACATTTTAATTTTTATGCAAATGATATAGGAAAATAGAAAGTCTAATTTCTAATACCAATACAAAAAGTTTATCACAAGAAACAATAATCCCTTGTCCCTCTCTCCACCTTGTTCTTTCAACCGTGTCATGTTCCCCAGGGATAGTAATATTAAACAAATCCAGATATTTCTTTTGTGGTTTACTTTTTCATTTATAAATAAGACACCTAGATTGCTGCCTGTCAACTCTTCAGTTTTTGACATTACCTATTGTCCTCCCATAATAATAAGGATTTTAACTATACCCCCTTTCCCTCATTTTCTTCATAAAATATAACTCATTTTAAATTAGTATTCTATATTTTCATTTTTGAAATATGTTCACTGCTAAATTGGGTAAAGCACTGTGATTGTATATAATTCCATTATTTTGTAACTTTTAGTTTTTCCTGGAGTTAATGATTACCTTTTCTTTTCATTTATTTAGTATTGAGAGTACTCTGTATTCCCTACACTGCACAAAAGTTCTGTAAAATGCCTTGCTTAGCAATTTTCTCCAAGGTAAAATCTCTCAGACAATTTATACATTCTAGTATCTTCTTGGAGATATTACCCCCACATACAAACATCCCCAGAGACTTGGCTTCTTGCTATAGTCTAGTTTGGTGCACAGTCTTGGCTTGCTGTACAGCTGTGGTCCTAGCACTTCCCCTGATGTCATCCTGGGAATTCCCTTTATTTCTCTCTTGTTTCCTGATTCCCATTCTTCCTCTTTCATGTTATACTTCCTCATCTAGTGAAACATATTGTACGCTGGCTTTCTGAGAAAGCATTTATGGGGACTTTGTATGTCTCAAATGCCTTTTTTGCTACCATTATACTTACTTGATTGCTTGGCTAGATATAAACTTTTTTAAAAAATGTAAAAAAAACAAACAAACCCAAAAAACCCTTTTTTTAAATAAAACTTTTCTTTTTACATATTTATTGAAATTTTAAAGGCTCATTCCCTCGTTTTTTTAGGTTTCCAATTTTTTTTCCTTGATCTCTTGTATGATCCCTTTTTCTTTTTTTTTTCCCTTTGTGGAACCTTTAGAATCTTCTCTTTATCCCTTATATTCTTGAAGTTTCACAATGATAAAACTTGATGTGCATCTTTTTCATTTATTATATTGGATGCTTAATGGGTTTTTAAATCTGGAGACTAATAACTTTAACTTCGTTCCCTCTTTATCATTGTTGCTCACCTTATTCCTCCTCTGGGCCTCATATCCTTGAACGCAGAGTCTTTCTGGTTAAGCTTCCCCAGAGAACAATCCTTATGTATCCCGAAAAGGTGGAGAGAAGTTACTTTACTTTGTGAGATGGGATTGTGGACCCTTGGGTTTGACTGTTCATTCCCTTAATTAAAAACCAAAGAGTAAAACCCGAATAAAAAAATAAAAACAACAACAACAACAAAACCCCAGCCCTACTACTACTTTTGATAGTACCTCTATTTGCTGAGTATTAACCTCAAATTCTTTAGTCTTTTCAAAGTCTACCAGGAAAATTATTTGTTTCTAACTCTCCTGCTGCCTTTCCTTCAGCTCACTAACCCATTTCCGTCAAGCATCCTTTTTCTGTTCGATTATTTACCATTCTGTCTTTTGTTCTAGTCCTCATTCATTATGGTTTGGGGTTTACAGATTCAATTTTTCTGGTTTCATTGGTGTTATAAGTTTTTATGTCTTGTTCTTGTTTGCTATAGAATTTTAGAGGAAAAAGAGATCAGAAAGATTTTTATAAAGCCATCTTGGAATCAGGAAGATCTATTTAACCATCACAGTGGTCCAATGATGAAATGAACTATCAGCCAAAATCAAAAGCTTCAGTACCAGAAATATCTCATAGATATTTGGTTTTTCTTTCTTTTATATATACTGAAGAAGAAATTTCTGCATGGGGTGTGGGAAAATTAGATGAAATGACTCACTTAAGACCTTTATCAAATATGCATTTATTAATTCTATAGTTCTTTACTGTGGATTTAAGGGAAGTAGAAATCATTTAATAATTAAGATTATAAGTATGAAAATCAGGCAGTTGCATATGAATTCCAGATCTGTCTTTTACTTAGGCTATATTTTATTTTATTTAATTTATTTATTTTAAGTAGGCTCCTTGCCCAATATGGGGCTTGAATTGATAACACTGAGATAAAAAGTTTCATGCTCTTCAGACTAAGCCTGCCAGGTTAGACTATAAGCCCCCTTAGACTATACTTTAACTTCTTCAGCTTCAATTTTCTTCTCTGTAAAATGGGACTACCTATTTTATATGGCTGTTTTGAGACCAACATAGTAAATGTGGTCTATATAATCAACACGTAATCTATGTAAACTGATTCAAATAATGACATGTTGAAGTGAAACCTGTGAAATGGAAATTAATATTTTCTACACTAATAGCATTTTGAAATTGTTGCTATCTAGAAGCAAGGTTAAATGTGAGGATCTATTATATTATATCTTGGTCATGGTATATACTTGACCTGGATTAGACTGGCTTGGGGTGAGAAGCAAATCTTTGTACATTCTCTTCCTACTCAACAGACAACACCTCTGTGTTTCTGGAAAAGGAGAAAATGCAGGATTGTGGTCAACAGAAATAATTTCCAGTCAGTCTAAATACAAAAACCTATGCAGCAAGTTACAATGTTCGATTCTTATGGTGATGCCTCTTTAATTTGTACTTCTTGTGTATAGTTGGTCTCCAGAAGTGAAAATTATGATTTACATCCTATGAAAAGACTTTGGTTTTATTACTTCTAAACAAGAATTAACCAAACAGGATTGTCTCTAGAAAGGGCAATGTGAACTAGCTTTCATGAATAAAATAAATCATTTGAAATTTGCATAAATATTGGGTGCTACACTTGTGCTTGGAAAGAGCTCCACTTCTTCAATAGCCTTATTTGATTACACTTAAACTTTTTTTCATGATGATAATTTAATCATTAATTTCTTCTTATAAATAATGCAGATGTGTTTTAGAGTAAGCTTCTTTACACTGATTCTCTGTTTAATCTGAATTAACAAGATTTTGCTGCATGCACTGTACAAGGGAGATTTGGCTTGTGTCAATATTTTGTTCAAGGAAGGTCAGAATGAAGTCTGTCACATGTATAATTTTGGCTCTCTCATCTTTGAAAAGTCCCCTCTTTACCAAATTGCTGAATATAGTGGAGATCTGGGAGCACGGGACTTTGTGTTGTCTTGTTCATTTAGAATGTGTCCACTGAGGGTAAAACTGAATTTTAATAGCTGCCAAGAGCAGCAGCAATGACGTTGTCCTGAAATGGGCTTTACCATTCCAGCCTCTGAATGCCTGCTTGAAGGACACGTGGTTGAAGCATGGAGACATTTTTCTCCTTAGTCCTATCTAAAACGTGTGATCAGCGATTTGCCCGGCAGAGTTCCAGGATGTTCCTCATGTAAGTGTCTGTTTATTGCTGCAGACCAATAGGAAAATCCTGCTGACATTTGAATATTCATAACATAACTATGGGGACAGATGCTCCTGAACTCCAGGGGCATCGTAAATTTTGGTGTCCCCTTCCTCTGGCTCATGTTCACTACAGAAAACTTGGACTATACATCCCATTTGAAAGAACTGTAGTCACTAAATTAATGGCAACAAGAAGGCAATGATGCAGATGGAAAATACCAATTGCTGATGATCCCATCTTTGAGGTTGCCAAGCCACCAGTGGTTTTGGGTTGTGACTCCCTGTCAGGTATATCCTCCCTCCCAACACTTCCCCTCTTCTCATTCCTTCTTGTTCTGGGATTTAATGACTTCTGTGGCATCTGTAAAATCTTGGCAAGGGAAGAGACCTCACAGATCATTTTACCATCTCCCTTGGATTCAGGGGTTTTGTCCAGAGCCACCTGACCTGCTGCTAGGTAGATGACATTTTGCTGAAAAAAAATCAGCCCTTCCTAATAAGACAGCACTACTTGTCAAGTGTTAAAGAAAGGAATAAAGTCTTCCAAAATGATAGATCCATGGTGTTTTACCCAAGCAATTGTGCCTCCTTTCAAAGGTTTGACAAAGGCTTGTCTTTCAAAAACCCTTTTTTGAGGTTCGGTAACTAATGACTACAAGGTTCATTTTTCTTTTCTCTGTTTAGTATCAAAGTTTCTTTTGATTCTCCTCTGTGAGGGTCATAAGTTCTTCTTTCCCCTACCTGAGTGTCATAAGGCCCCTTTTCCCCTGCTGATCACAGAGCAATTCTCAGAAAGGGTTTAAGATTGAACTTGTGTTTAAGAAAAGCCCGTCATTTTGATGTGTTAAAAAATAGGGGTGTGGTGGTCACCCAGTTACAAGCTGGTGGGTTCTCTTCTCCTTCCTTCTTGCAATGTAGTTCTTATTAGAGAGTCTCGACCTATTTTTAAATTCTTCTAAGTATGTAGCCTTTTCCTCCACAATAATTTATGTGGTTTTGATAGGATCTAGAACAACATAGACCCTGAGAATGGCAGAGGTGATCAGCAGAATAGGACTGAGTGAGCAAATGCTTAGACCACTGACACTTTGCTATCCTCCTTATTATGTCTCCTCCCTACGTCCCTTCTGTGGTATGGGATGCCTAGGCTTTATTGTTTTGGAGACAGACCATTAACTGAGTTTGTCTTTCTGCCTATCTAATCTTTAAGAGCCTTTTCAGCTCTTAATAATCTTTTATATGACTGGTTTTTCTAGTCTAGATTCATTTACCGTTTGTGCTCCTTAGTTCAGTTTCAAGGACTGGGGTGGAAGCACCTCACGTCTTCTATTCATCTTTAAACCATTTAGTGGAACCCATTCTGTATCCATTCAGAATTTAATTAATCAGTAATGGTGCCAAACTGTAGTTGGATCCTGTCAGAGCTAGCTTGTTGTTTAACCCCAGGGGTCATCAATGAAACTAAAGGTTCTCCCCAGCTTTGTATGTCATGGTGGTCCTAGGTTCAACCTGGACTGTGGCCAGATGGAATCATGGTATCTGGAAAGGACAAATTCCTACTTGCCTTTCTCATAGGTATCTAAGAGAGTTTTGCTAAAGAATTAAAAACATGATGGGGTGTGCCTGATTGACCTAGGCAGTTGAGTGTCTGACTCTTGATCTCGGGTCTTGATCTCAGGGTTGTGAATTCAAGCCCACAATGGGTGTGGAGCCTACTACAAAAATAAATATAAAAATAAAGTAACAAAAAAGTAAAAACACGAAGGGTAATTCAAGGGAATCATCTTGGGGGATCTGTATAGCATCCCCGAGGGCAAAAGGTAATATCTTTTAGCACTTTAAAGGCGAAAATGTCAACTATTATTAAAAAGTAGTAATACCTGGCTGTTGGGGATGTCAGTGCCCAGGTCAACTTCTGCAATCTCTGCTGTTGTTCTTTGCGCTGTATCTATCTTCCTATGACATCCCACAAGCCACCATATATCCCTCCTCTAGGGATGCCAGGAAGCCTTCTAGCATTTGTCTAGAAATAAGAAGAAACTCCTGTGGCATGATCACTACTTCCCTGTAGATTAGAAGAGGACAGTGTAACACTAACAGGTTTGGGTCCTCACCAAAAGAAGTACTGTCCTGCAGTGTCCCACACTGAATGAGACAGAGGGCCCTCACCAGAAGAAACCTGTTCACGGAAATCAGTGCTTGAACACAGGCCAGACACTGCCTGAACACAAAACAAAACAAGTTACTGATAAAACTTTTCAAAATTCAAAATTTAAAATCCAGAGATCTTAGAATCTGAAGAATGAAAAACTTTTGCAGGGTTGGGGGGGAGGCAACAACAAGCCAAATTTTTTTTTTAAGGATTTTATTCATTTATTGGAGAAAGAGAGAGAGAGAGAAAGAGAGAGAGAGTGTTTGCAAGAGAGAGTGGTGAGCACGGCAGGGAGAAGGGCAGAGGGAGAGGGAGAAGCAGACTCCTTGTTGAGCTGGGAGCCCTAGGACAAAGGGCTTAATCCCAGGACCCTGAGATCATGACCTGAGCCGAAGGCAGACACTTAACCGCTTAACCAACTGAGTTACCCAGGTGCCCCAACAAGCCAACAATTTTAAAAAAATACAGTTAATTGAAGTGATGAAGATTTATTTGGTCAAAGAATGTATGAAGAATTTGTATTTGAATATTTTGTTTGAATGGAGTTATATGTATTTAGCTAAAAAATAGGATGGCAACATAAATGTATGTAGATGAAGTTAAATGTTATATGAATTAAGTTGCTTCAAATGAATTTTATATATATATATATATATATATATATATATATATATATATATATATATATATCATAGACTTAAGCTCAAAAAGAGACATTTGACTTTATGCCAATAAGAAAGCTTAAGGCCAAGGAAGACATAGGAAGCTTGGGCCTGAGTCAAATTTTGAGAGGAGGAAAAAGTGGCAGTTTAAAATCTGTCCTCATAGCAAAAAGATAAGGGTTGAATAACAGCAACAACAAAAAAATAATCTGGTGGGTTTTCTATACTACTTACTCCCAAATTGATTAATTCTATATTAAAAATCTGTTAAATTTTGAAGTGTAATCATACCTACAGTGTATAATGAGACTAGAAAATTTAATGTGATTTTGTGTTTTTTTCTGTAAGGTTAAATGACACAAGATTAGACTTCTGCATAAGAACAAGTGAAAGTATACAATTATGTTAGGTAAATGTACATAGTATTTCTATTAAACTTCCTTATTTTTGTTACATTCTGCTTATCTTCTGATATCTCAAAGTCATTTTTGGAAGCTTGTATTCATAACATATTAAGTAATGGGTACTTTTATTTACTCAAAGGCCCCTAAGAACCTCGAGTTCTATACCGATGTCACCTGTAATTAAAGACGTGCTTTTGATAAATGAAAATTTATCAGATATATTCAAAATACATGAATTTTTGATTATAGGTTAAAGGAGAGACTTTGTGTCTAAACCTCAAAAGCCCAAGTTTGCATATCATGTTATTTGCATACAAAGTCTTTCCTTGATCTCCCTACAGAAAATTAAGCACTTTCAACTGACCTGGCCCTGGATAGAAGTGGAACTGGGATCAGTTTGGCTCAAAAAATGCAAATAAAACACTCCATGATATGTTAATTTGCTAAGAAAATGAGGAAATAGTGCATGGTATATATAAGGATATGCTTGTGGCTCAGGAAAAAGGGTAAGATACATTTAAAGAGTATCAGGGGAAAGGCAAAATTTAGGAGAGCTAAAATTTAATTAAATGTGTGAAATAGAAATTACTAGAAATTAAAGAGGAGTAAGAAGGATCAATTTGCCCAGCATGCATTTAGATAATGAATTTATACTTCTAATTGCTCATAAAGTCATAGTGGATCAGAGGTCAAAACTCTTCCCATCCTCTCAGAGTGGACTGGGCTAGCTCTTGGGCTCTCTTCCAAAGCTGAATATTGGCACCAAGAAAGAAGTAGTGACCCAAAGCCTCCACTTCCTCCGACACAGAATTGGCAGCTGTGAGGATGCCAAGACCTCATACTCAAAACCAGTTGAGACAAGTGAAACTTAAACCATTTGTCAAACAAGCATCTCACAGCTATGAAGAATGAAGCCTGAAGGATGAACTTAGAACCAAGTAGCTGGAATGCACATCTTTTCTGGGATCATGCTCTAAAAATAAAAGTGACTACATATAGAATGGTGAGCTTCATTCAAGACTTTATTGTTCATATTGATATTGGGATGTGTCTTTTGGAAGTCTTAGTCAAATAAAGAAAAAAAGTTATTCTTACTTATGTAAGAGAAAATGTGCTACGATTATAGAATTCATCAAATTATGGAGGAACATTGTAATTTTAGAACAGGATTAGAAATATCAGTATAAACTTTAAAAGAAAACTTTTGAGGCACGCGGGTGGCTCAGTTGGTTACATGTCTGACTCTTGATTTCAGCTTAGGTCATAATCTCAGGGTCCTGGGATCGAGCCCCACATCAGGTTCCACACTCTTTCTCTCTCTCTCTCTCTCCAAAATAAATAAATAAATCTTCAAAAAAGATAAAAAAAAAAAAAGAAAACTTACATAGCTTTGATATTGAAATAACCTAGGAACAATGTTACACCATGTCGCACCCTATTACTCAGTTCTTGGTGTCTCTATTTTTTCATTAAAAGAAACTAAAGATCTTGGAGAAACATTTGTCTATGCATGGTCTAGGCATATAGCTTGGACAGTTTGGATCCTTTTCTGCCAGAAAGTAAATCTTTCAAAATAAATGAAGTCATATCAGAAAGATAGGAACCTGCTTAAATGAAGCCACACTAGTCAAAGGTGTGACATTAAAAAAGCCAAAGTTGTAACAAATCACCTAGTCAACTTATATACATTTAACCTATTAAAAAACCATGACTCCCTAATGATGAACAAAAAGAAAAAAATCACATGAAGTATTTGAAAGAAGATGAAAGGACTAGAATTTATTACTGCTCAGACTTGTTTTTTACTCAGCATTATTAACTTGTTTATTGTACCTATAAAGATTACAGAAATTAGCTGATCGATGGCATTTTCTGACATAGGGTAAGAATGTCAGTAGAAAGACTCCATTACTTGTGACTATAAGTCAGTCAGTAGCCAAATTCCAAAATTCATTTGCATCACTTTTTAAATGATGCAAATGGGAAAGAATGTGTCCTGTGCAAATGTCTTTAAAGGAAAATGGAAGAGGCAAATGCCACCACGGGGAGCAAAAGAAGGTCAGTTCAACAGATGGAGCAGGACAAGAAGATTTGAAGGGGCAACAGCAAGGCTGTCGGCTGAGCCTGCTTGTGCACATTGAAACAAAACCCCAAAAGACAACAGGATAGGACAAATCTTCAGACAAAAATAAATGCAAGCAAAAGCGAAAAGGTTGAGGTGGCTCACTAAGAAACTATAGAAGACTGCATGCAGAAACTAGAGAAGCTAAAAGTGAAGTCCAGTTAGTGTCAAATACCAGCTCTCACCTATAGTCCTTGGATGTCTCTTCTTGCTAATCCAGAGGTATTTGTACCAATTCTTTATAAAGGCAAATTATTGGTAGCTCTAGAAAGACATTGTTTTAAATTAATTTAAAAAAATTTTTTATAAACATATAATGTATTATTGGCCCCGGGGTACAGGTCTGTGAATCGCCAGGTTTACACACTTAACAGCACTCACCATAGCACATACCCTCCCCAATGTCCATAACCCCACCACCCTCTCCCTTCCCCCCTCCCCCCCATCACCCTCAGTTTGTTTGTGACATTAAGAGTCTCTATGGTTTGTCTCCCTCCCAATCCCATCTTGTTTCATGTATTCTTTTCCTACCCCCCAACCCCCCCATGTTGCATCTCTACTTCCTCATATCAGGGAGATCATATGATAGTTGTCTGTCTCCGATTGACTTATTTCACTAAGCATAATACTCTTTGGTTCCATCCATGTCATCGCAAATGGCAAGATTTCATTTCTTTTGATGGCTGCATAGTATTCCATTGTGTGTGTATATATATGTATATATATATACCACATCTTTATCTCTAGAAAGACATTTTTTTCTAGATTGAGATATCATATTTATTAGTAATAATCGAGTATTCAAAATAATATAAAATATATTACAAAGTTTTTTTAAAATTCAAGCAATTTTTAATCCAAAAATTTTATATACATATAGATGTAAACTTAGACCCCAACCTCATTTTCTTTTGTATTAAAATCATACAAAAATCAACATAAATTACTTCTATGATGGGTGGGTTGATTTAAGGATTCTTTTATTTATTTTTTTTATTTTTATTTTTTATAAACATATAAAGTATTTTTATCCCCAGGGGTACATGTCTGTGAATCGCTGGGTTTACACACTTCACAGCACTCACCATAGCACATACCCTCCCCAATGTCCATTACCCCACCCCCCTTTCCCGAACCCCCACCCGCCAGCAACCTTCAGTTTGTTTTGTGAGATTAAGAGTCACTTATGGTTTGTCTCCCTCCCAATCCCA
>PISX010001237.1:0-22577 GCA_004024625.1 Mellivora capensis
TATTTTTATTTTTTTAAGGATTTTATTTATTTATTTGACAGAGATCACAAGTAGGCAGAGAGGCAGGCAGAGAGGGGGAAGCAGGCTCCCCGGTGAGTAGAGGGCCCCGACGTGAGGCTTGATCCCAGGACCCTGAGATCATGACCTGAGCTGAAGGCAGAGGCCTTAATTAACCCACTGAGCCACCCAGGTGCCCCCATCCTATCTATCTTTAGATCTAAAGTGATTTAGATCTAAAGTGATTCTCTTAGATCTAAAGTGATTCTCGGGGCACCTGGGTGGCTCAGTGGGTTAAGCCTCTGCCTTCGGCTCAGGTCTTGATCTCGGGGTCCTGGGATCGAGCCCCACGTCGGGCTTTCTGCTCTGTGGGGAGCCTGCTTCCCTCTCACTCTCTGCCTGCCTCTTTGTCTACTTGTGATCTCTGTCAAATAAATAAATAAAACTCTAAAAAAAAAATAAGGTGATTCTCTTGAAGACAGCATATGTATATATATATATATATATATATATATATATATATTTTTTTTTTTTTTTTTTTAAGATTTTATTTACTTAGTTGTCAGAGAGTGAGCTAGAGAGCTGAAACAGGGAAAGCAGGAGGCAGAGAGAGGGGCAGGCTCCCCACTAAGCAGGAACCCGATATGAGACACCATCCCAGGACCCTGAGATCATGACCTGAGGTGGAGGCAGATGCTTAACCAACTGAGCCACCCAGGCATCCCTGAATTATGTCTTTTTATTAATTCTGCTGACATTTTAAAGTAAGACATTTTAAAGTAAATACTGATAAGGAGAGACTTCTGTCATTTTGCTAATTACTTTTTATATGTTTTATAGCTTTTTTGTTCCTTATTTCGTGTATTACTTTTTTGTGTTAATATTTTTTGTAGTGAAATGTTTAAACTCTTTTCTCATTTCATGCTCTGTATATTACTCTGTATATTCTAGAGCTGTATTCTTTGTGGTTACCCTGGGGATTGCATTTAACATTGGAAAGTTAGAACACTAAATTGAATTTATACCAGCTTAATGTCAGTAACAGAGTACCTGCTTTTTTATAACTCCAACCCCCACCTCTTTGGTTATCATATCACAGACTTAAGTCTTTATACATTGTATGCCCCAAAACAGGAGGTAGGCTTTTTAAAAATTGCATTAGTTTCTGTAGAAAACAACATTTGGAATAACAAAACAAAGTTAGAATAATAATAGCTTTTTTATATATATTTATTTATTTATTTAAAAAAGATTTTTATTTATTTATTTGACAGAGAGATCACAAGTAGGCAGGCAGAGGGAGAGAGCCTGATGCGGTGCTCAATCCCAGGACCCTTAGATCATGACCTGAAGGCAGAGGCTCAACCCACTGAGCCACCCAGGCGCCCCTATTTTTTTTTATATTTTTGGAAAGCTTTTATTTATTATAGAGCATAAGAACCAGGGGTGGGGGAAGAGGCAGGGGAAGTGGCAGAGGGAGAGGCAGACTCCCCACTGAGCAAGGAGCCTGAGATCATGATCTGAGCTGCAGGTAGAGGCTTAACCAGCTGAGCCACCCAGGTGTCCCAGTACTAGGTTTTATAATTACCATGAATTTACCTTCATTGAGATCCTCATTTCCTCATGTGGTTTTGAATTACTGTTTACAAGTCTTTTCATTTCACACTGCTGGACACCCTTGAGCATTCTTGTTTATCTGAGAATGTCTTAATTTCTCCCTAACTTTTGAGGGATAGTTTTGCCAGACATAGGAATCTTGTTTGACTGTTATTTCTTCTTCTTCTTCTTCTTTTATTTTTTTAAGATTTTTGAAGTCAGGTTTATGAGGTTTTTATTTTCATCTTAAATAATTGAAGAAACGGGGCGCCTGGGTGGCTCAGTGAGTTAAGCCTCTGCCTTCAGCTCAGGTCATGATCCCAGGGTCCTGGGATCGAGCCCCGCATCGGGCTCACTGCTCACCAGGGAGCCTGCTTCCTCCTCTCTCTCTGCCTGCCTCTCTGTCTACTTGTGATCTCTGTCTGTCAAATAAATAAAATCTTAAAAAAAATAATTGAAGAAACCCTTTATTTGTTGTAAATTTTGTAATTTACAAGTTCATACTTGATATAGATTTTAGGAAACACTGAAAATATTTGCCTTGAGTAACATAGATTTTTAAATTTTTATTTTTTTATCATAGATTTTATTATAAATGTTTCTGGTTTCCAAACTTAAAACAAATTTATACATTATGTTGGAGTATTAAACTTGGTGACAAGTGTAGTTTAATTGTTCCAAACTTATAAAGAATCATGGGAACATATATTTTCCTCCTTCATATGTTCATGTGTAAGGATAAATATAGCATTCTGTACATTTCTATTGAAAGGGAGACATTATCCACTTATTCCAAATGACTTTTTCCATTTAAAGTCTGGATAGCTTATGTTTCTTCTTAGCTGTTATGAAAAGAAGTCATGAAAGAAGTCATTTTAAGGTGATAGCTTTTCACAATTGAATCTGGTTTTGTTTGAAGCTGTTTTCACAGCAGTGATTAAAAATCTATACTGTGTATTTGGTGATAAATTCAGACTTTTATTTCTTCTCTTTTTATTAGGTTTTTATAGCTATCTAAACAGATTATTTCCATAAAAATATATAGTGTAAATTTAACACTCAAGTGATATATTCTGTGAATTTTTTTTTTTTTTTAAACCCTAGAAGTTTATACCTCTTAATCCTCTTCAGGTATTTTGTCCACACTCTAGCCTCTCCCCACTCTGGTAACCAACGGTTTCCTATATCTGTGAGTTTGTGTTTTGTTTTGATTTTTAGATTCCACATCATACAGTATTTGTCTTTTTTTCTGTTTGACTTAATTCACTTACTGTAATACCCTGTAGTTCCATCCATGTTACCACAAATGACAAGATTTCATTCTTTTTTGGGTGGGGTGGGTTAAAGACCATTTAATTTATTTTATTTTATTTTATTTTATTTTATTTTATTTTGGAGAGAGAGAATGAGCCTGAGAGTGGGGATAGTGAGTGGGGAAGAATCTCAAGCAGACTCCATGGAGTGCAGAGCCCGGTGTAGGGCTCAGTCTCCTGATCCTGAGATCATGACCTGAGCTGAAATAAAAAGTCATACCCTTAGCTGACTGAGCCACACAGGCATCTCATGATATCATTCTTTTTATGGCTGTGTGATATTCCAATGTGTATATATATGTGTGTATATTTAATGTATTCACATGCACACTCAAATCTCCATTCATCTGTCGATGGACATGAGGTTCCTTTCCTGTCTTGGCTATTGTAAATAATGCTGCAGTGAACATAGGCAGGCATATTTCTTTGGAGTTGTGTTCTAATTTTCTGTGGGTAAATACCCAGAAGTAGAATTGCTTAATTATACGGTATTTCTACTGTGAATTTTTTGAGTTACCTCCATACTTTATTTTTAATTTTAATTCCAGTGTAGTTAATATATAGTGTTATATTCACTTCAGGTATACATTGTAGTGACTCAACAATTCCATATATTATACAGTATTTATCAAGATTAAGTGTACTCTCAATCCCATTTACCTACTTCACCCATCCCCCACCCACGTCCCTTCTGGTAACCATCCATTTGTTCTCTGTAGTTAAGTCTATTTTTTGGCTTCTCTCTCTTTTTTTCCCCTTTCTCTCTCTTTTTTTCCCCTTTCTCTCTCTTTTTTTTTTTTTTCATTTGTTTTGTTTCTTAAATTTTATGTATCTGTGAAATCAGATGGTATTTCTCTTTCTCTGACTAGCTTATTTTGCTTAGCGTTATACTTTGTAGATCCATTTATGTTGTTGCAAATGGCAAGATTTCATTCTTTTTCATGGCTCAGTAATATTCCAGTGTGTGTGTGTGTGTGTGTGTGTGTGTGTATGTGTGTGTGTGTATATATATATATACACACACACCACATTTTCTTTTTCCATTCTTTCTTTATCCATTCATCTGTTGATGGATACTTAGGTTTCCTCCATAATTTGGCTATTGTAAATAATGCTGCAATAAACATAGGGGTGTATATATTCTTTTGAATTTGTATTTATAATTTTTTTAAAAGATTTTATTTATTTATTTGACAGAGAGCGAGAGAGAGAGAGATCACATGTAGGCAGAGAGAGAGGGGGAAGCAGGCTCCCTGCCTAGCAGAGAGCCCGATGCGGGGCTTGATCCCAGGACCCTGAGATCATGACCTGAGCTTAAGAGGCTTAACCCACTGAGCCACCCAGGTGCTCCTGAATTTGTATTTTTTTAAGAGCCCGCCTACTTTTTTTTCATTATGGCTGTATCAATTTACGTTTCTTTTTTTTTTCTCTAATTTACTTTTCTTCTGACTATGTACAAGGGATCCTTTTTCTCTGTGTCCTTGCCAACACTTGTTATTTTCTGTATTTTGGTAATAACAAATCTGATAGATATGAGGTGATATATTGTGGTTTTTGATTTGCATTTCCCTGATGATTGGTCGTGTTGACCATGTTTTCATGTGCTTGTTGCCCATCTGTATGGGTTCTTTCAAAAAATGTCTGTTGATGTCTCTGCCTTTTTAATTTTTTCTTTTTTCATATTAGGTTGTGTAAAACCTATATATATTTTAGATATTAACCCTTTATCAGACGTATAATTTGCAAATATCTTCTCCCATTGGGTAGGTTGCCTTTTCATTTTGTTGGTTTCCTTCGCTTTGCAAAAACTTTTTAGTTTGATGCATATCCATTTATTTTAACTTTTGTTGCCCCCGCCTGAGGAGACTGATCCAAAAAAAAAAAAAATACTGCTAAGACTGATGTCAAAGAGCTTATTGTCTATTTTTCTTCTAGTAGTTTCATGGTTTTGGGTCATGCATTCAAGTCTTTAATGCATTTTGAATATGGTATAAGATAGTGGTTCTGTTTAGTTGTTTTACATGTAGTTGTCCACTTTTCCCAACACGATTTATTGGTAAGTATGTATCTTTAATAATACATTTCTTTGTTCTTTTTTAAGTTTTTGTTTATTTGAGAGAGATAGAGAGTGAGCATGAGAAGAGAGCATGAGCAGGGGAGATGGGCAAAGAGAGAGGGAGAAGCAGAATCCCTGCTAAGCAAGGAGCCTGACACAGGCCTCGATCCAATGAGTCTGGATCATGACCTGAGCTGCAGGCAGATGCTTAACCTACTGAGCCACCTAGGGTCTTCTCTTTCTTTCTTTCCTTTTTTTTTTTTTTTTTTTTTAATTTATTTATTTGTCAGAGAGAGAGGGAGAGAGCGAGCACAGGCAGACGGAGAAGCAGGCTCCCTGCCGAGCAAGGAGCCTGATGTGGGACTCGATCCCAGGACGCTGGGATCATGACCTGAGCCAAAGGCAGCCGCTTAACCAACTGAGCCACCCAGGTGTCCCTCCTTTTTTTTTTTTTTAAGCTATATTATTTATTTACTTATTTTACTTTTAATTAATTATTAAATTTTAATTAACATATGTATTATTTGCTTCAGGGGTACAGATCTATGAGTCATCAGTCTTAAACAATTCTTAGCACTCACCATAGCATATACCCTCCCCAGTGTCCATTACCCAGCCACCCTATCCCTCCCTCCCCACCCCCCAGCAACCCTCACTTTGTTTCCTGAGATTAAGAGTCTCTTATGGTGTGTCTCCCTCCTGATTCCATCTTGTTTCATTTTTGCCTCCCTAAGCCCCACAACCCCTGCCCTGCCTCTCAAACTCCTTATATCAGAGAAACCATACGGTAATTTTCTTTCTCTGATTGACTTATTTTGCTTAGCGTAATACCCTCTAGTTCCATCCACTTCCTTGCAAATGGCAAGATTTTGTTTATTTTGATGGCTGCATAGTATTCGATTGTATATATATACATCACATCTTCTTTATCTATTTAGCTGTTGATGGACATCTAGGTTCTTTCCATAGTTTGGCTGTTGTAGACATTACTGCTATAAACTTTCGGGGCACGTGTCCCTTCAGATCACTACATTTGTATCTTTAGGGTAAATACCTAGTAGTGTGATTGCTTGGTTATAGGGTAGCTCTATTTTCAACTTTTTGAGGAACCTCCATACTGTTTTCCGAGTGGCTGCACCAGCTTGCATTCCCACCAACAGTGTAGAAGGGTTCCTTTCTCCGTATCCTCACCAACATCTGTTTCCTTACTTGTTGATTTTAGCCATTCTGATTGGTATGAGATGGTATCTCACTGTGGTTTTGATTTGTATTTCCCTGATGCCAAGTGATGTGGAGCACTTTTACATGTGTCTGTTGGCCATTTGGATGTCTTCTTGGCTGCAGTGTCTGTTCATGTCTTCTGCCCATTTCTTGATTAGATTATTTGTTCCTGGGGTGTTGAGTTTGATAACTTCTTTATAGATTTTGGATACTAGCCCTTTATCTGGTGTGTTATTTGCAAATATCTTCTACTATTCTGTCAGTTGTTGTCTTTTTTTGGTTTTGTTGACTGTTTGCTTTGCTGTGCAAAAGCCTTTTATCTTGATGAAGTTCCAATAGTTCATTTTGCCCTTGTTTCCCTTGCCTTTGGTGATGTTTCTAGGAAGAAGTTGCTGTGGCTGAGGTCGAAGAGGTTGCTGCCTGTGTTCTCCTCAAGGATTTTGACGGATTCCTGTTGTACATTGAGGTCTTTCATCCATTTTGAGTCTATTTTTGTGTGTGGTGTAAGGTAATGGTCCAGCTTCATTCTTCTGCATGAGGCTATTTGATTTTCCCAACACCATTTGTTGAAGAGACTGTCTTTTTCCATAGGACATTCTTTCCTACTTTGTCAAAGATTAGTTGTCCATAGAGTTGAGGGTCCATTTCTGGGCTCTCTATTCTGTTCCATTGATCTGTGAGTCTGTTTTTGTGCCAGTACCATACTGTCTTGATGATTACAGCTTTGTAATAGAGCTTGAAGTCTGGAATTGTGATGCTGCCCAGTTTGGTTTTCTTTTTCAACATTCCTCTAGCTATTCAGTGTCTTTTCTGGTTCCATATAAATTTTAGGATTATTTGTTCCATTTCTTTGAAAAAAAAAATGGATGGGACTTTGATAGGGATTGCATTAAATGTGTAGATTGCTTTAGGTAGCATAGACATTTTCACAATATTTGTTCTTCCAATCCATAAGCATGGAACGTTTTTCCGTTTCTTTGTGTCTTCCTCAGTTTCTTTTGTGAATACTTTATAGTTTGCTGAGTATAGACTCTGCCTCTTTGGTTAGGTTTATTCCTAGGTATCTTATGGTTTTAGGTACAGTTGTAAATGTGATCAACTCCTTCATTTCTTTCTTGTCTCTTGCTATTGGTATATAGAAATGCAACTGATTTCTGTGCATTGATTTTGTATTCTGAAACTTTACTGAATTCCTGTATGAGTTCTAGCAGTTTTGGAGTGGAGTCTTGAGTTTTCCACATAAAGTATCAAATCATCTGCAAAGATTGAGGGTTTGACTTCTTTGCTGACTCAGATGCCTTCTATTTCTTTTTGTTGTCTGATTGCTGAGGCTAGGACTTCTAGTACTATGTTGAATAGCAGTGGTGACAGTGGACAGTCCTGCTGTGTCCCTGACCTTAGGGGAAAGCTCTCAGTTTTTCCCCATTGAGAATGATATTCGCTGTGGGTTTTTCATGGATGACTTTTATGATATTGAGGTATGTACCCTCTATCCCTACACTTTGAAGAATTTTTGATCAAGAAAGGATGCTGTATTTTGTCAAGCTTTTTCAGCATCTATTGAGACTATCATATGGTTCTTGTTCTTTTTTTTTTTTTTAAGATTTTATTCATTTATTTGACAGTCAGAAATCATAAGTAGGCAGAGAGGCAGGCAGAGAGAGAGGAGGAAGCAGGCTCCCTGCTGAGCAGAGAGCTCGATGCGGGGCTTGATCCCAAGACTCTGGGATCACGACCCGAGCCGAAGGCAGAGGCTTTAACCCACTGAGCCACTCAGGTGCCCCTGGTTCTTGTTCTTTATTTTATTAATGTATTACATCACATTGATTGATTTGCGGATGTTGAACCAACCTTGCAACCCAGGAGTAAACCCTCTTGGTTGTGGTGAATAATCCTTTTAGTGTACTGTTGGATCCTATAGGCTAATTTTTGGTGAGAATTTTTACACCTGCGTTCATCAAGGATATTGGTCTGTAATTCTCCTTTTTGATGGGATCTTTCGGATCCCTAGTTTTGGGATCAAGGTAATGCTGGCCTCATAACAAGAGTTTGGAAGTTTTCCTTCCATTTCTCTTTTTTGGAACATTTTCAGGAGAAGAGGTATTAATTCTTCTTTCAGTGTTTGGTAGAATTCCCTTGGGAAGCCCTCTGGCCCTGGGCTCTTGTTTATTGGGAGATTTTTGATGACTGCTTCAATCTCCTTACTGGTTATGAGTCTGTTCAGGTCTTCTGTTTCTTCCTGGTTCAGTTTTGGTAGTTTATATGTTTCTAGGAATGCATCCATTTCTTCCAGATTGTCAAATTTGCTGGTGTGTAGTTGCTCATAATATGTCCTGATAATTGTTTGTATTGCTTTGGTATTGGTTGTGATCTCTCCTTTCATTCATGATTTTATTGATTTGAGTCCTTTCTCTTTTGTTTTTGAGAAGTCTTCCAGGGGTTTATCCATCTTATTAATTCTTTCAGAGAACCAGCTCCTAGTTTCATTGATTTGTTCTACTGTTCTTTTGGTTTCTATTTCATTGATTTCTGCTGTGATCTTTATTATTTCTCTTCTTCTGTTTGGTTTAGGGAGTTCTTTGCTGTTCTTTCTCCAGCTCCTTTAGGTAGAGGGTTAAGTTGTGTACTTGAGACCTTTCTTGTTTCTTGAGAAAGGCTTGTATTGCTGTGTACTTTCCTCTTAGGACCGATTTTGCTGTGTCCCAAAGATTTTGAGCAGTTGTGTTTTCATTTTCATTTGTTGACAATAATTTTTTCAATTCTTCTTTAATTTTCTGGTTGACCCATTCATTCTTTAGTAGGATGCTCTTTAGCCTCCATGTATTTGAGGTTGAGTTCTAGTTTCAAAGCATTGTGATCTGAAAATACGCAGGGAATGATCCCAATATTTTGGTACCTGTTGAGACCTCACTTGTGACTCAGGATGTGATCTGTTCTCGGTAATGTTCCATGTGCACTAGAGAAGAATGTGTATTCTGTTGCTTTGGGATGGAACGTTCTGAATATATCTGGGATGTCCATCTGGTCCAGTGTGTCATTTAAAGCCCTTATTTCTTTGTTGATCTTTTGCTTAGATGATCTGTCCATTTCAGTGAGGGGGCCGTTAAAGTCCCCTATTGTTATTGTATTATTGTTGATTTATTTCTTTGATTTTGTTATTTTTAAAAAAATATTTTATTTATTTATTTGACAAGTAGGCAGAGACAGGCAGAGAGAGAGGGGGAAGCAGGCTCCCTGCTGAGCAGAGAGCCCGATGCGGGGCTCGATCCCAGGACCCTGAGATCATGACCTGAGCTGAAGGCAGAGGCTTAACCCACTGAGCCACCCAGGCGCCCCTGATTTTTGTCATTAATTTATATAGTTTATATAGTTGGCTGCTCTCATGTTAGGGGCATAAATATTTAAAATTGTTAGAACTTCTTGTTGGACAGACCCTTTTAGAATGATATAGTGTCCTCCTTATCTCTTACTACAGTCTTTGGCTTAAAATCTAATTGTTCTGATATAAGGATTGCCACTCCAGCTTTCTTTTGATGTCCATTAGCATGGTAAATTGTTTTCCACCCCAAAACTTTAAATCTGGAGGTGTCTTTGGGTCTAAAATAAGTTTCTTGCTGACACGTCTTTATTTTTTTTACCCATTCTGATACGCTTTGTCTTTTGATTGGAGCATTTAGCCCAATTACATTCAGGGTAACTATTGAAAGATACGAACTTAGTGCCATTGTACTGCCTGTAAAGTGATTGTTACTGTGTATTATCTCTGTTCCTTTCTGGTCTGTTATTTTTAGGCTCTCTTTGCTTAGAGGACCCCTTTCAATATTTCCTGCAGGACTGGCTTGGTGTTTGCGAATTCTTTTAGTTTTTGTTCGTCCTGGAAGCTTTTTCTCTCTCCTATTTTCAATGACATCTTAGCGGGATATAGTATTCTTGGCTGCATATTTTTTTCGTCAGTGCTCTGAGTATATCATGCCTGTACTTTCTGGTCTGCCAGGTGTCTGTGGATAGGTCTGCTGCCAATCTAATATTTCTACCGTTGTATGTTACAGACCTCTTGTCCCAAGCTGCTTTCAGGATTTTCTCTTTGTCACTGAGACTTGTAAGGTTTACTATTAGATGATGGGGTGTGGACCTGTCATTATTGATTTTGAGGGGGCTTCTCTATGCCTCCTGGATTTTGATGCTTGTTCCCTTTGCCAAATTAGGGAAATCTTCTGCTGTAATTTGCTTCAATATACTTTCTGGCCCTCTCTTTCTCCTTCTTCTGGGATCCCAATTATTCTAATATTGTTTCATCTTATGGTATCACTTATCTCTTGAATTCTCCTCTTGTGGTTCAGTAGTTGTCTCTTTTTCTCAGCTTCTTTATTCTCCATCATTTGGTCTTCTATATCACTAATTCTCTCTTCTGCCTCATTTATCCTAGCAGTAAGAGCCTCCATTTTTGGGGTGCCTGGGTGGCTCAGTCATTAGGCATCTGCTTTCGCCTCAGAGCATTATCACAGAGTCTGGGGATCGAGCCCCATATTGAGCTCCCTGCTTGGCGAGAAGCCTGCTTCTCCCACTCTCACTTCCCCTGTTTGTGTTCCCTCTCTCTGTGTGTCACTCTCTTTCAAATAAATAAATGAAATATTAAAAAAAAAAAAGAGCCTCCTTTTTTTATTGCGCCTCATTAATACCTTTTTTGATTTCAGCTTCATTAGATTTTAGTTCTTTTATTTCTCCAGAAAGCGATTCTCTAGTATCCTCCATGCTTTTTTTTTTTTTTTTATAGATTTTATTTATTTATTTGTCAGAGAGAGAGGGAGAGAGAGTGAGCACAGGCAGACAGAGTGGCAGGCAGAGGCAGAGGGAGAAGCAGGCTCCCTGCCGAGCAAGGAGCCTGATGTGGGACTCGATCCCAGGACGCTGGGATCATGACCTGAGCCGAAGGCAGCTGCTTAACCAACTGAGCCACCCAGGCGTCCCTCCTCCATGCTTTTTTCAAGCCTACCTAGCACTTTGATAATCATCATTCTGATCTCTATTTCTGACATATTACTAATGTCTGTACCCTAGTCATTGGTATTGCCTCTTGTTCTTTTTTTGTTGTTGGGAGTTTTTCTTTCTTGTCACTTTATCCAGATAAGAATAGGTGAATGAGAGAAAAAATACTAAAAGTGTAGCAGAGACTCAAGAAAGATATTCACTAACCAAATCTGAAGAGACCTGAAACCAGGGGAAGAAGAAAGGCAGAAAAAAAAGGAAACGGTAGTTATATATAAACACACACACACACACACACACACAGATATATTAGACTGGTGAATAGAACAGAACCACGTGCTTGATTTTGGATGTATTTTGGTCTGTTAGAAGACACTACCTCCCATAATTTTAAAGAAAGAAAAACTTAAATATGTACAAAAATAAGGGTAAACATGATGAAGGGATGGAATATGAATGTAAAAATGAACATTAAAAAAAGATTCTTAAAAAGGAATTGATAGAAGTTGGTTGAATAAAGAAAAGAAAAGGAAAGAACGTCATCAGGTTGGAGACTAGAACATTGCCATGTGCTAGATATAGGGTATATTTTGATCTGTTAGATGAAACTTTATTCCAAAATTTTGAAGGAAGAGAAAGCTATATGTATACAAAAAATAAGGTTAAATACAATGAAGGGATAGAATATGACTATAATCATGAAAATTTAAAAAGATTTTTTATTTTAAAAAAGTTTTTTTTTTAAAGATTTTATTTATTTATTTGAGAGAGAGGCAGTGAGAGAGAACATGAGCGAGGAGAAAGTCAGAGGAAGAAGCAGACTCCCCGCGGAGCTGGGAGCCTGATGCGGGACTCGATCCCAGGACTCCGGGATCATGACCTGAGCCGAAGGCAGTCATCCAACCAACTGAGCCACCCAGGCATCCCTTAAAAAAGATTTTTAAACAGGTATTGATAAGATAAAAGAGTTTAAAAAGGTTAAAATAGGATTGAGGAAAAATTATAAAGAATAAAAGAAAAGTAAAATTTAAGAAATTAACTTTGAAAGACTATAGAATCATGGGGACAAAGCCATGAATTGTATTTGTTGCTTTCCCCTGGCTCTGGAGTTCCATGTGTCTCACTGATTGGTGAACTTGGTCTTGTCTGGATATTCTTGCTCATCTTCTGGTGGAGGGGCCTGTTATAGTGATTCTCAAATGTCTTTGCTCCAGGTGGAATTGTACCGCCCTTGCCAGGGGCCAGGCTAAGTAATTTGCTCGGTTTTGCTCTTGGTAGCTTTTGTTTCCTGAATGCTCTCTGTTCTGCTTTGGAGGACGGGAATGAAATTGGTGCCCTCTCAGTCTCTGCCCTGTAGAACCTGAGAGCTCGGGGCCCCACTCCTTAGTGCACCCTCAGAGAAAAGCAATGAATATCTCCCATCTCTCTGGTCTCTGTCTGTACTCTGTGCTCACCTGGCCTGTGACCAAGCGTGACCAAGCATTTCTATCTCTGGTGCATGGCCCTATTTGGAATCTCCAAACTCCGCAGATTCCTGCAGTGCACTCCTGTGCCACTCCTCCCAGATGAGAAAGGAGAGGGTCTCCCTGGATCAGCCACTTGTGGGGTTTCTGCTCAAAGAGCAGTGTCCTGACTGTGCCTTGGATCACGGTTTAAGGTGACCCTGAGCTGAGAGCCCACTCCTTGGCTCCCTCTTTGCAGCTGGCTTCCCTGCTCTGATACCTGGGAGCTCTGCCACACTTAGACACCCCTGGTCTTTTTGTGACCCTGCGGGTCCTGTGACCACACTGTTCCTGCAAGGGCTCCATCCCCCTCTTAACCTTTGGAATGATGCCTCTCAATGGAGTAGACTTCTAAAAGTTCTGATTTTGTGTTCTGCTGCTTTACCCCTTGCTGGGAGCCGACCCCTCCCCTCGCAGTCTGTCTTTCTAAATACCACCTTGGATTCACTTCTCTGCATGTCCTACCTTCCAAAAAGTGGTTGATTTTCTGTTCCTAGAATTGCTGCTCTTCTCTTCTATCTCCTGTTGAGTTTGTAGGTGTTCAGAATGGTTTGATAATTATCTAGCTGAACTCCTGGGACCTAATGATATTTAGGTCTCCTAGTCCTCCGCCATCTTTCTCCCAAGTCCCAATTTTTTTTTAGAGTAAGTTCTACACCCAACATGGGGCTTGAACTCCCAAACCTGAGATCAGGACTCGCATGCTCTACTGACTGATGGGGGCCGTAATAAAACATTTTCTAATGGCTGAGTTCCGAAATTTTTGAACTTGAAATGAATTCAGTTGCTTCATTTTATAGAATTATTAATTTGTAAAATCCAGCTTACCTCACCTGCTTTTACTTAGAACTTTGGTTTTTATTCTACACAACCTTTAAGAAACATTATTATACTGGAGTGCCTAGGTGGCTCAGTCAAACGTCTGTCTTTGGCTTAGGTCATGATCCTGGGGTTCTGTGTTTGAGCCCCACATCGGGCTGCTTCTCCCTCTCCCTCTGCCTGCCACTCCCCCTGCTTGTATTCTCTCTGTCAAATAAGTAAATAAAATCTTAAAAAAATAAAAAAGAAACATTACTAATAAAGCATGCTGACAGCACATGAAATATGAATCAGAAATGCTAGTATATCTACTGTAAGTTGATAGTTTTGATGGAGTAGTCAAGCCTATTTAATTTTTAGTTCATGTCAAAGTAATTTTCAGTGGGAACAGTTATTAACTTTACATAAGTTTTGCAATGAATAAAATAGACGTATATGATTCCTTTTCAAAATTTTCATTTGCTTATTTTATTTTTATTTATTTTAAAAAAGATTTTATTTATTTATTTGACAGAGATCACAAGTAGGCAGAGAGGCAGGCAGAGAGATAGGGGGAGGCAGGCTTCCCACTGAGCAGAGAGCCCGATTCGGGGCTTGATCCAGGACCCTGAGATCATGACCTGAGCCAAAGGCAGAGGCTTTAACCCACTGAGCCACCCAGGTGCCCCTCATTTGTTTATTTTAAAAAGATTTATTATTTAGAGAGAGCTTGAGTGTGAACGCATTTGAGTTGGGGGAGGAGCAGGAGGAGAGAATGTTCAAGCAGACTCCCCACTGAGTGGGGAGCCCAGCAGGGCTTGATCCCAAGACCTATGAGATAATGACCTCAGCTGAAATCGAGAGTCAGACCCTTAACTGACTGACTGAGAAAACTAGGTGCCCCTGATATGATTCCATTTTAAAGGAAGATTTGTTAATGTCCTAAAAAATCATTTAGTTAGGAAATGCCATTATGGAGAGAAAATGAGATCTACTTTTATTGTATCTTTATCAAGTTTTCATTCTCCATTACACCAATTTGTTTTCTTAATTTATGCCTCACTTGAAGTGAATTGTGAGCATCAAGTTTCAAAGTTTGGAGAGAACTTTTAGGATTTTGTAGACCAATTTCATTAATTACATGGGTTGAAAAATGTGAGATCGCAAGGAAGTAAGTTTCTTGCTTAAGGTTTGTAAGTATGTTAGTTGTTACTAACAGTGGCTAGAATGGAAAAATACTGATATTTATGGTCTTTTTTGAGACCTAGCACATACTTGATAGCAAATATTTTCCACATCTAACTACTTTTTTGTTTAGTCTGTGCTCACTTTGCTTGAAGTTCTGTTGCTACAGTTTTGTTAAATAATACCAGTCCCCTAACAACACATTTCATATGTCATTTTCGTGGTATGCGAACTCTCAGTTTTTGTGTAGTGCATAAACTGTGCTAGCTCTTCAGTTCACAAATCAGTAGGTAATTAATAGATGTCAGTTATGAACAATGACTAGTTATGTTTCTTCTCTCGAAGTCTATTTGAGATTGGTCACTGTACGTCTGTTCAGTTCTTGCATAAACAGCAAAGGATGTAGTTGTGTTACTTCTTTGTCTTCTAATGGTAAATCTGTGTGGCATTTCACAAAACTGGGTAATCAGAGAGGGGGGTTGGCCAACAAAGATGAAAGTGCAGCAAAGAAATGAAAAGTGATAACACTAGATTCGAAAATTTGGATATCATAGATGATTTGAAAACAGTGACAGGTAAGTGAATATAGGTCACTATATGAAGGTATAGGCCTATATGAAGGTATAGTATGAACTATATTGAAAAAGTTGGAAGAATATAAAAAACAAGGTAAAATCACTTTAACATCATTAGATTTAAATTGTAATAGGAACTCAGTTTGGCTATTATTTATTAGTGTTGAAGTTTATTTGCTGCATAAAAGAAAACTAAAGAAAAGGAGACTGAAGAACTTTTTATTGCTAGTGAACGATGGTTCCTTTTCAGAATCAGCATGGATTAAGCTACTAGAGCAACTAGGGATGATGAACGAACTTCACACCCAGATTCCAAAGATTAATGAGCAATTAGTTATCCTCAACAGTTTAATGTGTGATAAGTCTGTTTTGGAATGCAGGCCATCAGTAACAATGTGATGAAAGATACAGTGGTCATAAAGGGAACAGTATTCTTATGAAGCCCAAGGAACTTATAGTAAAGGTGAATTTATCAACATGAGTGAGGAAAGTCATTGTGGAAGTGGAAGAGGAAGTGACTCTAGCAAAAATTCCACATTAAAGAAATTCTTGGAAATATTTGACAAAATATTTAAAAGGTCAAGGGGTAAAAGGTTGAAAGCTGAACCAAACTTCGAACAGATGTAGAGGGTTTGTCAAGGCATAGAAAACATGTTTAATCTGTGTGATAAGTTATGTGAAGAAAATGAGAAAGCAAGAACTGCCTGCCCTTGGTAAGTTTTTTTTAGAAAAAAGAGAACAGGGGCGCCTGGGTGGCTGAGTGGGTTAAAGCCTCTGCCTTCGGCTCAGGTCATGATCCTGGGGTCCTGGGATCGAGCCCCGCGTCGGGCTCTCTGCTCAGCGGGGAGCCTACTTCCTCCTCTCTCTCTGCCTGCCTCTCTGCCTACTTGTGATTTCTGTCTGTCAAATAAATAAAATCTTTAAAAAAAAAAAAAGAAAAAAGAGAACACTCTTATTTTTAATGTTTGTTCTGTTTTGAATTATAAAATAGTAAATATTAATCACACAATACTTGCCATTTTCTTGTGCATTTATAATTGACAGTTAAAAAGTCTTAAATGGTTTTAAATGTTATGACAGAAATTTTAAAGTTCCCGGAACAGTTGTGATTTTTTCCCCCCCTTTGATTAATGAGATTGCTCAGTTTCAGCTTGCAGGGTCTTTTTCATGGTTCTGCGCTGCAGTTCAAAGTGAGTACTGTTTTGTTACATTTTCTAACTTGATAAAATGATTATAAAGATCATTGGTATGAACAAATTTGAAAGTATAAGTAAGGGATGTTTAAATTGGAATAATAGTAGGGAAAGACAAGCGTTACCATTTGGGGTTGAAGGAAAGAGCTAAGACATTTAATTTTGAGTGGTCTGTTGCAAGTATAAAAAACATTTTGAAGTTTTTGCTTAATCTTTGAGAGTCTTGTAAATTTTATTTTTATCTTAAAGATCTTATTTATTTGAGAGAGAGTGAGAGAGAGTGTGCATGCACAGAAGGGGAGGGAGGGGGACAAGCAGACTCTGTACTGAGTGTAGAACCTGATGCGGGCCAGATCCCAGGATCCTAAGATGACGAACTGAGCCAAAACGAAGAGTTGGACATTCAACTGCCTAAGCCACCCAGGCACACTTATTTTTGTAATTTTTAAAGGTACACTCTTTGGATGTTCAAGTTTTTATTTTAAAAAAGATTTAAATTACTGATTTTTATTTTTTTAAAGTTTTTTTTTTTTTTTAAAGATTTTATTTATTAATTTGACAGGCACAAGTAGGCAGAGAGGCAGACAGAGAGAGAGGAGGGGAAGCAGGCTCCCTGCTGAGCAGAGAGCCCGATGCGGGGCTCGATTCCAGGACCCTGGGATCATGACCTGAGCCAAAGGCAGAGGCTTTAACCCACTGAGCCACTTTAGGCGCCCCTAAAGTTTTTTATCTATTTATTTGAGACAGAGACAGAGAGCATGCACAAGTTGGGGGAGGGGCAGGGGGAGAGGGAAAAGCAGACTTCCTCTCCGTTAAGCAGGGAGCCGGACACGGGGCTCTATCCCAGGGCCCTGGGATCATGATCTGAGCCCAAGGCAGGCGACCAAAGGACTAAGCCACCGAGGCGCCCCTGACCTGTTTCCTTCTTTGAGAAATGTCAAATCTCTGTATAGAGTCTTGATTTAATTTAGGTTGAAGGAAACTAGATATTTTTAATTTTTATATAACTAGAGGCTTTTGTATAAAAACAGCATTTTTAAAAATTGGGTTCTGTTTTAGATGGTCTCCACAGTGGGGTTAAAACTCCACACCCTGTTATCAGCAGATCTACAACAAGAATGGGACATTTCATGTTACAGCTTCAGAAATGTGTATGGGAACTTGATTCCATATAGCATTCCCAACTTTAGAGTAAATTTTTTATAGTCCTTTTATAGACAGATCTGCTGTAGTAGTGCTGTGAAAGAGAGTTGTGAATTCTACCTTGTTCAGAAAGTTGGGCATATGTGCATTGTGTAAGATTATGGCATCATTAATGAGTTGTAACTTTAGTTCAGTCAGGGTAGCTGAATAGATGTTTACTGTGGAAATATGACTAGAAAAGCTAAAGCACTGTGAGTAATGGTTCAGAGGCATGAAAATACCAGAAAGACTAGGTAATCTACTGGTCATTTGTAATAACTAGAGCATTTGCTTTTGGGGTTGGGAGGCAATGGGAATATGAAGGCAGGAAAAGATGAAGCAGTTGAGGTAGGAGGAGCCAGATTTTAGATGTTTGGACTTTTTGGGGGGGAGCCTTTTTCAGAGCTCTTTGTGTATATATATTTATATATGTTCCCTTAAATTCTCAGAACTGCATTTCTTCATCTATAAAATAGAGGTGCTAACAGTACTTATTTGATCAGATTTTGGGGAGACTAAATTGAATTAGGTCATGTAAAATGCTTGGAAAAAAGTGTCAGGCACAGAGTGAGGTTCTTGCTAAGTTTTAACCACTAACTATAATGGTTTGGGAACCTCTGCCTCAGGATCTCCTAAAATATTCCATAATCAGGCAGTTGATAGAAACAATCACAAATGGTTAATAACTATTCAGAAAGATTCTTATTCAAAATTTTAAAAATGAAAATGGAAATGATTAAATGGAAAATATCACAAAATGCAAATTTAAGCAATGAGGTTACATTTTTCCCTACCAAACTGAGAACGACGAAAAACACTTCATACCAAGTTGTGGAGAAATTCTTAAGAAACAGGAATTCCGGGACACCTGGGTGGCTCTGTTGGTTGGGCGGCTGCCTTCAGCTCCGGTTGTGATCTTGGGGTCCTGGGATTGAGTCCCATATCGGGCTCCTGGCTCGGTGGGGAGCCTGCTTCTCCCTCTGCCTGCTGCTCTCCCTGTTTGTGCTCACTTGTTCTTTCTCTCTCTCTGACAAATAAAGAAATAAATTTTTCAAAAAAAAAAAAAACCCTAAAAAAAGAAACAGAAATTCCGCCTATTGGTTTCTGTATATATTGGTGAAATGCTTTCGGTGGGCAATTTAGTAACATCTATCAAAAATATATATTCACCTCTGCCCTGTCCCCTTTTTTCCTTGCAAAAAGGTGTTTCTGTTAATGCACGAGGACAGGACCTGTGGCAGAAAAGAGTTTCCTCACCTATGCCCTTTAACCTCTTGATTCCATTTTTAGGAATTGATTTTATACACCCACACATACACAAACATATACGTTCACATGTAAGCCAGTTTATATGTACAAGTATGACAACTATAAATAATACTGTATTGAAAAACAGGCTGGAAACAACCTACATGTGCATCAATATAATATAATAAAAGATTATGTGGCCGCTAGAGTGAATTGGATAGATCTTTTTTTTTTTTTTTTGAAGATTTTATTTATTTATTTGACAGAGCACGCACAAGCAAGCATGGGGAGTAGCAGAAGGAGAGAGAGAAGCAGGCTCCCCACTGAACATTAAGTCCAACATGGGGCTCAATCCCAGGACCCTGGGATCATGACCTGATCTGAGGGCAGACCCTTAACTGACTGAGCCACCCCAATGCCCCTAAACCGATAGATCTGTTCACTGAGAAATTCCCTAGATATATTTAGGTTTAAAAAAAAGAGGGGAATTTTTATCTCTATTTGTATTTTTGCTAGTCTGAGAGAAAATGGTATGTCATTTTAATTTTTTCAGGTGAGACTGAGTAAGTTTTGTGCTTATTTCTGGTCTTTAACCTTTTTGGGGGGGGGTTATTTTTTATTTTTTTTTCCATTAAGACATTTTATTTATAGGCCTGTATTACATCCCTTGACAAAGAGTCCCAGAGTTTTCCTCCTGTGTTTTTGTTGCGCTTCTTCATGGTCCATAATGCTAGGTGAGGTGGTTAGTACAGTGAAACCACTTTGGTGGCATGGGGGCAGATTATTCTGCCAGTTTTCTAGATCTTTGAGTTGTACATCAAATCTAGGGTTGATCACTCTGCACTTTTTTAACCTGCCCATGAGGTTCACAATTTTCCCAGCTCTGTAATCATTAGTGGTTTCAAATTTGCCAGTGTTAACTATGCTTCATCATCACAGTTGGAAATGGGAGGATGACTTTGGAGTGTCCCCTAATAAGAGCCCAGTGTTTCCCTCTTTTTTTCCGCATTTTTTTTTTTTTTTAAGAGAGAGCCTACACATGTACCCACGTTGGGGAATTGCAGGTGAGGTGGGTGGCGAAAGAGAATCTTAAACAGACCCCTTGCCGACAGGGGGTTCTATCTCACAACTCTGAGATCATGACCTGAGCCGAAATCAAGAGTCGGACACTTAACACTTACATATACTGAGCCACCCAGGTGCTCCTCTTTTCAGCATTGTTAATTCGTTTAAGAGCATCTGTCAGGACATTCATGTACAGCATTATTGCAGCATGGAAAGATGATGGGAAGAGTTTGGTTGGTATTCTTCAATGGATTCTAAGATTGCTTTATAAGTAGGATATTGACATTGTAATGTTATTAATATAAACTTTTACCCCAGATTGTCCTTAAGGATTTTCAGTTTCTATTTTAAATGTGATCAAGTTCATTAATCTTTCTCATGAGAACTTGTTTCTGTTTTTGGTTATATGACTTTCCTATCTTCTAGTGTTTGTTTTTTCAATTTGTTTTTAATATGTTTGGTATTTATTTTGTTGTAAAGTGTGAGGTGGTGATCCAAATTTTCTCATCTTAAGTGATTACTGGTCATATTCCAACTCTTTTTTTTTTTCATATTCTAACTTTTAAGTAAACCTTGAACTTTGTGTTTTCTATTCTGTTTCATTAATCTACTAATTTTCATGCCCATACCACATACTTGAGTTATTGTACCTTTGATATATGATAGGGCATACTTTTCTCCTTGTTAATATTATAATTCAGTATTTTCTTTGATATTCTTTTTAGCTTTATTTTTCCAGATGTCCTTGATAATTGTTTTGTCTAGTTACCTCTTACTCCCCTACCCTCCGTCTTTTGTAAGGAAATTATATTCTTCATAGTATGGAATTTTTTTCTTTTGTCAAAATGGTATATTATCTGTTTACTGTCTGAAAAATTTTGTAAATTCTTAGATAATTTTATGTATTTTTAAATTTTCAGAATATTTTTATTTAAGATTTTTTAAAAAAGATTTTATTTATTTATTTGACAGACAGAGATCACAAGTAGGCAGAGAGGCAGACAGAGAGAGAGGAGGAAGCAGGCTACCTGCAGAGCAGAGAGCCCGATGTGGGGCTCGATCCCAAGACCCTGGGATCATGGCCTGAGCCGAAGAGCAGAGACTTAACCCACTGAGCCACCCAGGTGCCCCAAGAGAGAAAGAATCTTAAGCAGGCTCCTTGCCCAGTTCAGAGCCTGACATAGGGCTTGATCTCATGACCCTGGGATCATGACTTGAGCTGAAATCAAGAGTCAGATGCTTAACTGACTGAGCCACCCAAGTACCCAAACGGCAAGATTATTTAAAGAAAACCTCAAAAATATTATTTTGGAGTATACTTCTAAATTAAAAAATGACCTTGTGCTAAGTAAAAACAGTACTGTGATTCCATTTTAAATATATATTTATATAAATAGAAATTTGGAAAAATTACTATTTTCCAATATTGAATCACTTTGACATGTTAAAAATGATTAGTTCTGGATGGAGGGATTATATGATTTCAAAAGAATTGTTATATATTTTCTAATTTTTCTGTTATAATCATGTATTAATTGTGTTATTTTAGAAAGGGACAAATAAAAAGAAAAAAACTTTAAAAAAATGACTTTGTGTTAAAGTTTGTTAGAAACATACAAACCTTTGATGCTGATGTTAATCACTGAGAAAAGATTTGTATTTCTCATATTTATTTGATCACAGAAATCTTTCTATTGTAATGTATCTTGCAGATTTTATATAATAAATATTGAGAAATGCAAAATTAATGGCATTTGGTTAATATACAAGATAACGCTAATGCATTACAATAAACACAATACAATATATTAGGGCCTGTAGGTATCCCAGGATGAAAAAAGTTTTATCTAGAAAGTGATACTGACATATACGTAAGTTAAATATGCCTCAAGTGACTATAAATGAAATTAAATCTAAGCACTACAGAGAAGGGGTCATGAGTTCTAAATGGGTTATCAGGCAAGGGTTCCTTGAAGAACTACACTTTGAAGAAGCAGTGGGGTTTCATCAGGTAGATGTCATTACCAGTAGGTAGAAAAACAATAGGAGAGTGGTATGATTAGAAATTTGGGTAGGAGTGAGAAATTACTTTCACTCCATAGCCTGGAGTGAAACTCCAGGAATTATTTCCTGACATCTCTTCCAGTGTTTTTTCTTAAGGTAAAGACCATTATCTAAACACTAATATTTAGGGTGACCAAACTGAGAAACTAAGACAGTTTTGAGAGAGAAGAGGAGCACATTAATAACTAAATGGATATGATAGTCATAAACAACGGTACCATCGGTTAAGTGGAGTGTGGTCACCCCATCTGTGAAGAATGTCCTGTGGTGTTTGGCCCATGAGTTGGCATTAGTTTTATCTTACAGACTGGCCTGCTTTACTCACAGAATTCTAATTCGCCTAGAGTTTCTATTTCTTGAATTTTCTATTCTTGCTCCTATAAAAACTTTTACATTTGCTGTTCTTTAATTTTCTCTTCTACCTTTTTACCTGTTTTAATTCTTTTTTTTTTTAATTTTTATTTTTTATAAACATATTTTTATCCCCAGGGGTACATGTCTGTGAATCGCCAGGTTTACACACTTCACAGCACTAACCATAGCACATACCCTCCCCAATGTCCATTACCCCACCCCTCTTTCCCGACCCCCTCCCG
>PISX010001237.1:22677-47616 GCA_004024625.1 Mellivora capensis
CCCTCAGTTTGTTTTGTGAGATTAAGAGTCACTTATGGTTTGTCTCCCTCCCAACCCCATCTTGTTTCTTTTCTTCTTTTTCTACCCCCCTAGTCCCCCATGTTGCATCTCCACTTCCTCATATCAGGGATATCATATGATAGTTGTCTTTCTCTGATTGACTTATTTCACTAAGCATGATACCCTCTAGTTCCATCCATGTCGTTGTGAATGGCAAGATCTCATTTCTTTTGATGGCTGCATAGTATTCCATCGTGTATATATACCACATCTTCTTTATCCATTCATCTGTTGATGGACATCTAGGCTTTCCATAGTTTGGCTATTGTAGACATTGCTGCTATAAACATTCGGGTGCATGTGCCCCTTCGGATCACTACGTTTGTATCTTTAGGGTAAATACCCAGTAGTGCAATTGCTGGGTCATAGGGTAACCTGTTTTAATTCTTAGTAATCATCCTTTAGATCTTAAATTAAGGAGCAGTTCCTGACTTCTTGTATAGGTTAGCTTATCCTGGTAGAGATTTATCTGAAACACCAAGATGTTTCAGAAATAGAAATGAAGGTTCTTACTATTGATCATTGAAGGGAATAGGGGAACACCCTAATTTTGAGAGTTCTTGTTTGACTTCTAGGGTGTTGGGGCTGTGACTAAAAGGAAAAAGGGGCCAGTCATGAAAAGATCATGTTCTAGAAAAGGGAAGGAAATGAAGCACATTTGACAGTTCAGTCTCTACTTAATTATTTATTTGACAGAGCTAGAACATAAAAGCAGGAGTGGGTGGCAGGTAGAGGGAGAGGGAGAAGCAGGGTCCCTGCTTGGCAAGGAGTCCGATGTGGGACTGGGATCATGACCTGAGTAGAAGGCAGATGCTTAACCTGCTGAGCCACCCAGGTGCCCCAATAAGTAGAATCTTTATAAAAAAAAAAAACTTATCCCAAGATCCAATAAATTTCTAATTGTGATTTTTTTTTTCTTTTTAGGTGGGTGTGGGTGGTAATGCTTACCAATTCACAGTATAATTGGATTTTTTTTCCTCCTTCCAGTGTTTTGTTTTATAACTAAAAATGTACTTTATCCCCAGTGCTTACTTTTTGCAATATAGGGGGTGAGTCATTTGCCTAGAGCTTTCCTTTTATTTTAAGCAGTAGATATATTTTACAAATGAAATGTTGTGGTGAACCCTGATTTTTAAAGCAAGGGAAGATATCTTTTAGTAGTGTGATAATTATAGCTTGCATTTATTGTGAATTTACAGTTTGCTAAGCACTATGCTTAATATATTCATTTAATCATCTGGACAATCCTTGGTAGTAGGTATCATTATTTTTATATGTTATGGATGAGGAAGTTTAAGTCTAAAAGGTGTTTATCTGATAAGTTGCCAGAGTTGGATTCAGACTCACGTGACCTGAGACTGGAGCCCATGCTCTTAACTTTGTGCTGTCATACTTTTTAAAGTTGTAAGTTTTATTTTATAAGTTTATGCATGTAACATTTACATGTTTTGAAGTTAATGGGTAGAACCCCTGATACTATTTCTACAATTAAAAATGAACTGGTATTTTTTGTCTTAAATCAGTATCCACACTTGTTTATTTAAAAAATTTTTACTTTTTGGGGCACCTGGGTGGCTCAGTGGGTTAAGCCGCTGCCTTCGGCTCAGGTCATGATCTCAGGGTCCTGGGATCGAGTCCCGCATCGGGCTCTCTGCTCAGCAGGGAGCCTGCTTTACGCTCTCTCTCTGCCTGCCTCTCTGTCTACTGTGATCTCTCTCTGTCAAATAAATAAATAAAAAATCTTAAAAAAAAATAAAAATAAAATAAAATAAAAAATTTTTACTTTTGGTTTCATAGTATTGAGAAAATCCCTGTATATACTGTATATACACAATAATTACAGACTCTTAAAAATTAAATTGGGTTGGCTTTTAAATTCAGTTGAATCTGTATGAAACGTGAGGGATGACTAGTAGGACATTAATTTCATAGCTAAATTTATAAAAACTGCTTATACTAATTTCTTATTTATAAATGTACAGGTTGGACAAGAAGCACTCAAACATGGTTCATAAAATCATTATATCATCACCAAACTAAGTGTTACTTATAAGTTTTTGTCACCCAGTTGTTGAGATTATAGGTGAAACAGGTGTTCTGGAGTCTTGCCTGTCATTTAATTGAGAGTATTTTTAGTGTTACCTGCTTGCATATTGTTGAGCAGCCACACAATTCAGTAGTTTTCAATATTTTCATTGTGCTATCACAGTCAGTTGAAGAACATTTTCATCACTGAGAAAGAAGTCCTGTACCCATATTGATTACAAAGCATTAATAAAAAAGTATAGTACTGGTACAGTACCAGTACTGTGGTATCTAGTATCTTTGTGTCTAGATGCCACATCTAGACACATAGATCTAGACACATAGATCTAGACACATAGATCAGTGGAGCAGAATATAAAGCCCAGAAATAAGCCCATGTTTATATGGTCAATTAGTCTATAACAAAGGCGGTTAAGAAGGGAAAAAACAGTCTCTCAGTAAGTGGTAGGAAAAACTGGACAGCTACATAAAAAAATGAAACTGGACCACTTTCTTATACCATATACAAAAAAATAATTTCAAAATGCATTAAGGACCTAAATGTGAGACCTGAAACTGTAAAGCTCCTAGAAGAAAATATAAACAGTAATTTCTTTGACTTTGACCTTAGCAGCATTTTTCTAGATATGTCTCTCTTCAGGCAGGGGAAATAATAGCAAAAATAAAATATACCAAAATAAAAGGCTTTTGCACAGTGAAGGAAACCAATAAAATGGAAGGGCAACCTAGTGAATGGGAGAAGATATTTGCAAATGATGAACCTGATAAAAGGGTTAATATCTCACATATGTAATGAACTTGTACAACATGAAAAAGAACCAAATAATTTGATTAAAAATGGACAGAGGATCTGAACATACATTTTCCCAAAGAAGATGTAGAGATGGCTAACCAGACTCATGAAAAGATGTGCAACATCACTAATCTTTGGGGAGATAGAAATCAAGATCACAATGAGATATCACCTCACATCTGTCAGAATGGCAGAAGTAACACAAGAAACACGTGTTGGTGAGGATGTAAAGGAAAAAGAACACTTGTGCACTGTTGGGAATATAAATTGTACAGCCACAGGAAAGCATCTGTATAGAGGTTCCTCAAAAAACTAAAAATAGAAATACTGTGTGATCCAGTAATTCCACTACTATGCAACCTTATTTATTGTGGCATTATTTACAGTAGCCAAGATATGTCCTTAATGTCCATCGCTGGATGACTGGATGAAGAAAATGTGGTATATGTACACAATGGAATATTACTCAACCATAGAAAAGAGGAGATCTTGCCATTTGTGACAACGTGCATGGCCCTGGAGAGTATTAGGCTAAGTGAAATAAGCCAGAGAAAGACAAAAACAAAGTGATTTCACTTGTGTGTGATATCTCATAAAGCAAATGAATAAGCAAAAAGGAGAACCAGACCCATAAGTACGGAGAACAAACTGGTGGTTGTCAGAGGGTGTCGTGCTGGGCAGAAAGCAGTCAAGGGGAATGGGAGGTACAGGCTTCCAGTAAGGAAATGAGGAGGTTATGGGGATGAAGGGTATAGCATAAGGAATATAGTCAGTGGTATTTTAATCATGTCATATTAGTGATATGTGGTAGCAACACTTCTGGTGAGCATAGCATAATGTATAACATAGAGAATTGTTGTATCACTGTGTTGTACACCTGAAACTAACACTGTCAACTATACTACAATTAAAAAAAAGAAAAGAAAGAAAAAGCATTCCTACTCTTCCTACTCCCTTCAGTTTTAGGCAGGCACTAATCCATTATGTCCCTTTGGTTTTGAAATGTTTACCAGTGTCAAAAAAAAGAGGGGGGGACTTTGTGGATGATACTGTATATTATAAACAAACTTGTTAGTTGTTTGACATCAGTGGCAATATTTTTAGTCTTTGTTTTTGTTTTCTGTTTGGGAGGGAGGGAAAGAGAGGTAAGAAAACAGTTTTTGTTTTGAGCTGTAGAGAAGAAAATTGAATCGTAGAATTTTTGCCAAACAAGTGTCTTCTGAAGTGTCTTCTTATGTTCTTCCCATAGGTCTTTTTATTTCTTTTTAGGTCTTTTTATTTTTTAATTTTTTTTTAATATTTATTTTTTATTTTTTAAAATTTAAAAAAATATTTAAAAAATATTTTTAAATATTTTTTTATTTTTAGGTCTTTTTATTTCTTCTGAATCATAATTAGTTGCTCCTGTTTCTTGTGTCCAGTATAATTTTAATCCATTTTGTTAAGTATTTTTCATAATAAAATTTGTATGGTATAAGTTTTTTTTTTTTCTCTTAAAACTTGAAAATCATTGAGCTTTTGTGTTCCAGCTTGCAGAGAAGTGTGATATCAGCTTGATTGTTGTTTCTTACAGAACATGGTTTTAGTTAGGAGACTAAATCACAATACTGTGTTATCACTTTGGTGTTTGTTTGTTTTTAAGATATTATTTATTCATTTGACAGAGATCACAAGTAGGCAGAGAGAGAGGAGGAAGCTGAGCAGAGAGCCCAATGCAGGGCTCGATCCCAGGACCCTGGGAGCATGACCTGAGCTGAAGGCAGAGGCTTTAATCCACTGAGCCACCCAGGCGCCCCTCGCTTAGGTTTTATAATCAGCTCATGTAATATAGCTCATAAAATTATATATAAATGTCTGCAGCCAATTAAGCCGACTGTGCTTTTTGCCTATGGGGGCCCAGTGTGCTATGGCTGCAAACAGTAGCCTCCTCGGTAGTGTAAGCAGCCTGTTGATTGTATGGGTTGCCCTAAGGGACCTCGGAGACAGCCCTTTTGGTGGTTGCTGGGATCTGACCTCATGGCTATCTCCAATTTAGGCTGCAGACAGGTATGCGGGGTGCCTTTGGAAAGCCCCAGTAGCTAGGGTCCACATTGGCCAAGTCATCATGTCCATCCGTACCAAGCTGCAGAACAAGGAGCATGTGATTGAGGCCCTACGCAGGGCCAAGTTCAAGTTCCCTGGCCGCCAGAAGATCCACATCTCCAAGAAGTGGGGCTTTACTAAGTTCAATGCGGATGAATTTGAAGATGTGGTGGCTGAAAAGAGGCTTATCCCAGATGGCTGTGGGGTCAAATACATCCCTAACCGTGGTCCTTTGGACAAATGGAGGGCTCTGCACTCATGAGAACCTTGGCACTACTCCTTCCCGTCATATTCATGCCCACCAATAAATCCAACTTCCTGTCAAAAAAAAATTATATATAAATGGTATATAATCCAATTTACCTTAGAAAATCCCTTTAAGTTACCCATAAAGTATAGACATGTCACCATGGGTAGTGTCACTACTATGTTCTATGTTTTATCTTTTCTTATATCCTTGAGCAAGATTGTAGTTTCTTCTGTTGCGTATGCAAAGTGTATAGGGGCAGTATTGTACAAAATGTATCTTATCTTTAAATGCTTAGATCCCCTTCTGTGCAGACAAGTACTTTGATTTTTTGGCTTGCCAAGTCACATGTCCCATTTCTCTTTTTTTCTGGGACATAACTCGTTGGGTAGTTGGTAGGTGGAGTGGCCTTTACTATTTCTTTCCATTCTTTTTCATGTTTATGTAGTTGAGTTCCGTTATGTTAAATGTGTTTTATGAATCACCTATACTATAATCTTTTTTTACTCCTCTGCTGGTTTTTTTGGAATTCTGAAATTTCACCAGGATGTATCTTTTTTCCATCTCCTCTTTGATGTTTGGTAGGCTCATTCAGTCTCAAGTGTTTGTATTTTTTGTTGAGGAAAGTTTTCTTCTGTTATTTCACCTTTCCATTATTCTCTCCTGTGGGAGTGCCTTTGAGATTTCTCCTAGACCTACTACTTCAGTCCTTCCATGTCATCATATAGGCTGTCTTTTCTAGCTCTTTGACTTTGCTTTTGTTTTTCTTTTTTTTTTAAATATTTTATTTATTTATTTATTTGACACAGAGACAGAGAGAGAGAGCGAGAGCGAGAGAGGGAATACAAACAGGGAGAGTGGGAGCGAGAGAAGCAGGCTTCCTGCCAAGCAGGGAACCCGATGTGGGACTTGACCTCAGGATGCTGGGATCATGACCTAAGCCAAAGGCAGACGCTTAATGACTGAGCCACCCCAGAGCCCTGTGTTTTTGTTTTTGAAACAGAACTTTATCACTAGGCTTTCCAGTAAAATTTAAGTTTTTGCAGTCATTTTCCTGTTTCCAAGTAGTTCCTTGTCTCCTTGTCATGGTTGTTTCTATTTTTTTTTTGCATCTTAGAAGTTTCCTTTCTGTAAATTAATTGTTTCCTTCTAGAGTAGTGGTTCTCTTTATTCACCTTGAGCTTTCTCCTTCGCACAGTTTTCTTTTTAATTTTTCTTTTTAAGATTTTATTTATTTATTTGACAGATCACAAGTAGGCAGAGAAGCAGGCAGAGAGAGAGGGGGAAGCAGCCTCCCCACTGAGCAGAGAGCCTGATGCAGGGCTTGATCCCAGGACCCTGAGATCATGACCTGAGCTGAGGTTTAACCCACTGAGCCACCCAGGCGCCCGTCCTTCACATAGTTAATTTATTTCAGAAACCTGGGATCATTGGTTGTCTCTTCACATTTATACATTTCAGATACTATTGATTACTACAGCCAGCTGTTGTGTTTCCTCTGTAATTACGTAGGTATCTAGGCAATTCTTTTTGAGAAGTTTCTCTCTTGAATGGGGAGACATACTCTAGGCTTTAGTGGATAAGGTTTATCAAGAAGCAGCCTTTCTTGTGTTCTTGCCTTATTGATGAGTAGTAGGAAGAAAAACAAGAGGCTGGAATACTCACACTTTCCACAATGAGAACTTTACAGACTAAAATGGAGAATGAGAATGTCTTTAGCTTCTGAGTAGAGTCGCCTTTGTTGTAGTTCCCCCCTCATCCGGTCTCTGTTAGATAGATAGATAGATAGAGAAAATTTTCTTTCTTTCTTTTTTTTTTTTTTAAATAATCTCTACACCATGGGGCTTGAACTCACAACCCAGAGATCAAGAGTGGCATGCTTCACCCCTGAGTGAGTCCCATCCCTTCCCCCACCCCTTCTGGATCTCTGTCTTAAAGATCCAAAATTACCTCAGACTTGGCTCTGCTTCTGTCTTAGGCCATAACATTATGGAAATAAGAACTATCCTATTTCATTTGAAATTTGAAAATTTGAAGATTTGGCTTTCATTTGAAAATTTGAAAATGAAAATTTGAAAATTTGGCTTTCATTTGAAGAGTGGCAGATTTCTGGCCAAGAGTAAAATGTATTTGCTGCTGATTGTTCTGTTTAATTTTGATTAGAAGTTTTATGTAGTTATCAGTTAAGTGTTAGTAAGTTTTTCGTAAGTGTGTCTGTCTTTATTATTATTATTATAAGTGTACATGACTGTATGTATTTTGTGACTTAAAAGTGATTTAAAAATAAGTTTTTTATATGAGGACATGTATTTATTTTTGGTTTGGGGCTTTCATGTAAGGATTTCTTTTATTCTAAATTTTACTCTGTTTGGCAGTGTTTTGTTTATGTTGTGAATTTGTATACACAAATTCTATTTGTATAGAATTGTATACACAAATTTTGGGTTGGAAATCACAGCTTTTGGGGGAGTGAGAAGGGATACCAGAAAGTATGATAGAATGTGACAATAATGTTATTTTTTTTTTCTTTTCTTTTTTGCTTTTTCAGTTTGAGCAGAAAACTGATGCAGTTTTTGATGAAATTGTAGAGAACTGTAAGTACCATTTTAGAAAAAAAAATCATGTTTTTAGATAGATAGTAATTGAGTCTAGATAGAGCATTTATCTGTAAGTGTTTAATTAGGGCCTTTTAATGTGATGGTACAATTTGATTTAGTTTAGATCTCATCACCCTGTTAGTATCTTCAGCAAATTAATCTTAATTGTAAGAGTTTTACTACTTTTTAGTAAATATTTTATTCTCACAGTTATTAATGTTGAAATATAGCCATGTTTTGTGTATGTATGAATCATATAGAAGCTTATACTTACTATTCAGTAAAGGTTTCTACTTTGTTTACAGGGTCTCTTAATTTTCTGTTTATAGTCTTCTATTTTTCTGTTCTCTGTTTATAGTGTTACATGCTTCTCTTAAAAAAAAATACCCAACTTTGTTCCTTAGGATTATAAAAGTAATACATTCAATTTTATAATACAAAAATGAGAAAAATAGAAAATGAAAGCCTTTGTCTTCACTATTCTCTAAAAATAATCAGTTTTAAAAGTTTAATATATATCTTTCCAGACTTTTTTTCTGTGAATATATATAGATCTATAGATAATGGATGGGGATTTTTGTATGTCTGTAGGGATCATGTGGTACTGTTCTTGCTTTTTCATTCAACTGCCTAAACGTCTTTCTATGTATATGACTTATACATCTTATACATCTAAATCATGGGATATTAGTGGATTTTGACCTGTTCCATCCTTTCTGATGGCTACTTGGCATTTCATCGAATGGCTGTATTATAATTTAACCAACTTACTCTTTTATATATGTATATATTATTTTCAGTTTTTTAATATTACAAATAATATTAAGTATGTATTCCTATACACATTTTTGTTTACTTGTTGAAGTAGACAAAGGAAGTATATTCTTTTCTGTAGAGTAAATTCCAAGAATAGAAGTGATGAATCATCAAAGGGTATTTGTGTTCTTACGGATAAGTTTTGTTATCTAGAGTTACTGAGTCAAGGAGGATATGCAATTTTTTGTTTTGTTTATTAAGGTAACTTCCATTAGTAGGATCTATGAGTACTTTCTTTCTCTTTGGAATTAGTTTGTTAATATTTTTGAGAGATAACAGGTTTTTTTGACTACATAGTGAGAGGTAACTAGCTCTCCTGATCTTTAGTGGTCTTGGAATAATCTGTAAGTTCATTCATTCATATCTGGTCTGGGCTTTGAGGGCACAAAAACTGGGACTGCCAGCTTGAGTGCCTCCTATGTGCCTTCCTCATAGCATGGCAGCCTCAGGATAGTAAGACATTTTTTGTTGGTGGCTCAGGCTCCAAGCAAGAGTAGTTCAGTGAATAAGGCAGAAGCTGTATCTTTTCTGACCTACCTTCAGAAGTCACACAGCATCACTTCCACCACATTCTTTGGCTCTGACGAAGACAGTCACAAGCATGCTTAGATTTAAGAGAAAAGAGTATTCATACCTCACTTCTTGACAGAAGGGTCAAAGTCACATTGTAGAAAACCATGTAGACAGGAGCTACTGTTTCAGCCATATTTGGAAAATACAACCTGACTTCACAACATATAATGCTATCATAGGATATTTTATTATGTATCAGAAGATGACTTTAAAAAAAATTCATCTTTTAGGTCTATATTTGGATCTTCGTAACGTTGAATACTTCCTGTAATATAGAAACACAGACTGATGAATCTGATCATATATGATTTTTTACAAGGAACGTTTTGTCTTTGATTTTTTACAAGTAACATTTTCTCTCTCTTTTTTTTTTTTTAACTTAGTCTCTCCTTTTTTTAATGCTTTTTTTAAAAAAAGATTTTATTTATTTTTTATTTGAGAGAGAGAGAGAGCGCACAAGAGCACAAGTGGAAGGGAGGGGCAGATGTAGAGGGAGAAGCAGATGCCCTGCTGAGCAGGGAGCCTGACAGGAACCTGGAATCTTGACCTGAGCCAAAGGCAGATGCTTTTTCAACTGAGCCACCTAGGTGCCCCAATTTTTCCTTTCCATATTATTGTCCCTATCCCCCCATCCCACCTACACCTTTGTAGGTAGTCTTCCATGTTTTTCTCCAGTGCTTCTAAAATAATTATTTGCATAAATGTATACAGATAAATATATGTAAGGGTTTTGAAGCTTTTTAAAAATTTTTTTGTTCAACAGATGGTATCATCATATACATAGATTTTTCTGCCTACCTTCTCTCATTTAGGAGTACTTCATGATATCCTTCCACCTCAATTGGGAGAGCTCCAACTCTTTATAATATCCCATGATTTAGATGTATAAGTCATTTTTTGCCCTGTTAGGCATTGATATTATTTTAGGGTTTTTTTTTCCCATAATAAATGATGATGCATTAAAAATCCTTTAAGAATGTCCTTATATGGGTTTAAAATGTCCATTTTATATGTATACATAGATTATGAAGAGTAGGTATTGTTCACTAAAGGTATGTGTAATTTTAATAGATGTTGCTCGCCTGCTTTTCAAAATTTGAATGCCGGGATGCCTGGGTGGCTCAGTTGGTTGGGCAGCTGCCTTCGGCTCAGGTCATGATCCCAGTGTCCTGGGATCGAGTCCCACATCGGGCTCCTTGCTCGGCGGGGAGCCTGCTTCTCCCTCTGCCTCTGCCTGCCACTCTGTCTGCCTGTGCTCGCTCTCTCTCCCTCTCTCTCTGACAAATAAATAAATAAAATCTTTAAAAAAAAAAACAAAAAAAAAAACACCAAAATTTGAATGCCTTACATTCCCGTGAAAAATGTATAAGAACATCCCCCCATCCCATTAATGTATATTTTAGTTCTTCAAGTTTGGCGATCTGATGGAAATGAAATAGCACATTGTTAACTTTATTCTGCATTTCTTAACTCCTGTTGAATTGAATTAAGCAGTTTTTAATAAGTTCAGCATTTGTACTGGCTCCTCTGTATTGTCTAATTATAAATATTTGTTAACTAAATAAGTATCCTTAAGGTTTTTTCATGACAATTTGTAGTCTTTTAAAATTTTCAAGAAATATATTTTTTAAAGATTTTATTTGTCAGAGAAAACAAATGGGAAGCAGCAGGCAGAGGGAGAAGCTGACTCCCTGCTGAACAAGGAGCCTGATGTAGGACTTGATGCCCAGGACCCCAGGGTCATGATCCAAGCTGAAGGCAGACGCCCAACTGACTGATTAACCCAGACATCCCTAAATTTAAATTTTTTAAAAGATTTTATGTATTTATTTATTTATTTAGCAAGAGTGCACACGCGCACACATAAGCAGGGGGAGGGATAGTGGGAGATTGAGTGAGGGATTCCCAAGCGGACTCCATGCTGAGCATGGAGCCCCAACAATGTGGGGCTTGATCTCAGGACCCTGAGATCATTACCTGAGCTGAAATTGAGTCCGAATCTCAACTGACTAGCCACCCAGACACACCAAGCTTTTTTAATACTGTAATACTAGTTGTTAAGGTGAGTCATAGTAGGCATGGTAAAAGATAAATCTGAATGAAGATTCAGGTATACTTTTAAAAAGATAGTCATTCACTTAGAGAATTTAACTTTTAGAATATGTGACCTACAGTTCTTTAAATAATGGAGTAGGGGTTTTTGATTTCCCTTTTTTTGTTTCCTTTTGTTTGTGTCCTCTTTTCCTAAACAAATTTTTTAAGACTTTATTTATTTGAGAGAGAGAGCATGTAGAAGAAAGAGAACACAAGTAGGAGGTAGAGGGAGAAGTGGACTCCCCGCTGAGCAGGGAGCCGGATGTTGGACTCGATTCCAGGACCCTGGGATCATGACCTGAGGCCAAGACTGCTCAACCATCTGAGACACCCACGTGCCCCTAAACAGTGTTTTTAATATAAAAAAATTTGATCTTTTTACCATCACAATTTGCAGTCTTGGTTAAAAAAGTTTTCCTTACCCTTTGAATATATGCTATCCTAGTTTCTTGGAGTATGTAGAAAATACTTTTATAAAATATTAAATACAAAATATTTATAATGTGAGCTATATTAAAAATAAAATCCCTTGGCTTCACCATCCAGCTTCTAAAAAATGTGCATTGGGGCACCTGGGTGGCTCAGTAGGTTAAAGGCAGTAGGTTAAAGACCTTCAGCTCAGGTCATGATCCCAGGGTCCTGGGATCGAGCCCCATTTCAGGCTCTCTGCTCAGCAGGAAACCTGCTTCCTCCTCTCTCTCTGCCTGCCTCTCTTCCTATTTGTGATCTCTGTCAAATAAATAAATAAAATATAAAAAAACATTAAAAATGTGCATTATTGTGCTTCATGCCAATCCTTCAGTCCTATTTTGTTCTTCTCTACAAATAGCTATTATCCTGGATTTTGCTTATTTCCTTGCTTTTCTGTATACTTCATTTGACCTCTACATTACTAACAAGATATTCTTTAGTTTTGCTTGTTTATGGACTTTGTATTGTTTTTGAATTCTACTGTATGTTACCACTTTCTGTTTATTATATATTCCTGAGCCTTGACTATACTGTTGTATGTGGCTGTCATTCATTTATCAGTGATTTGTATTTATTCATTAAATACATTACAATTTTTAAAAATTATGGTAAAAACATAAAATATAGCATCTTAATATTTTCTTTAAAGGTTTATTTATGTATTTATTTATTTAGGGAGAGAGGAAAGGGAGCGCCTGTGTGAGTGGCTGGGAGGGGCAGAGGGAGAGTGAGAGACCAAAGCCTCAATCAAGCAGGCTCCCCACTGAGTGCATAGCTGGAGGTGGAGCTCAATCCCAGGATCCTGAGATCATGCCCTGAGCTAAAACCAAGAGTCACCAAGAGTTGGCTGCTCAACTGAACGAGCTATCCAGGCACCCCCCAATCTTAATTATTTTTAAGTGTATAATTCAGTATCCCAAGACTGAGCTTTTTAAATGCGTCTTTAAATAGCCCTTTCAAAAAGAACTTTTGTTCAAACCACAGTTGTAATGTCAGTCAGTCTAGTTGTTTGGGTTTGGGTGGGTTGATCTCCCTGCAGATATGAATGTACTTTAAAGATTCCCCACCTGTAATATTTGGGATCCAGTTTCTTTATTTTAGGGCCCTGGAAGTCAAATTGTAGGAAGTACATTGATTGCTATTTTAGGCAAGTGGTCTAAAATTACTATTCTTTGTTTCTGGTATTGAAAGGCCTTGTTACTTCCTCTCTACTCCATGAGCTTAGCAGAAAATGTTACAGCTCTCATTGTTACCACTGCAGTAAATTTGCTGTGATGGAAGCATAACCTGTGTCTCAGTGTAGTCATAGGTCATACTGTTTCTATTGTAACAACTCAGCTGTGCATTCTTGGCAGGTATGTAAAGGAATTAATGTGTTTGTTTCCAGTAAAACTGTGGACACTGAAATTTGAATTTCACGTAATTTTCCATGTGTCAGGAAATATTTCTCGTTCGGTTGTTGGTTTTTTTTTTAACCATTTAAAAATACGAAAAGCATTCTTAGCTCATAGGTCATACAGAAATACTCCCCTCAAACAACAGGTGGCTTCTGGATCTGGCATGCACACATAGTTTACCTACCCTTGTTCAAGAGTATATATGGGACGGTGATCGCTCAGTCCTAGCCTGTGTATATTCTTTTTTTTTTTTTTTTTTAAAGATTTTATTTATTTATTTGTCAGAGAGAGTGAGCACAGGCAGACAGTGGCAGACAGAGGCAGAGGGAGAAGCAGGCTCCCCGCCGAGCAAGGAGCCCAATGCGGGACCCGATCCCAGGATGCTGGGATCATGACCCGAGCCTAAGGCAGCCGCCCAACCAACTGAGCCACCCAGGCGTCCCGCCTGTGTATATTCTCAACTTAATCAGAAATGCAGAATTTATTTTCCTAAGTAGTTTATCTATTTACACTTATACCATTGTGTTCAGAGTTTTTTTTTCCACTGTGCATCTGGCCAACACGTGATGATATTGGACTTTTAAATATTGTCAGTATGGTAGATATAACATGGAATTAATATTTTTTAAAACTTTGCATTTCCTTGATTAGTAATTTAGTTGAATTTTTTCATGTTTTTAGCCATTTCTGTTTCCTCTTTGACAAAACACCTGTTTAATTAAATGTGTTGTCCACTTGCTGTTTGGTTCTTGGTCTTTTCTTGTTTATTTAAAGGTTTTTTTTTTTTTTTTTTAAAGATTTTATTTATTTATTTGACAGACAGAGATCACAAGTAGGCAGAGAGGCAGGCAGAGAGAGAGAGGGGGAAGCAGGATCCCTGCTGAGCAGAGAGCCGGATGTGGGGCTCGATCCCAGGACCTGGGATCATGACCTGAGCCGAAGGCAGAGGCTTAACCCACTGAGCCACCCAGGCACCCAGTTCTTGGTCTTTTCTTAACTGAATTGGAGAAGCTCTCTAAATATCCTTAAGAAAAATTCATCACTTATAGTTATTGCAAATAACTTCTAATTCATGACTTGTCTTTTTAAAGTTTTTGCATAAGGAGAAGTTAATTTTAATGTGGTTGAATCATAGTAAATATATGAGTCTTTTCTTTTATGTTTGATTTTTAAAAAAAGTTTTCTTTTGGAAAAGCTTATCTAGGCTGAGATAAGAAAGACCTTGTATATTATTTCCTGAAGTAGTCATTGATTTTTATCTTTCACATGTAGCTCTTGAATTATCTTAGATTTAATTGTTTATAAGCTTGGGTTAAGGTTCTTAATTTGATTTTTTCATAATGCTAACAGATTGTCTCACCACCATTTATCAAGTAGTATTTCCTTTTCGTGGTGATCTACAAACCTACTCTATAACGTGTATCTGGGATTTTTCCCACATTTTCGCTTAGGCTATTTGTTTATTTCTGGGCAGTACCATGTTGTTTTAATTAATTTGATGTATAATAAATCTTGATAATCTGATAGTTCACATCCCAGAAAATTGTTCTTTAGGAATATTTTGCTGATTCTTGCCAGTGTTCATTTTAGAAATATTTTACCAATTTCCTTTAAGTAACAAAATAAAATAACAAAATCTTGCTGGGAATTGTTTGGAATTTTCCCAAGTCTATAGATGAACAGAGGATTTGTATTCATGAAATATTTAATCTTCTATCTATGAACTTGGTATGTTTTTCCATTTATTTAAATCTTTAATGCTTTTCAGTAACATTTTATGACCTGTAGAGGATTACCTTGTAAGCTTTTTATGTTTTAGCATTGAAGTCTTAATTAATTTGACATTTATTTTTGGATGTAGGATAAGATTAGGATTCACTTTTTTTTTTTCAGATGGGTGGCGTATGCTACCGGATGTTAAATAATTCATCTTTCTATCTAAATAGTTGATCTTTTTGTCACTGAACTGAATTGGCACTGAGATATATTTAAGTTCTATATATGTGGGAATCTCTTTTTGGAAATTGTTAAGATTCTGTTAATATTTATGAAATTATATATTACTATATATTAATATTTATTTCTATACCAGTGTCATTGGTTTTATTTCTATGTATTATAAAAATATTTTATTATTGCTATATATGCATTGGCTTTGTGCATAGACATTTTCCTGCTGTGTTAAGCCATTGCCTTAATTTTATCCTTTGTTCATTTAATTTTATTTAATTTTAATTTAATTTATTTTTTTAAGTAGGCTCTATGCCCATTGTGGAGCCCAAGGAGGGTCTTGATTCATGACCCTGAGATCAAGACCTGAGCTGAGACCAAGAGTGGGACACTTAATTAGCTGAGCCACCCAGGCGCCTCATCTTTTGTTATTTTAGTTTTTTAAAGAGAGGGGTGGTTACAGGAAGAGGAAGAGAGGATCTCAAGCAAGCTCTGCCTAGCATTGAGCCTGAAATGGGTCTTCAACTCATGACCCTGAGATCATGACCTGAGCGGAAACCAAGATTTGGCTGCTTAGCCATCTCTACCACCCTGGCACCCCTAAATCTAATAGTATTTTATTTATTCATTTATTTATTTATAAAGATTTTATTTATTTATTTGACAGAAAGAGAAACGAGAGAGAACACTAGCAGGGAGAGTGGGAGAGGGAGAAGCAGGCTTCCCGCTAAGCAGGGAGCCGGATGCAGGACTCGATCCCAGGACCCCAGGATCATGAGCTGAGCTGAAGGCAGATGCTTAACCAACTGAGCCACCCAGGCGCCCTACATTTTTTAAAATATATTCCCCCCAAAAAAATAAAATAAAATAAAATAAAATATATTCCCAGTTTACCTTGTGGAATGGCTGAAAAATACTGGTAATTTATATATTCCTGGATTCCATTTGTTAATATTTTGTTAAAATGGATAGTTTGTTTACACTTGGAGTTACAGCTTTATTAAATGTTTTCTAGAATTCACCTGTGAAATTTAGGCTTGGAGATTTCTTGGTGTGAGAATTTAAGTTATAAATTAAAATTTTCAAGTAGAAATTAAGTTTTCCTATTTTTATATTTCATCTTTTGTCAGTTCTGGCAAGTTTTATTTTTCAAGGAGTTTTTCATTTTATTTAAATGGTCTTTTTGTCTTTTGAATTTGAGGCAATTTAGTGGGAAGGACAGTGGCATCTAATTGTGGTTTTAATTTGCATTTCCTTGCTAATGATGTGTCACATCTTTTTAATATGTGGATTGGTAATTCTTAAATGTTCTTTTGTGAAGTGTCTATTCAAATCATTGCCCATTTTAACTTTGGTCGTGTGTCTTTTTTTTATTAGGTAGTAAGGATTCTTACATATTTTGGATGCAAGTCTCCTGTTATATAGACTAATAGATTGACATAGGTAGGGATATTTATCTCTATCTATCTGTATCTGTCTGCAAATTTCTTCATATCCACCCATCCATCCATCCATTTTGTGTCTTGGCTTTTCATGACCTCAGTGGTGTCCTTGAAAAGCACAGTTTTTAATTTTGATGAAAAAAACCCTCATTTTATTATTATTTCTCTATTTTTGTGGTCTGTGTTGTGTTCTAAGAAACCTATTCCAAGATCATGAATATTTATACTTTTTTCCCCCTAGAAACTTGATGGTTTTAGCTTTAGCTTTTATAATTAGGTTCATCATCCACTTCAACTTAGTTTTTGTATATAGTGTAATGTAAGAGTCAAATATATATTTTTGTGTGTGATAAATCTAGTTGATTCAGCACCATTTATTGAAAAGGTTATTCTTTCTTTTGATTTGTCTTGGTACTTCTGTTGAAAATCGGTTGATCTGCATGCTGGGTCAATTTCTGGACTCACTATGTTCTGTGGATCTATAGGTCTTCTTAGGCTGATACCGCACTGTCTTGATTAATTTTATATTAAATCAGTTATCCTAAGGCATATTTTTCAAAGTTGTTTTACTATTCTAGATACATTTTTTAAAAGATTTTATTTGTTTATTAGAGAGAGAGAGAGCATGAGCAGGGGGAGGGGCTGAGGGAGAGGGAGAGGCAGGCTCCCTGCTGAGCAGGGAGCCCACTGCAGGGATTGATCCCAACACCCTGGGATCATAACCAGAGTCTAAAGTCAAATGCTTAACCGACTGAGCCACCCAGGTGACCCATTCCACCTCTGTTCTTTTTTTTTTTTTTTAAGATTTTTATTTTATTTATTTGACAGAGAGAGATCACAAGTAGAAGAGAGGCAGGCAGAGAGAGAGAGGTGGAAGCAGGCTCTCCGCCAAGCAGAGAGCCCGATGTGGGACTCGATCCCAGGACCCTGAGATCATGACCTGAGCCGAAGGCAGAGGCTTAACCCACTGAACCACCCAGGCGCCCTCCACCTCTGTTCTTAAATATTGTTTTGTCTGTAGAAGTCCTTTACATTTACATATGTATTTTGGAATTAACATATAAATTTATACAGATAAGCCACTGAGACTTTGATTGGAATTGCATTATCTGTAGATTAATTGGGGGAGGAGTGACATCTTAAATATATTCAGTTTTCTTATTTAGGTCTTCTCTAAATGTTTAAATAGTTTCTAGATTATTAATTAAGTTTCTAAATAATCTTATACTTCTTGGTCTATATATTTTGCACATGTTTTATAAAATTTAATAGAAATTAAATATAAATAAATAAATATATGTGTGTATATATATCTATTTATATATAATCTTTCCAGGATTTTGCCTGGATTTTTTTCTTTCTGGAAAAATTTATGGACACCTTTCCCCCACGGAGATGGCCAGTTATTCCTTCCTAAGTTATTGAATAATAATCCTTTCTTTGCTTCCTTCAAATGTATTTCTACTTTTTATTACATTATAATGATTGAAAATTCTTTTTTCCGGTTTCCAAATGACCTTTATTATCTTTGTAGATATACTCCCTGGTCTGAGGACTTTCTCTTTTCTTTATATTGTTTGCTCAAAGATTTTTTTTTATGAACGAATATTAAATTTTGTCAAATGATTTCTCTACATCTACTGAGATGGTTTTGTTTTTTCTTTTATTGTGTTATGTGGTGAACTGACTTATTACAGGCCTAAACCCACATTGCATTCATGTGTTAAATCCTACTTTGTCTTGATGTATTTTCATTCAGTTTGTTAGTATTTTAAGTATGCTAGTCTTTTAAGCATCTATATTTATGAAGGTTATTGGTGTAAAGTTCCTTTTTTTGTTGTTAAAGATTTTATTTATTTATTGAGAGGGAGAGAGAGATTTTGATTGGGGAGGAGCAGAGGGAAAAGGGACAAACAGATTCCAGGCTGAGCTTGGGGCCCCATGGAGGGTTTGATTCCAGGACGCTGAGATCATGACCTGAGCTGAAATCAAGAGTCCATTCTGGTTGCAGAGTAATCCCATAAAATTAGTTAAGAATTACTCCTTTTTCTTATATTTATTGAAAGAATTCATGTAAGATTGGTATTACATTTCTTTAAATGTTTAATTTATTAGTAAAGTTATTTGGGCCTGGTGCTATTCAGATTTCCTTTTTCTTCTATGTCTGGTTTGGCAGTTTGCACTTTTCAAGGCATTTCCTGTAAGTTAGCATAGCTGAAAGGAACTTTGCTGATGATGGAAGTGTTCTGTATGTACACTATTAAAGTATAGTAGCCACTAGGTACTGTGGCAGTTGAGCATTTGAAATGTCATGAGTGCAGAACTGAAGTTTTAATTTAATTTAAATAGACATAGGTAGCTGGTGGCTTCCTTTGTTGGACAGTGAAGATCTAAGCTAAGCTGGCACATTTATTTCCATACAGTTCTTAATAATTTTTAAATGTATTGTCATTCAGTTCATAGCTTTTAAAAATTTATTCTTAATTAAATTGTTTATATTTTTAAAATATTTTATTTATTTATTTGAGAGTTTGTGTCCGAGAGCATGAGCAGGGGGAGGGGCACAGGAAGAAGCAGACTTCCCTCTGAGCAGCAGCTCCAGTGCGGGACTCAATCCCAGGACCCTGGGATCATGACCTGAGCTGAAGGCAGATGCTTAACCAGCTGTGCCACCCAGGTGACCCTGTTTATTTTCAGTCTCTATGAAATCGTCACTATTGTACCTTTCATTTCTGATACTAGTAATTTTTTGTTCTCTCTCTCCCAACTTCATATTAATTTTTCATTAACATATTTAATTGTGAATATACATAAACTGAAATTTACCATCTTAGCTTTCTTTTTTTTTGAGAGAATCTTAAGTAGGCTCCACCCCCAGCACGTGAGCTTGATGTGGGGATTGATCTCACAACCCTGAGATCATCACCTGAGCTGAAATCAAAAAGTTGGATGCTTTATCAGCTGAGCCACCCAGGCACCCCTACCTAGATCTTAGCTATTTAAAAAAATTTTTTTTATTCATGTATTTATTTAATAGAGAGATCACAAGTAGCAGAGAGGTAGGCAGAGAGAGAGAGAGGGTGAAGCAGGCTCCCTGCTGAGCAGAGAGCCCAGTGTGGGGCTCGATCCCAGGACCCTGAGATCGTGACCTGAGCTGAAGGCAGAGGCTTAACCCACTGAGCCACCCAGGCGTCCCGATCTTAGCCATTTTTAAGTGTACAATTCAGTAATGTTAAGTACACTGGCATTGTTGTGCAGCCAATCTCCATAACATTTTCCGTCTTGCAAAACTGAAACTGATACCTGTTAAATAATAACTCCCCAGTCCTCCTCGCTCTAGCTATGTCAGCCACCGTTCTACTTTCTGTCTATGAATTTGACTACTCTGGGTACCTTATATAAGTGGAATCATACTATGTTTATGTTTTATGACTGGCTTATTTCACTTAACATAATATCCTCAAGGTTCATCCATGTTGTAGCCTGTGCCAGAATTTCCTTCCTTTGCAATTAGTAAAATTGGTGTATCTTTTGTTTAATGAGCTCATAAGAGTAACTGAAATTATTATAATTTTACTGATGCTATCGAGAGCAAAAAAGTACATGTCAATCTGTACAGTCTTATTGCTCTTAAAATTATTATTTTAACATTTTAATTTTTTCTGGCTATAAGGAGTAGGATAAAAAGTTAGGTTCTGGGTATGAACAGATCCTGTTTATCTCATAGAAAGAGTTATCAGCTGATTCTGGTGGGCAAGAAGGGAGAGAAGATGAAAATTAAAAGTTTCATTTATAAATAATATAACCATGTTACAGAAGTTTTGGAATTAGAAGGAAGAATAGCAGGAATGTATGACTATAGGACACAGCTGGAACTGTTTCCTCATACTTCTGTGGCATTGTGCTTCTGGAACTATTGCATAAATTACTTTTACTTTTATGATTTTTAAAAAATTTCATTTTATTCTACTTTCAAAAATATGCTTTGAAATACTGAAATGTTATAAAAACATGTAAATGTTTTACTTCATTAAAGTGTATGAGATTCTGTTATAGTGATGTATTTTAGTTTTAATAGACCTTGGACAGTTTTTAGGTATATACTGAATGTATCAATTATTTTATTTTATTTTATTTTATTTTATTTTATTTTATTTTATTTTATTTTACAGAGAGCGGATAAGCAGGGGGAGTGGAAGGCAGAGGGAGAGGGAGAAGCAGACTCCCTGCTGAGCAGGGAACCTGATGCAGGAGCTCCATCCCAGGACCCTGGGATCATTTCCTGAGCCAAAGGCAAATACTTAATGACTGAACCACTCAGGCACCCCAGTTGTCTTTTGTTTTGTTTTGTTTTGTTTTTAAAGATTTTCTTTCTTTTTTTTTTTTTTAAGATTTTATTTATTTGACAGACAGAGATCACAAGTAGGCAGAGAGGCAGGCAGAGGGAGAGGGGGAAGCAGGCTCCCTGCTTGAGCAGAGAGCCCGATGCGATGCGGGGCTCCATCCCAGGACTCTGGGATCATGACCTGAGCTGAAGGCAGAGGCTTTAACCCACTGAGCCACCCAGGCGCCCGTTTTGTTTTGTTTTTAAGAAAGAGTACATGAGGGAGGGGAGGGGCAGAGAGAGAGAAAGAATCTTTAGTAGACTCTGTTGAGTGGAAGGGAGTCTGATGGGAGGCTCAGTCTCACTATCCTGAGATCATGACCTGAGCAGAAATCAGGACTCAGTCATTCAACAGACTGAGCCACCCATGCGCCTCTGAATGTATCAGTTTGTAGATATTGCTGCTTTCTTGGTCATTACTTTTAGAGCACTATAAATATCAGTGAACATTAAAAAAAGTAGTCTGTTGCCTTTAGTTGTCCTCAGTGAAGAATAAATGGTTATTTGTTTTATAAGGTGTTTTATAATGTGCTTTAAAATCATGTTTTTTTACCTTAATAGTGTACAAAGTAGACTGTTGAAATTGATCATGTGTAATTTCTGTCAGAGGTATTTCAAGTGTCAGCATTTGTTGGTCACCTTTTAGTAATAAAATCCTTTAGTTATGAATAAAATCAAATCGCTCTGAATATTCCCCTGGTTTCAAACTCCCCCCCCCCATGGGAACAGATAAAAGCAAAAATTTTAGTGAAAGTAAGTTCTGTGAATTTCACCTATGAGTCTCATCTCTCCTTATTGAATGTGTAGAGGTTACAATGACATACTTGAATAGTTCCACAATAACAACACATAATTAAATAAAAACAAGAAAAGAGAGCTGTAATCTTCAGTTGGGACTTCTTGAGGGAACTCATTCATCTTCATTATTAGGATTTAACCGTCATTTCTGGTGTGGTAGGACATTCATTGGTTCATCTTTGTTGGTAGAAGGTTCAATGGACAGGGTTAGTGGGGTGTTTCGTGGAAGAAATTGGACCATCTGATAAGGAGCTTGACTTGATGAATCTGAAGATTGCTTTCAACCTCTGAGTGTGGTGATTTATTATCTGCATAGTTTATTTATGGCTGGCTCATAAAAATCTAGAGTCTGTTACTCAAGGGCTGCTCTCTGGATCAGCAATATTAGCATCACCTGGGAGTATCTTAGAACTCAAATTCTGGCTCTCATCCTTGACCTACAGAACGAGAATCTTTGGGGGGGTGATGTGGAAATCAGGTATCTGTTTCCAGTAAGGTCACCAAGAGATTCTGATGGCCGATAATCATTGATTAAGCTTTGCTTTAGCTCAGTGATCCTCAAGCATATCTGTGCATTAGAAGCAAGATTATCTAGGGGGTGCTTGTTTTTGTTTTGTTTTTGAATTCTTTAAAGTGAGGTAAAATTCACATATAACATTGCATTAGTTTTAGCTGTGCATCATATTGCTTTGCTTTATGTATGTATTGTAAAATGATTACTGTAATAAGTTAACATTGCCAATTATCTAACTTTGACACATACAGAAATATATTTTACATGGAGACCTATGTGTATACAAGCATTTTTTATAGTATTACTTACTGTCACTCTGAATGATGTACTTTGTGTTTTATTCTAGCCTTAAAAAAATTTTTTTTTATCTTTTAAGTAATCTCCACGCATAACATGGGGCTTGAACTCATAACCCTGAGATCAAGAGTCATATGCTCTACTCACTGAGCCAGCCACATGCCTCTTCTATTCTAACCTATTAAAAAACAATTTCGTGGCCCTGGCTTGCTAATGGGAAATACCTGCAAGTTGAAAGAACACTGGATTGTTGTATTCTAATTATTGTCCAATTTCCATGAAAAGTTTTCTATTGTTACCAGCCCATTAATAGCCAAGGTTGGTTTTCAGTTTAGTATTTTATATATGAATTACCATTCTTTGTATTACTGTTAAGGGTACCCTAATGAGAATAGCATCTGTCAATAAGGACGGAAGTTAGAATGACTGTTGAAAAGTGGCTAATAGTTTCAGACAAAGCCACATAAATTCAGCTGTTGATGAATTTAATGTTTACCAAGAGTCAGTTGTTTCCAAAACTATTTCTTTTAGTAATACTTGTCATAGTAATTGTATGATTTTAATTGTTTTTACACTAATGAAGTTTACTCTGAAAAGTGAGTTGTTTCTGTGAATAATCTGAATGCTTTGGAAAAACTTAGTAGGTAAGTCAGTAAAAACATGGAGGTGCAAGTGTCTTTATTTTGTCATCCGACTTTAAAGAAACCAAAAGAGCAGTCATGAACTTTGCATTATGAATGGGACTTGTAAGAAAGAACTCAGATTAGCACGCATCTTTTGCAAGTCTTGGTTGATCATCAAATGATTGGACAGTGGGCCTTTATATATCCCAAATAAAAATAAATGTTTCATTTTTTTAATGATTCCTGATTTATTGGATTTTAACTATTAAACTACATTCTTGATCTTGTAGTTCAATGAGGCTTTTATTATTGAGGAAATTGTATTTTAATGAGTCACAATCGTCTCAGAAATATCTCAAAATGAACCAAGATTACCTTGTTTTATGCTTATTCTTACTTGTTTTACATGCTTCAGAGTTTTTCTTTTCTTTTCTTTTTTTTAATATAAGAGAGAAAAGCAACCTTAGTGTTCCCATCTCAAGAAATGATACCTTGTTGAAATGATACCATTTTGAAGAGAGAGAGAACCATGATTTTTTTTTTTTAAGATTTTATTTGTTTGAGAGAGAGAATGAGGGAGAGAGAGAGCATAAGAGAGGAGAGGGTCAGAGGGAGAAGCAGACTCCCCACTGAGCAGGGAGCCTGATGTGGGACTCGATCCTGGGACTCTAGGATCAGGACCTGAGCCGAAGGCAGTCACCCAACCAACTGAGCCACCCAGGTCCCGAGAACCATGAGTTCTAAAGTTAAAATTAGAATTAATTTTACTTTATCTCTGAAAATTATGCTTTGATTAAGAGCAAAAATGTATGAAGGCATAAAGTAATATATTGGCAATGAAAGCAACAGCCCTTTTGAATTGTTCACTTCGTGTTTATTGCATTTCTTGGTTGGTGTTTGTACCATCATTTTTAGGTATATTGATTCTTAGGTATAGTGTAGAAATATCAGTATGCCTCTTAAAGCAATGACTAAGCAGGAAGACCAGGAGTAAAAGCTGACCTGGCATCATGAAGTTTACTTGCAGTATCAAAAGAAAATATTGTACTTAAATTGCTTAAAATAACTTTAATTCTCCTTTCACAAAGTCTTACAGCTTACTTGAATTTAACGTTAACGTATATTCCTGTCACCCTTTACAAAGGAAGTTATGTACTGATCACATCCCCTGTTACACACAGATTCTCCTTTTTTGAACTCATTAGTTAGTATCTCTTATTGGATTATTCCCATGAGTATACTACAAGCTGTAATATTCTCCATCTTTTAAAAACAACAACAATTCACCAGAAAGTAAAAAAATAGCAAGGAAAACAGAACAAAAATATAGTCAGAAAGAATCTTTACTGCAGATTATAATCCAGTTTCTGCTTATTTTTTCTATTTTAGAGCAAAATTCTTTTGGAGAATGTTCTGTACTTAAGGTTCCCCACTTCTGTCTTCTCTGTCTCTGTTGGGGTCAGCCCTCCAGTTTGCACACTCATTTTTCCACTGATAAAGCTCTTGTCAAGTTAGAAGTTCATTTCCGGGGGCACCTGGGTGGCTCAGTGGGTTAAAGCCTCTGCCTTCGGCTCAGGTCATGATCTCAGGGTCCTGGGATGGAGCCCCGCATCGGGCTCTCTGCTCAGCAGGGAGCCTGCTTCCCTTCCTCTCTCTCTGCCTGCCTCTCTGCCTACTTGTGATCTCTGTCTGTCAAATAAATAAATAAAATCTTAAAAAAAAAAAAAAAAGAAGAAGTTCATTTCCGGGGGCGCC
>PISX010001237.1:47716-206875 GCA_004024625.1 Mellivora capensis
TCAGTGGGTTAAAGCCTCTGCTTTCGACTCAGGTCATGATCCCAGGGTTCTGGGATCGAGCCCCACATCAGGCTCTCTGCTCCGCGGAGAGCCTGCTTCCTCCTCTCTCTCCCTGCCTCTCTTGCCTACTTGTAATCTCTTTCTGTCAAATAAATAAATAAAATCTTTAAAAGAAAAAAAAAAGAAGTTCATTTCCACATTACCAATATTAATAATCATTCCCGGGGCACCTGGGTGGCTCAGTGGGTTAAAGCCTCTGCCTTTGGCTCAGGTCATGATCCCGGGGTCCTAGGATCGAGCCCCGCATCGGGCTCTCTGCTCAGCAAGGAGCCTGCTTCCTCCTCTCTCTCTGCCTGCCTCTCTGCCTACTTGTGATTTCTGTCTGTCAAATAAATAAAATCTTAAAAAAAAATAATAATCATTCCCAATCTTCATTTTATGTTTTAATCTCAGTAGCTTTTATTATGGTTGCTCAAGCCTTTCTTGTTGAACTACTTTCTTCACTTAGCTTCTTTGACATCAGTCACCTAGTTTTCTTCTTGCCTCATTGGCTGTTGCATCTTAGTTCCTTTTCCTGATTCCCTCCTTTCTACCAGATTTCTAATGTTGAAGAGGATGTTTTAGCTCTTTTCCATCCATAGTAAATAAATTTCCTAGGTGTTCTCAGCTAGTCCCATTAGTTTTAAGTACCATCTTTTCATTGATTTCCAAATATACATGTCATTGCTTGGCAAGAGCCTCTTTAACTCCTTTTTTTCTTTTTTTTTAAAGATTTTATTTATTTATTTGACAGACAGAGATCACAAGTAGGCAGAGAGAGAGGAGGAAGCAGGCTCCCCGCGGAGCAGAGAGCCCAATGCAGGGCTCCATCCCAGGACCCTGGGATCATGACCTGAGCTGAAGGCAGAGGCTTTAACCCACTGAGCCACCCAGGCGCCCCTAACTCCTCTTTTTTAATGTACGTCCAGTTGGAAGTTCTCAAAATTAACAGGCCCAAGATCAAGTTACTCTTTTCCTGTCTGTTCCTTAGTGTTCCCATCTCAAGAAATGATACCTTGTTGTGTTAATCTTTGCTTCTTTCATATCTGGCCTCTTATACATCGGGAAATGCCAAAGACCTTTAAAACATACCCAAATCTGACTGTTTCCCCACATTCACCATTACTACCCTTGTCTTAGCCACCAATTTTTCCTTGGATTACTGCTTCCTGCTTCCATTCTTCATTCCCTGTAACATTTAACAGGCTTGAAGAAGTCATACAGAAGCTAGGGTGATCCTTGTAAAATATAAATCATGTTAATCCCTCTTCAGGATCTTTTAATGACTTCCTTTCTCACTTGAATATATTGCATTTTTTTTATGCTCTGCAAATTCATAATAAACCTATTCTCTGGCTTTTCCTCTCTTCTCATTTCTTAGCACTCTTCCTCTCACTCATTCAGTTCCAGCCATATGGTCCTTGCTTTTCCTCACATATGCCAAGCATGTTCACAGTGTCTAACAGCTAGAGTCTTCCATTAGAAATTTATGCTTTCAAGTGTTACACTTGCTTCTGTGATCCTCAAATGAATGTAGTGTAATGTAGATTTAGGCTGTGAAAAACAGAAACCATTTCTTTTGTTTGATTATTTGGGCCTTAGGGATGAGTAGAATTCTTGTCCAGTTAATTACATGTCTTATTGTAACTAGTACTTAAGTTTTAACCTCACTAAGATTTGTTCAGCCTACGGATCTCTTGTGTGATAACTAGCAAAATTTCAAATTCAAATGGGATGTTTTGTTAAAAATTGTTGTCTCTGAAGAAGCTTTAAATATCAAGTGCATTTTCAAATAAGGGTAAAAAAATTTGTTTTCTATAAGTCATAGATATATGTGTTTCAAAACTCAAGATATACAAAAGGTGTGCTTTGCAAAGTTGGTGTTTCTGTCTTCTAGCTACCCAATTATGATATTCATAGAAAATCAATGGAAGATATTTTTATATATAAATAATTATACATACACATAAATTTTTAAAAGTAAATCAGTGATATCACTTAGATATTTCTATTTAATTAACCTGGGAAACTCCTATAAAACTACCTCACTCTGTTTTATGACCACATAATATAATATTGTAGGTGTGTCTTGTAATTAATTTACCCTCATTGATGAATAGATGTTTCCAGTCTTTACTGTTATGACTGTTTTTTTCATAGTTCTCTTGCAATATTATATCTATAGGACTAATAAAACACTGTATGTTGACTGTACTGGAATTAAAAAATGAATAAAGATTACATCTGTAGGATAAAATCTTAGAAGTTGAAATGCTGGCTCAAATGTATTCGTATATTTAAAGTATCATATATTTATCTTCTGGTTCTTTTACTAGGATTGTACTAGTTTATATTCCTACCAGTAGTATTGGATGGTAGCAATTGGCAAACTTTTTTTTCTTTCAAGGGCCAGATAGTAAATATTTTAGGCTTTGCAGCTCACATATGGTCTGTGTCACAAACTCTTCTTTGTATATATTTTTTGGCTTTGGGCCAAAGTCTGGCAGCTTTGGCCTATATCATAGCTGCTAGGCTGTTACCAAAACCTTTTATCATTACAAACCTGCTATGTGAACATTGTATCTCATTGAATTATTACTTTGCATTTCACTTACAAGTAAAGCTTATCTTTCATGTTCCTTTTCTGTGAAATGTTCACTCAAATCCTTTTATATGTGTATTTGGTTGTTTGTATTTTTACTGAGGTATAAGAATCTTAATCTTTTATTCATTAGAGAAATGACTCTTTCTCATTGAATATGTGATAAAATCTTTCAACCACTTTATCTTTAATCTTTTTGTTTGCTTTGGGTTTTCTTTTCCTTAGGAATTATTATTATTTTGGGGGGTTTTATTTATTTATCTATTTATTTAGAGAACGAGAGAGTGCATGAATGGAAGGAGGGTCAGAGGGAGAAGGAGAGTGAGAAGCAGTGTGGAGCTTGACTTGGGACTTGATCCCATGACCCTGAGATCATGACTCAAAATCAAGAGTTGGATACTCAGCTGACTGAGCTACCCAGGCACCACTAGGAATTTTTTAGTGACATTGATCTGCTAATTGTTTTACTCAATAAATTAGTCTTTTTTTTTTAAGATTTTATTTATTTATTTGACAGAGAGAGAGATCACAAGTAGGCAGAGAGGCAGGCAGAGTGGGGGAAGCAGGCTCCCCGCTGAGCAGAGAGCCCAACACAGAGCTTGATCTCAGGACCCTGAGATCATGACCTGAGCTGAAGGCAGAGGCTTAACCCATTGAGCCACCCAGGCGCCCCAATAAATTAGTCTTTTATTCTAGATTTTGTGTCATTTTTAGAAAGGCTTTTCCTTAGTTTAAGACTTAAAATAATTTTTCCATTTTTTATGTCAGTATTTTATTTTTAATGTTTTTTTAAGATTTTATTTATTAGAGAGAGAGAGCGCGCGCGCACTTGTGAGATTGCACTAGTGGGGGTTGGGGCAGAAGGAGAGGGAGAAGCAGACATTCTGATGAGCAGGGAAACCCAGTGCGGAACTTGATCCCAGGACCCTGCGATCATAACCTGAGCTGAAAGCAGATGCTTAACCTTCTTAGTCACCCAGACGCCTCTGATTTTTTATGTTTAAATATTAAATACCTCTGGAAATTATTTTGAGAGCAGTTAAGGATGCACTTTTTCCAAGCGGTACCCTTTTCTTCCAATACCATATCCTGAATTTAAATGTAGTGATTTTGAAAGTTGCTTGCAATATTACATTTCACTATTGACTTCTCATATACTAATAAAATTTGGATTAAGCTGCTGGCCATATGAAATGCATATTCTTTCATCATGAACCGTTACTGAGCATGTGCTTTGTGGTCTGGTCCTAAGGATGAAGTGTTGTCTTGAGAAGGCTCTAATAACCCTAGCATTTAGTTGCTTACAGTCTGGTGGATTTATCATACACTAAGTATGTGTGTGTTTTAATACCCTACTTCTATATTTATATTTTCCCTCTTTCTTACTATGAGAATTTTCAAGTAAATAGAACAGTTGAAGAAATAGTACATTTAATATCTATAACATTGTTCATGCCCTCTCATTTTCCTTGCTGTTCTCTGTGGTATATATGTGGAAGTAAGTTGTAGACATTTCTAAGGTTTAAGCATCTGTTGTTTGATTATTATTTAATTAAATAAAATTATGATTTTCTAATTCTATTATTTCTCTGTTTTTCTAGTTCTCAAGAGGGGGAAACATAGCTATCTTTTAATTATTTCATCCCTAGAACTTAGTGCAGTTCTTTTCACAGAGTGGTTTCCTAATAAATATGTGATGAATGAATGAGTACTTTAGCAGTGGGAAACTGTTGAAGGATTTCAAGGGGAAGGTATAATATGGAATGATTTATGGTTTAGAAAGATAATTTGGTGTCTTTATGGAGGAGGATAACTTGAGGAATGTTTTTATTTGGACTTGTATTAGTTTGGACCTGACTATGTATAATCCAACTCAAACAAAAAGAAGAATTTATCCTGGATCATGGAATCCAAGGAATGATTTGAAGAACCATCCTCATGAAGGGTTCATCTGGGCTTCAGGAACAATTAAAAACAAGGCTGTTGGTACCATGAATATTTTGTTTTTGCTTCATTCTGTTTTTTATTAGGTCCAGTTTGCTTTGCGGATGGATCAGTTAATGTGCTTTAGGTTTAGGTCTTGCAAGAATATGGTTGCTTCCTATATGTTCATGTAGATGTCCACAGTAAGAGATGTTGAGCATTGGAGTAGTGCCATGTGGAAAAGATTGGAGAGATATTAAGTAGTACAGTTGATAGAATTTGCCCAGAGGGAAGGAGAATTGGACTGATTCTCTTTTCATAAGCAAACTGCTATCTTGGTAATGCTGTTAATTAAGTGACAGAAATACAGGAAGAGTATGCTTGGAATGGGAACATGATGAGTTTGGTTTTAGAAGTACTAAGTTGGAGATCCCTGGGGTTTAGAGGAGCTAGGAGATCCGAATCTTGGAAGAAAGGTGTAAGCTAAAGTGCTTAGGAAGTTCACAGCAAAGTTGAAAGCTATGGGGGTAAATTAATCAGTTCCAAGTGTATAAAATGAGAAGACAGCTGGCATATTGATGGCATCAACAGAGGAAGAGGTAGTATGAAATAAATTAATAGACTAGTTAGAAGGATAGGACAAAGTATAGTGTCATAGAAACTAAAGGCCTTTATTTCAGGAGGCATATGCCACATGACGATTGAAAAAAATCAGTTGGATTTGACCATTAGGAAATCACTGAAGATCTTAAATGAGAGCAGTTCCAGTGCGAAGTTGGGACCGAAGTTGCATTAATTTCAAAGGATTAATGACTGGGAGATGAAGTAGAAACAAACCAGTGTAGACTTTTTTCCTAGAGGATTGACTGTGAAGGAGAGCTGAATAAGGGCTGGGAGATTTTTTGTTTTATTTTGGAATGGGTGAGATGTGAACATGTAGTTTCAAACAGTAAATAGTTTTTAAATTCTGGCTTGGATAAATTTTATTCTCTATGTTTAAATATTTACCGTTGTAAACATTACCTGCTGTCTTTATTAGAGTTAAACTAGAGACAGTGAGACTTTAAGACCAGAGACCTGGGTTCTCATCTCACTTCCCCAGAATAATCACTATAATAATTAAAACGATCACTTTTCTGTTCCTTCTGTGTATCAGTCACTGTGTTAAAAGGCCTTTTATAATACTATCATTAATCCTCACCACAAATTAATCTCTAAGGTGAGTATTATACTGTTTGATAGATAAACCTGAGAGTTTACTTCTCAGGATCACATAAAAGATTTTTAGTGATCACACTATGATTCCAACACAGATATGTCTGATTTTGAAGTTGGTTCTCTTGCTCTCTCTCTCCTCTCTCTCTCTTTTTTTTCTTTTCTTTTCTTTTCTTTTTTTTTTTTTGGTATTACATTGCCTCCTTTCTAACCCAATATAGCTTATCAAGTTTTAGGTCCCTGTTTCCTTATCTGTCACATTAGGCTAGTCGTATCTGTCACACCTATATCAAAGTACTAATTGAATACTGTGCTATTATTTTTCTTATATTTTGTTTGAAAAGAAAAATTATGTATTTGGTTAAGTACCAGACAGACCTTATAAATGTGGTCATCTTTAGCACTATCGTTTGTCTAAACAGTATTTTACTTTTTAAGGTGGTGGTATCATGGATACAGAAATGTCTGAAGATATAGACCACAACTTAACTCCTACCCTTGACAGCATGTCTTATGGAATGCCGAATCAAACAGGATCTGAAAATTCATTGCTGGATGAAGATGATTATTTTTTGAACTCTGGGGATCTTGCAGGAATTCCAGTCGTTGGTAGTGACAATGAGGATGAACAGGATTTTAGTTCAAAGGACAATCTTGTTTCTTCAATTCATACTGATGATAGCTTGGAAATAGAGAGAAGAGTCACACAGCATGAATCAGACAATGAAAATGAAATACAAATTCAAAATAAATTAAAAAAAGACTTTCCTAAACAGTTTGATCAGGTTTCTGTCTTTAAGTCAATACGGAAAGATTTTAGTCTAGTAAGAGAAAACAGCAAAGAGACATTTTCTGGAAAGGAGAAAAATAGAGACCTAACTTATCATGAACGTGAAAAACGGTTGGATAAACCCCATAAAGAGTTGGATTCAAAGTTGAAAAGCAGTTTTTTTGATAAAGCAGGTAATAATTGTTGGAATAGAGCCATAAAACACAACAAATAACAACATACTGATAATAATATAGCTTTTATTACTTGCGATGCTAAGCAAAATATGAACAGTTAAATTCATTGTAAGCTTGTCATTTTTCTTTTATCCTTGTTCTTTGCAGAGTGACTGAATTTCTCCCAGTAACTTTTGGTAATGGTAAAAATGATTGAAAAATAGCTCTAAACCTCATTTCTCCCTTCCCTGGTTGCAATATTTTGATGAGAAGGCAAGATACTCAAGTCACCTGTTCATTTTCTTTGGTTGAACATTGGAACCTGAAGTTGGATTTAACTTCTTTGTGCTGTAAGCACTAATTCAAACTGCTGTCCCACAAATTAGTCCAACTTAGGGAGGGTTTTTCTATTTGATAACTTTTCTATTGTATGTTTTAGAAGTTTCTTGAGGCCCTCTCTTGAGCCTCTTTGCCCAGTGTACCCTATACTGTAGCTCCAGTTCCATTCTTGAATATGTCACATATTTTCCTATTTCTCTGCCTTCTTTTCACCCTGCTATTCCATTTGTCTGTATGTCCTTCTCTTTCTTTGTACATATGCCTGTAAGAGTACTTCTATCCAATAGTGCCTAACTCAAAAAACCTCTTCTACTCTGTAGTCATCCCTAACCTCTCTACATGAAGAATGAATTAGTTATCTGTATTTCCATAGCATTTTGTTTATACTTCATTATTTGTAGTCCTTACGGTATTATACTTCTTTATTTGTTTTGCTTTACTTACTAGCGTAGGAGTTTATTGAGAACCAGATTGTGTCTTATTCATCTTTGTATTCTTGGGGCCTAACCTGGTGTAGGGAAAATAGTAATATTAACAAATGTTTAATAGATGTGAAGGAAAGCAAGGTATAATATAACAATCCTTATATTTTTTCTGACAATGCTGGGAACATATGGTAGAAAGAACAAATTAGTATCATTAAAAAAGAACAATTAATTTACCTATCTTATGTACCAGACTGTAAAGGGTATAGTATATTTTTCAGTATATATTATTCAATATATATATTTGATATTCCTACAGGGGATAAATTATGAGGGTATTTATCCTCAAGGAACATAATGTCTAGTAGTAGGAGGGGTAAATCAAGTAGAAGTATCAGTGACCAGTTGAATAGCATAAGATTTAATTTATAATTAAAGACAATGGCAGAAGATTTTTTTACAAGATTTCTTTCAAAGAATTAAAACAGTGCTTTAGGTGTTCTTAGAAAAAAGCTGATTTTTTTTAACTCAGTGGTCAGTGAAGATTTATAGAGGACAGGTGGATTTTGAACTGAGGAGAATCTGGAAGACCGTATAGGGATTAAGATAGATAGCGGGGCCTTGAAATGATATTAGCAGAAATGGACGAGAACAAACACAAGTAGTTTTCAGAGCATAGTGATTAAAGTAACACTTTATTTAGGTTTGAGCAAGGAAAGTGTAAGATGAGGCTAGAAGTAAGGTGGGGCCAGGCTTTTGAGTGAAGCTATCTTTTGGGTATTTTGGGGGATCCATTTCATTCTAATAAGCATCTTTATTGGACAAGAGAGGTGATTATCAAATGACAGCTTTTTAGGTCACTCTTTATAAGATTTGTTATTCATATACATGTGTTTGTTTTGTTTTTTTTTTCCTTCAATAGCTAATCAAGTTGAAGAAACATTACATACCCATTTACCACAAACCCCAGAAACAAACTTTAGGGTAAGTTTTCAGTGTGTATGTAGATTGCTGTAACTGTGGCAAGTGTCAAAGTTTTCTTTATGTCATTTTCTAAACTGTAACTATATGTGTTAGGTAGAGCACTGGTTTTTTAAAAAATTTGCTTTATTATTTGGTAAGGACATCTTTGAAGGTGTTCTAAGAAGCCTCAGATCCTAGTTTCTTTATTGTATTTGATATTTAGATAGATCACATTTACTTTTAGGCATAGGGACTCTAAGGAATATCTATAGAGTTCTTCATTTCCAATGAGCTTATCTTTGGGTGTTGAACCTAAAGAGGAATACTTTTTAAATCTGAATATTTATTAATCCTTTATATTGTGTTTTAGGATTCCAGCTATCCATTTGCCAATAAAGAATCCATTGGTTCGGAACTGGGGAATTCCTTTGCATCAAATATTAGAATTAAAGAAGAACCTTTGGATGATGAGTATGACAAAGCAATGGCACCACAGCAGGGACTACTAGACAAAATAAAAGATGAACCTGACAATGCTCAAGTAAACATTTCACCTTTACTTTCCCCCTTCTTTTTTGTTCCACACATGAATTACTCATTTGAGAGAGGAAGTTCTTGATTAAGAAGTGAAGTAGTTTGTTGACAGTGTGAGAGGAGACTTTTAATGAAGGTTGAGGCAATTTGAATTATCTTGTGAGAATAATGTTAAGGAATCAAGAATTATATGAAACTTTTCCTGAGTAGTAATTTAGGCTTTTAATCCACTTTGTTCTTTAATACCACTGTTGTGTGATTTTTACAGTTTCAGTGCAGGACTAGAGAAAGTGAATCTTCAAGGATTTGAGGGTGATAAGCAGGCATGGTTGAAGGTTTATGGTTGTTTATGAGTTTATGTTGAGATTGAGTTTATACAAAGTAGTAATAATCCTTTTGCAGTTATTGCTAATGAAGTACAAGCTCTATATGGATTTAAGGGCTGGGGGGCAGGAATTAATGGATAGGTTATCTTTGAAAGAGTTGTTTGAAGAACCAGTTAATTTGATCAGTGGATAGAAGGTAAAGGAGGCTTTGGTGGGTAAAATGGGATTCCACATTTCAGACTTGTAATTAATCAGGAGGATCAAGTTCTGCTCTTTCAAGACTGCTCTGGAGGTAAAAGTTACAGAGATCCTATAACTGGAGTCCTGAAAACAGTGAAGATATCCATGTAGTTAATGATGCTACAGTAGCTAGAATAGAAGAAAAAAATTATGTTAGGCGCTGTAATCATTTTGGAGTATATGAAGGGGACTGAGGGATGAGTACATAAAGTCAGCAGTTATTTGAGAGTGTCTATACATAGATGGCATTAATTCAGAGGCTGAGAAGTAAAGGTAGCATGAGTTAGTTATTTCTCCGAAATGATATTTGATCTGGAGAAAGGTTATCTTTCCATATGTCTCTTTGGAGGGCTGAGAATGTGAGACTTCTGTAGAAGAGGTATTTTCATTCAGATGTCTGTTAAGCACAGTTTCCCAACCGTGGCACTATTGACATTTGGGGCCAGATAATTCTTTGTTGTGAGGGGCTGTCCTGGGCATTGTATTTTTAGCAGCATCCTTGGCTTCTACCTACTAGATATTAATAACACCTCACTGGAGACCCCAGTGTCTCCAGACATTGCCATGTGTCCCATGGGAGTAGGGGGCAAAATTGTCTGCTGTTGAGAACCACTGTTTTATAGTAAGGAGTTGGAAGAATAGATACTTTGTATGAATCAGATTGATACCCAGTTAAGCAGGAATTTCTTGGTGTTCAGTGGAAGGTAGCTGTATAGGATAGTGATGATAAAGCTGTAGGAGCAGGATGGTTATGAGTGTGATGGCAACACAGAAGAAGATGGCGGGGTTGGAATATGAAAATAGTTAAATACAGGAAGGCAGATGGAGGTCTTGGTTATCTGAATTAGGGTTAAAGAAATGTACTGGTAACCTAGGAAAAGTTCATGTGGCACCATATGGTTCAGAAGAGTACAAACATATCTGTATATAGGGAAGATTTCCTGTCTCTTACTTGCCCCAATGTGAACATGGGAAATTTATTAGAAATGATAATCCTGGCAGGGATCCAAAGGCATCACTTTCTCTCTGTATGTGACCCAGTGGTATTTTCCTTAGGACGGAAAGGCAGTTATTGCAAAGACCAAATAACCTTCAGGGAAGAGTGCATCAGGAAGGATTATTTGTATTACTTTTTTTAAAAAAACATTCAGTGGTCTTGGAATACCAATAGGATGGAATTGTTAGAAACACCTACATTTTTATATTCTATTCAGAGTGTACTAATGTGTTATAAAATGACGAATGTGAGGTTTCATCATGATTATAGGAAAGAACTTCCTCAAAGGCTCAGCACCTGATTGATTGGACTCTTCAGAACCAAGCAGGAATGTGTATAGGTCCTGGGCATAAGGTCCAGAGGCATTCTTTACCCTGACACTATAATAGGCAGTCCCAGCATGTTAGTGGATAAACCTAGGTTTTCTCTGAGAAATCCTTTCTGTTGATTACCACATCAATTCTGTGGGATCAGACCTTTTATAATTCTTCTAGAGATCCCTCCGGGGACCTTCTGTTAAACTATAGATACGTGGTCTTTCTTTTCTTTTCCCTCTTTCCTTACTTTACCTTCCCACTCCTTCTTTCCCATCCCTTTCATCTCCCTTCATTGTCCTGTTCTTTTAAGGTATTTCTCTACCATATCATTGGAAGTCTGTATTTTTTGCTGTTCAGTACTGCCTAATGCGTTATCACTCTTTCTCACTTCCCATAGACTGGAAAAGGGAGTTCAAGTGTATTATTTTAAAAGTCTCTAAAACAGTACTGGTAACCTAACTCTCATAAAATACTGATAGGTTTAAGGGTTGTAGTCACGCTTTACTTTTGACTGTCAATCGCTAGTAGTAAACTTTTCTCATGATTTAGTAAGATCATAGCTTTAGCTCATTCCCCCTTTGTCAAACCTCCTTTGGATTTTCTCTTTGCTTAACTTGTAGTATTGTTTTCAGCTCACGTTCTAATTCTTCTTTTTACATAATTCGTTCTGGTGTTCTGGTTTCTTTTCTTTCCAAAGTACCTAAAGTGCTGAAGTGTGTGCATATATATTTAAAGACTTCTACCCATTTGTTCTTGTTTATTTCTTCAGTTATGGTGTTCTGGGTTCGGTTGTCATTCTCCTGTCATTCTCCGGCCTCTGTTATTGACATAGTATCATTTGGCCTTCCAGTTTCATTTCTTTGTTCAAATTCCCATCGCATGTTACTATATTTTCTATAATATTTTTACAGGTATAGATGCTTTTATGTGTACCATGCTGTTTCATCTTTCTTACATAAGATGACCAGAGTAGGTGATAATTAACTCCATTCGTAAATGAGGGAACTGAAGTTCATAAAGGTTAAGCTAGTTACTCAAGGCCATGTGGCCAGGAAGGAGCCACTATGGGGTCATAATCAAGGTCTTACTATTATTAGACTGACAATCTTTATATAAATAAAAGTTGTTTCATTTTTAAAAATGCCTAGAGAAGGTTTTAAATAGAAATTTTAAAGAGCCAGAGACCTCATTTTTCCTTTTCCCTTTTTCTCTCGGTTCTAAAAGTTTGAAATTCAGTGAATACTACATTTAAGTTAGGATTTTTTTGTTCTTTTTGCTCATAATAGAAAGCTAATTTTAATCTCTTGCTAAAGTAAATGGATTAGGGTGGGAAAACAAATCAATTATCAATAATAATGAGTCATATAGTTTTAAGAAGTAGAATGCAATAATTAAATGCATTATTGCATTAATTAAATAAATTAAACATTAAAATGTTAAATAATTAAATGAAGGTCCTTCATTTCAAAAATACTGTCTTGGGGCACTGCTACAGGTCTTCCTTTATTGTAAAGGGAAGGTAGAGCTATTGATAAAGGATTTTTTTTGTTTTGTTTTGACATCTGCTTTTCTACATCTAAAAGTCTTTGAGTCATCAGATTTTCACTTCTCAAGTTATTAGTCATTGTTTATAATTAAAGGTTTATGAAGTTAGTCATTATTAGGGGGATACTGGCATAAACATGATTCTGCCTTGAAGGCATTCTGGGGTATATAAGTAGGGTACTTAAGATATATACTTATTTTACTATGTCACAGAAGTAATATGTACTTGAGACTTAAAGAAAAATCAGAAGTTTGGAATAATTGTCATAAACAGTGAGAAAAGGAGCTGACTGGAGACCATTGAAGTACGCCAATGAGTATTAATTTGGGGGGAGTTTCCTGAGATTTAAAAGAACTTTTTTTCTTCCTTGAAGTTTTCTTTAATATACTATATAACGTAGGAATGTCAGGATGAGTCAGTATTAGGAAATCTTTTAATATATAACTTCAACTGGTCAAATAAGAGTATATGGGTATAGATATGTAGATGCAAAAAGACATCTCGTAATTTACTATTCATTTTTCATAATAGATACTCTTGCTCATGGTAAGGACATATCTACTTCAGATCAATAACACTCATTATTTAAGAGTAAAATGATGGAAACCTGTTAATTACTAAAAGAACACAAATTACTGCTGTCAGCATTATTATTTAACTTGTTGGATTTTTGACCTGGAACATGTTAAAGAAATTAGAAGAAATGGAAAAGGGGAGAAAAATTATCATTGTTTACTAGTAAAGATCTATTAGAGAATTAATAGAATTCATGGAAGTTTAATGAAGTAGTTGAATTTTAGTTATATGAAAGACAGCAATATTTCTGTAAATCATTGTTTCTCAGGTAATATGAAAATATATGGTATTCCCTTTGGCAAAACAACTTTAAAAAAGTACTTATGTCAGGTAAAAGACAATTTAATAGAATAGAGAGACTTTTTAAAAATGTAAGGTATTAGTGATTCCTAAACTAAGAGTGAGTTTCAGTATAATACTGAAAATACCAGTAGGTCCTGATGTTTTGAAGAATAAATAGGCATGTATGCACACAAACATTACACGTGTGTTCTAAAAAAAATAGGTTGATAGCGGCAGACTATTAAGTGGTTAGACTTATCCCAATTAGGTTTATTAGGATAGTGTGATATCCTAAAATTAGGCTGATAATGGGACACCTGGCTGGCTCAGTTGGTAGAGTGTGCGACTCTTGATCTCAGGGTCATGAGTTTGAGCCCCATGTTGGGGTAGAGTTTACTTTAAAAAAAAAAATTAGGTTGATAATGATACAGAATAGATTGCCACAAGACATTTTTAAACAATTTGGTATGTTAACAGTGATTGGAAGGAATTCAGTAGTTACTCAGAGAAGGGGAAAAAATGCCCTTTAAACATCAAAGTAAGTAAATCCCAGGTGGATTAAATTAGGAGTTGGCAAATTCTCTGCAGCAGGCGGAATCCAGCCTGCTTTCTGTGTTTCTGTTTTGTTTTTGTTTTTCTGCACACTGTTCTTGTAAATAAAGTTTTATTGGATCATTGCTGCATTCATCCATTTACATGTTGGGGGTGCTTTGCTCTACCAGGGCAGAGTTGAGTAGTTGTGGTAGTATGGCTTCCAGAGCTGAAAATATTTAGTATCTGGCCCTTTTCAGATAAAGTTTGCTGACCTCTCATTTAAAGGACTACAACTTTATAAAAAATCAAAGGAGTCACAAAAGTAAAAATTAGATTTTTGGCATAGAAATGAAAACTTCAGTACATAAAAAAATTAAAAAAGTAAATATCGAAAAAATGTTGATAACACGCTACACAAAGTTAATATTGGTACATTACAATGCTGTTTTTGTAAGTAGATATTACAAAAAGAATTGCAGATTGAGACAACAGTGGAGAAAGACTTTTAAATGGCTTTTTACACCAATTGCTAGACTAAATCTAATTAAAAGTTTAAAAAAACTATCATTGTGTCTCAAGAACATTGACTGTGTACCTTTTTACCTAGTAATTTCACTTCAAAAATCCTTTCTTTAGAATGTAATGCTATGTATGAGAGTATGAGTGTTCACAGAAATGTTCATCATGGTATTTCTGATTATACCAAATGTTGGGAAACAAGTGGACTGACATTGGGTTATGGTTATGTATTCTCAGTGTTATGTAGGACCATTAAATTGGAGACTGAGGCCAAAGGAAAAATCAGTAATACTGATCCTGTCTTTATTTATATAAGTTTTCTTGTTTTGTTCATCATGGTTTGTACATTAAAAAATAATGCATTAAAATATTTATCGTGATTAGTGAGATTTTTGGTACCTTAATTTTGTGCCTGAGGCAGGTTTCTCACTCACCTAATCCCAGTCTCACCATCGCTGTGTAATCTGATATGTCTATTAAATCATTTATCTATCAATATTTCTCAAATGTGAGTAATGCACCAGATACCTCTTACCACATAAAAGGAGGTTATATTGGAGTTGTCTGAGAATTCCAAGAAAAAGAGGTCTGCTGGGGTTTTGCAAGTTTCAACGTGATAAACAATTAGTGGAAATAAAAGTTAAACCTGCCACTTACAGATTTCACAGTGAAGTAATATAATTGTAAAAACAAAAAACAGCACTGAAAACTTGTAGTACAACTCAGTTATATGTGGTTATTCATGTTGAAAAATGTTTACATTCACCAAAAAAGTCATTGAAATAAATACACATTTTAAAAAAGTATTCTCTCAGAATTCTCAGACTCCCTAGAATACATCTGCAGACCACAGGGTCTTGGAATCCAGCTTAAAAAACACGGATGTAATAATAGCCAAATGTTCAATTGATTCAAGTGATCAAGAAATCATTTTATTAGAATGATATATTCAGTTTAATTAATGAATCTACTATATGGAAAAATAAAGCCTCTGAATACAGGAGGGGAAAAGACTGGAAAGAAATATACCAAAAGAATAACAGTAGTTGTTTTGGTGTAATGGAAATCTGAGTAGAATTTTTTCCTTATTTCTGCTTGTCTAAATTTTGTATAGTGTGTATTACTTTTATAATAGATAAACAACTTAAAATACTATAATAGTAAGAATATTAAAAAATAATTTAAATATCTCATAGTGCTACAGGCTATAGGCTAACTTTCACTTTTTACCTCTTACTTTCTTAGCATATGCAAACTGATTATACCCTTATTGCAATTATAGTTTGCTTGTTATTATTTCTTATTAATGGTAATGTAGTATGAACATTTTCTCCCCACTGTGTAGCCAAAGAAAATGTGTTGAATGTCTGGATTTCTTTATATACAGTGTATTTCTTCTTTTCTCTAAGTATTTATTTATTTATTTTCTTTTTTGAAGGAGTATAGTCATGGCCAACAGCAAAAAACTCAAGAAGGGGAATTGAAAATTAGTGCTGTCTTTTCAGTCAGTGGCAGTCCTCTTGGTAAGAAACAGAACTGAGTAAATGCATCATGTTTATTTATTCTGACCAGTATGATGAGAAGAAGTATCTACTTGATTAGTAAACTAGGCAGTTCTCTGCCCATTTAGAATGACTTTAATTGTATATTATATAATTAGTTTTGGATTTCAACACTAGTTCTAGAAGAGAAAGAAAGGATATATATACTTAAAATTCATGGCAAAAACTAAAACTTTTTTTTTTTTTTTTTTTTTAAGCTCCACAGTTGACTACTGGCTTTCAGCCTTCACTGGCGTCATCTGGCATGAATAAAATGCTTCCTTCAGTTCCAGCCACAGCTGTCCGAGTTTCCTGTTCTGGTTGTAAAAAAATCCTCCAGAAGGGGCAAACTGCTTATCAGAGGAAGGGGTCTACTCAGCTTTTCTGCTCCACGCTGTGCCTCACTGGATACACAGTTCCACCTGCCCGCCCACTGCCTCCGCCCACCAAGAAAACTTGTTCAAGTTGCTCGAAGTATAGCAGAATTCTAAATTATCTCCTTTGTTTCCTTTTAAAGTACTTTGTTCTTATCTGTGTATTAATTTTCTACATTTCCATTTTTATTGAGAATTCCCATAGCATGTTGCTGCTCTCAGTTTTGTTTTATTTATTTGAGAGAGACCGAGCTGGTGGGGAGGGGAAAAGGGAGAGGAAGAGAGGCAGAATATCAAGCAGACTTCCCACTGAGCGTGGAGCCTAATGTTGAGAGGCTTGCTCTCCCAACCCTGAGATTATGACCTGAGCCAAAATCAAGAGTTGGACACTCAACTGACTGATCCACCCAGGCACCCTTCTCAGTTTTTATGAATACTAGGTGCTCAGCTTACTTTAAGTGCAAATAATGTGCCTTTTGCATATTAAGAGCTGTTTTTGAAACAAGCCTTCCCATCCTTGTTAGTTGAGATGCTTTATAAAACAAAAACTACGCCATCATGTCATAGCACAATATTTACTTGAAGTTGTATATCTTGTTATCTTATCTTTAAAAGGTCTCCAGTGTATATGTTTTTTATCTTCTCTGAACTACCTCAAAGGTTCCATTTTAGTGTTTAATATCAAAACAGTATGACCTTAGACCTTGATACAGTCATCCTGATATATTTGAAGAATACGAATTCATTTTGGCTGATTTGGTAAGGTGATTGTTAGAAACCGCTTAAATAAGCCAGAGAAAAATGAATAATGCTCTTGTTCTAAAACACTTTGCCTCTATTTTTAAGCTACTCAAAACACAATTTGTTAATTTAGGTATTTGTATTTATAGTTCCTAACATGGATACTTCCCTTTCTCTGTCTGGAAAGAGAAGAAGATGCTCCCTCTTCTGGTTTAGTTGGAAAAAGGCATTTTATAGACTTGATAGAAATTTGAATGTGGTTCCAAATCTTTCTCACAGTTAGTTATGTGGCTTCCTTTTATGTTTCATGTTTGATTTAGTTAAAACAGACTTCTTTATTTACACTGTTTGAATTATAAAACATACTTTTAAAAGTGTGTACTTCATTTCTATATTCTCGCATACTTATTAGCAGATTCTAAGATTAGATCAACTTGAAAATTATAATTTTTATAGGGTTTTTGTTTTGCCATGAGATAATTGCATATAATAACTTTGTCTTATTCTTTATTTAATTCTACTTTAGTGATTGGCACTTTCCAAAATTTCAGTTTTATTTCTTCTTTCATAATATTAAATATTTTCAGAGATATATCAGTGAATTTTAAAATGACCATAGAATACTCACAGAAATTTTGAAATGTATGCCCTCTTTTTGTCTGTGTTTTTAAATTCTTGTCCATACATATTAATTCTTTTCATCTAGATTTATTATATCCCTAAAATTTGGTTTGCCTAGTGTTATCTGGAGATAGGTCATTTTCACCTACTTGTCATATCTTACCCATCTTGATATTACATAGTTCAGTTATCTTTTAAAATTACATTTGTCTTTTGTTATGTTTGGTCTTATCCATAAATCTTCCATGTTTTCACCCTGTCATTCCTTGACTCTTAATTGTTCTATGTCTTCATTCATTCACTTATTCTACTTAAACTCTTGTACGTCCTCATTCATTCACTTATCTGTTATGCTTTTTTCACTGCTTGTTCTTTTCCATTTGCCCCTTACTGTTCTCCAGCAGGTACTCCTTAACTGCCTGTCACCTCTGCCTTTTCTTCCCATTTGCTTCCTGACTTTTCTCCCCTTCTCATTTTATAGGATATCTTTGCTGTTGCTGCTCGGCCCTCACCCATGATCAGTCTTGATTTTCCTTGCATTCTGTTTTGCTTCCTGAACTACTCTTTCATTTCCTTTTTACCACTTTACCCTACCTACCCTTGTTTTCCTCTTTTTTTTTTTTTTAAACCCTCTCAACATTGGCTTGAATTCATGACCTTGAGATAGAATCTGACTTGAGATCAAGAATTGGACACCTAAGGATGCTCGGGTGGCTTAGTTGGTTAAGCCTCTACCTTTAGCTCATCGAGTCCCACATCAGGGTCCTTGCTCGGTGGAGAGTCTGATTCTCCCTTTGCCTGCTGCTCCTCCCTGCTTGTGCTCTCTCTCTCTCTGACAAATAAATAAAATCTTTAAAAAAAAAAATTGGACGCTTAACTGACTGAGCCACCCAGGTGCCCCTGTTTTCCTCTTATTTACACAGTCATTACAGCAGTTTGGGGTAGTCTGGTTTATCTGACTATAAAATTGTTCAATTGGATTATACCTTAAATATAAGGAAATTGGATTCAAAGAAGTTAAAAGATTTCCTCAGAGTCACATAGCTGGTTAATTTTACTAACCCTCCTCCACCTGCCACCCTGCAGCCCCTCACCCATAGTCTATATTTTCAAACAGGTTTAAAATTTTAAGTTAATCCCCTGAAGGATCCCAAGAAGGATTTCAATTTAATTTGAATGGGTGGAGATAGAAAAAATTTCCTTCCTGATAGTGCTGTTTTTATAGACCAGTAGAAATAAGCAGCAGCACTTGGGTTGAAAGAAACTGATTAGCTTTTTGAAGTAACAGTTTTATTTTTCTTAACCTCTTAACCATATCTCTTAGCATCTTGAAATTAACCTAACCTCTGAGTATATTTTGGGTAATCATCATTTAATTTTCAGGTCTCCTTAGTAATAAGGACCTAACACTGTTTTTAAAAATCTATTTCAGATCCTCCATAAAAGAGGTAGTTTGGAGGATAATTTTTTTAATATTGTTAGAAAGATCAGATTACTTGATGTAATGATACTCAAAGAAGTAACTATTTCAGGATTGTCTGTATCATTTCTGAATTTTTACTTTTTGGAATCAGATATAATCTACAGTAAGATGTAATGTAGTTGGATGCTAGGCATACTAAGGGGAGTGAGAAATAATACCTACTTTTATTTTTCCTTGTCTTGATCCATGCTGCTCCTTAATCCTTATCTCCTTAACCTTCCAAAGCTCCTATTTTAGATATAGATAAAATGTCAGGTAGAGTAGCCTTTCATGTCACATATTGTCTGAAATAATTGTTTCTTCATTTTTGTTTCTATTGTACGTTATGCTTTTTCATGATTATTTTACTTTTATATTTTTAAGGACACTTCTGTGATGGTATTTTATATGTCACTTGTCTTTTGTCCCAGTATACTGTAAGCTTGAGTGCGTGCTTGTACCATATTGTGACACAGGGTGTAGCTAGTGCGTGGTTCAATAGAAGTGCTCAATAAGTACCCCTGTAAATGTACTATATTAAAATCTAAGGGCACCTGGGTGGGTCAGTTGATTCAGTATCTGCTTTCAGCTCAGGTCGTGATCCCAGGGTCTTGGGATAGAACCTCATGATGGGGTCCCTGCTAAGTGGGGAGCCTGCTTCTTCCTTTTTCCTCTGCCCCTCACCCTGCTCATGTTCTTTCTCTCTGTCAAATAAATAAAATCTTAAAAAATACTAATTAAAAAATAATTGTGAAGGCAAAAACATGCAGAAAGTTAGAAGAGCCTATAGCTACTACGTTAGAAAGATGAGGTATGGAGTTATACACTCCATGGGGTATATGCAAGGTATCTATACAAGTATATACAACAAGGAGGTATTCCTTGTAATGATTCCCATTATGTTTACTATAATCTTTTATTGAAATTGTAATCTTTTGTAAAAAGTATTCTATTAGAATAATCTAAGATGAAAGGATGAACATAGTCGTTTATATACTATTAATGTGGGTGTGTACTCATGGGAGAGAGATACCATTTAGAAAATTTCCATCAAGGCATTTTTCCCTCACTGGGTTTTTTTTTTCCTGAGAGAAAGTGCAAGCATGAGCCAGGGAGGGGCAGAGAGAGGGAGAGAGAATCTCAAGCAGGGGCTCGATCTCATGACCCTGAGTTCATGACCTGAACTGAAATAAAGAGTTGGTTGCTTAACTGACTGAGACACCCAGGAGCCCCTTCTATTGGCTTTTTAAATGGTTTACACTTAATGTTTTTAATAAACTGCTATGTGGGAACACTGGTTTGGGGTTAGGATAAGGTATGGAATGGTGGGGGCCCTTAGAAGTGTTTTAATCTTCATTGCCTTTGCTACTAATGCTTACAAATTAAATTATTTAAAAATAGAAGTACTCTGGGCGCCTGGGTGGCTCAGTGGGTTAAAGCCTCTGCCTTCAGCTCAGGTCATGATCTCAGGGTCCTGGGATCGAGCCCTGCATCGGGCTCTTTGCTCAGCAGGGAGCCTGCTTTCCTCTCTCTCTCTGCCTGCCTCTCTGCCTACTTGTGATCTCCGTCTGTCAAATAAATAAATAAAATCTTAAAAAAAAATAAATGTACTCAATTTTATATAACCATGCTAAGATACACACTTTGTAGCTTGAAATGTATTTTCACATTTATTTATTTATTAAAGATTTTACTTTTAACTAATTTCTGCATCCAACATGGGGGAGGGTCTCTCAATCCCAAGTTCAACAGTTGCATGTTCCACCAGCTGAGCCAGGCAGATGCCCTGTAGTTTTACTTTTAAAATATGGTGTTTCTAAAATTTTTCAAATGTGGTATTATTTTATAGAATATTTTGAAAATGCAGAGGAGCCAAGAGAAGAAAATTAACATCTCTCATAATCCTACCTACTAGAGATAATGAATGATAACTGTTTGATGTATATCCTTTTAGTCTTGAAACACCTTATATTCTCAACAGTTCTATGAAGTAAGCCATGTCTTAGTTCTGATTATAGAACAGAATGTAAGGATCAGAGCAATTTATCAGTGTACCTGGGAAAACCGAGGTATTCTTATTAACTATCGGTGTCCTTTCCATATATATAATTGTCTCTGACTTATTTATTTAAGATTTGAGAGAGAGAGAGAGACAGATAACGAGAGAGAGCATGAGCAGATTGGAGAGAGAGAAGCAGACTCCCGCTGAGCAGGGAGCTGGATATGGGATTCCATCCCAGGCAGGACCCTGGGACCACGACCTGAGCCAAAGGCAGACACTTAAAACAACTGAGCCACTCAGGCGCCCCTGTTTTTTTAAATTTTAACTGACAAAAAGGAAAAATACAAATGGTACTGTGGCTTATCTTATTTTTGTTACCATTTTTAGAGATATTTTAAATCCAAAGGATGTGATCAGTGCCCAGTTTGAAAATAGCACCACTAGTAAAGATTTTTGCAGCCAGTCATGTCTGTCAACATATGAACTGAAAAGGAAACCTGTTGTCACCATAAACACGAACAGCATTTCAACCAAATGCAGCATGTGTCAGAAGAATGCTGTTGTAAGTCATCTTACTTTTGGGCAGGGGGTCCAGAGAGATTAATGTTTGTGCTTAAGAACAGCTTTTGATGATCTCTGCTTGTTGTTGGTGTATTGTTTTTTAATTCCTAGATTCGACATGAAGTTAATTACCAGAATGTGGTACATAAACTTTGCAGTGATGCCTGCTTCTCGAAGTTTCGGTCTGCTAACAACCTCACGATGAACTGTTGTGAGAACTGTGGGGGTTACTGTTACAGTGGCTCTGGGCAGTGCCACATGCTTCAGATAGAGGGCCAGTCCAAGAAGTTTTGTAGCTCAGCGTGTGTCACAGCATATAAGCAGGTACATGACTGTATTTAACCCCAATATCTTTGTTCCTTTTAGGAGGATCTACTTGTTTTGGTAGATCTTATTTATGAACATGTTATCACAAAAATACTAAGATGTTATTATTAGCTTAATATTTTTACATATAAATAGAACTTGTCAAATGAATATGTATTAAAAACCCACTTACAGAGTTTTATAAGTAGCATATTTTTCTCTTCATGCACTTGAAATACATGTTTTTAGGGCATGGCATTTGTATTTCAAATATGATTCATGTTTTTGAGCAATGTTTGGAAAATGCACAAAGCAAAATAATGCATCTCCCAGAGAGACCCAGTCTCATCTTTTTGGTGAATAGCTTTCTCCGAAATATATTTTTGGTTTGCGTATAAGTGTATACTTTATTATTTGACAAGGTAAGGTCCAAGTTACATATATTCTTGCCATCAAATCCATATAGTTGAAATTGGAATTCAGAAAAAAAAACTTAGGATTGTTTTTAAAAGGTTTTTCCTTTTCTTCATGAAATAGGAAAAAATAAATGTACATTATATATTATTTTGTGAATTGATGAGGTTTATAGAAGATGAATTAGATGAATGCTGTATGACAAACATCTGTTAGGTAGTACTGTATTTGTATTGTATTAGCAAATTTTGATCACAAATTAGATTTTAAAATTCATAAATCCAAAGGAATAGTAAAAACCTTTTAGATTTTAAATTTTACAGTGACTTCTTGTTTCAGTGCATTAGCTGATCATTCTTTTTCTTAAAATAGTGAATTTTTATACAGTCTAATAAGATTCATGAATGTAATGTCATTTGAGAAATTTCTTTTAAATTATTCTTAATACTTTGCAGTGATTTTGGAATTTTCAGTGTTATACAGTGTTTCTGTTTATTTCTTGTTATTATGGAGCACATTAAAGGGGCTTAGCTTTACTATTTATTTCTTCCTCTAGAAACACCTTGGTTTTGCTTTCACAGGGGGAAAAAACCATTATTTTCATGAGCTTATCCTTGTCCAAAGGACTGTTTTCTTGGTATTGTTTCTTGGTATTGTTTCAAGTTGCTTGGATTCAGTCCATTGAAAGATGGTTCATATTCCACAAGAGGAGAAATAGGTTGAATCATCTTAATTTTATTTATTTATTTATTTATTAAAAGATTTTATTTATTTATTTGACAGAGAGAAATCACAAGTAGCCAGAGAGGCAGGCAGAGAGAGAGAGGAGGAAGCAGGCTCCCTACCAAGCATAGAGCCCCAGTGCGGGACTCGATCCCAGGACCCTGAGATCATGAGGCTTAACCTACTGAGCCACCCAGGCGCCCGAATCATCTTAATTTTAAATTAATTTATTATTTTTAATTTAGCCAATATCTATTAAATTTCTTACATATTAATATGTACTGTGGTGTAGAGAAAGAATGTGAATTTAGAAGTAAAGCAGATCTCTATTTGGTTACTTGACTCTCTATTCAAATAGAATTTTACCATGAGGAAAGCAGTTAAACTCCTGGGTCCATTTTCTTATCTGTGAATGGATATTATACTACTACTGTTACTGAGATGTTGTTAGGGTTATGTGAAGTAAGAATGAGAAAGCACCTTGTTTAGAACCTGGTGTATTGAAGATGGTCATGTCTGCTGCTTTCTTTCCTTTTTCATATATACTTTTTTCCTTCTTTATATGTAATTGATTAAACAAACATTAAATGTGATTCCTGTTTTGAGGGTCTACCTGTCTCTTGGGGGAGATAGACCTACAGCTGAGTAGAGATGGTATGATGGAAGTATTATGGTACAGGAGGGCACAGAGGAAATATGATCAGTTCTACTTGATAGGACAAGATGAAACTATCAGCAGAAACTTCACAGAGATAATGGATACTGGATATACTTCATAAGTTATCCTGAATATGTGATACGTTAGTAGTATTTAGCATTGTTTGCTAAACAGACTCGTTGATTGCTTATATGTAGATACTTTGATATCCAAAGTTTGCTCCCACTTCATTGCTTCCTTGCTTATTGCTTTGTGTGCTTTGTTGTTAATACTGGTAGAATATTTGGTAATGAATTTTCTAATTCATTTACTAATTACTTTCTAATTCATTTACAAAGTTTATTCTCTTGAATTCACATTTTATGGCCATGGATAGCACCTTTTGGAGAGGGTTTCTTCTGATCTTTAGTATAATGTAAGAGCATGAATTGCCTATTGTGTACTTTTTTAAAATTCCGTTTTTAAAACTATAATTACAATCAATAGATCCCCAAATTAATTGCCGGGTTGTTGGTCAGCATTATTTTTTAATGAAATAGAATGGAAAATATAAACATGCATCACATGCCATCATGATTTATATTGTTCTCTTTTCAGTTTTATATACATATATGTGTAATACACAAGTAAAACTTCAAAAGTATGTATTGGGTCACTTTGTAAAATTTATTTCTTAATGAGGATTATAATCATAAAAGTTTGAAAGCCACTAATTTAAAATATCTCAACAGTGTTAAGTATAAACATTTCAAAGAATTGTGCTTTTATTTATAATTTGGTAAAAATGAATGTTATTTTATTCTCTTAATAGAAATCAGCCAAAATTACACCATGTGCGCTTTGCAAATCATTGAGATCCTCAGCAGAAATGATCGAAAATACCAATAGCTTGGGAAAGACAGAGCTTTTCTGTTCTGTTAATTGCTTATCTGCTTACAGAGTTAAAATGGTTACTTCTGCAGGTAATACTGGTTTCATAAACTATATAATAGTTGACAAGTTATGGTTATTGCTCTTTTCTATGGTACAGATTTTTGTCTAAATTTAATTGATTTTTAAGGCAAATTTAAAATATTTCAGATCTGTGTTGTAAAATATCACCTCTTGCCTTGATTTCTTAAGTTACATTTATTTGCTTGCCTATTTGTGTATTCCCCTTTTCCAAAAGAATTTCATATGGCTTCTTTAATGTATCTTTTTATCCATACCTGATTTATTTCGGTATTCATTTATTTTGTAGCTTCAGGGTAGACTGTTCCAACTTTAAATTAACAGAAATGTTATTAATGTTAAGTTAGTTTTTGTCTGTATGTGACATGATTTAGTTTCAGTTCCTGCAACTTGACCTGACCCTTGAATTTTCATATATTGGATAATATTTATTTTCTCAAACATTTGTATATATTACTCATTAGTTTTTATTTTTATTTGCTAAGGTGTACAAGTGCAGTGTAACAGTTGTAAAACCTCAGCAATCCCTCAGTATCACCTCGCCATGTCAGATGGAAGTATACGCAACTTCTGCAGCTACAGCTGTGTTGTCGCGTTCCAGGTACGGCTTCAGAAATCTTCCTCTCCTCCAGGCAGTGAGGCGCCTGCTATGTAGTATGTAAACTTGGTAGGTGTTTGCTCCTGCCCCAATTGCCTACACTTTCTCAGTCTTGTTAAACGTGGATTCTTTGACTTTTGGTGTGTTTGGAGGATTGTTGTTTAACTGCCTCCAATACCATTAAGTGGAATTGTTATTACCCAGATTATCTATTGGGAGGATATTATTTTTAAAGGAAGTTATTAGTTTGGGGCCCTGGCTGGCTCAGTCAGTAGGGCAAACCACTTTTCATCTCAGGATCAGGACTTCAAGTCCCACGTTGCACGTAGAGATTACTTTTTTTAAAAAAGTTTTAAAAATTAATAAGGAGATTTTAGTTACATTATTTTAGTTTTTGGATATAAGTGAAACTGTGCCCATTCAGTTATAAGCTGCTCAAAGATAGCGAATTTTGCTTGTTCATTTGAACAAATGATTACATTGATCATCTTGTTTGTTTCATTTTTCAGAATTTGTTCAACAAACCAGCAGGAATGAATTCTTCAGTAGTGCCCTTGTCTCAGGGCCAAGTAATTGTAAGCATCCCCACAGGTTCAACAGTGTCAGCAGGAGCGGGTAGCACCTCTGCCGTTTCTCCTACTTCCATCAGTAGCTCTGCTGCAGCTGGTCTCCAACGACTTGCTGCGCAATCCCAGCATGTTGGGTTTGCACGAAGTGTTGTGAAACTCAAGTGTCAGCACTGTAACCGTCTTTTTGCCACAAAACCAGAACTTCTTGACTATAAGGTAAAGTATAGGATACTGATAAAGGGTTTGAGTATAAGATGGCCTATATATAAAATCATTTCTGGCTTTTTATCTCTCAGAATTACATTACATGTTTTGAAAGTAAGAGAGAATAGAATTTCCAAAAGATAAACCAAATGTTTAATTAGTATTTGATGATTATTTCTTTGCAGGGTAAAATGTTTCAGTTCTGTGGCAAGAATTGTTCTGATGAATATAAGAAAATAAATAATGTAATGGCAATGTGTGAATATTGTAAAATTGAGAAAATTGTAAAGGAGACTGTGCGATTCTCAGGTGCTGACAAGTCATTCTGTAGTGAAGGTAAAGGCAAGATCATCTTACTGCTGATCATGTTGGTCCTTTTAAAAGTAACTGATGGTTTAAGCTGTTACTATTTAAGCATATCTAGTTTATCCTTTGTGTATAACAACAAAGCCTTTTGTTTACACTTGGTTTGCTTTTTTCTTCTGAGCTAGTCCTTCATGTCATATAGATGTCAAAATGAAGGAAAAATCATTGAACTGTATTACAGAAGATGGTGGTGCTATGAAAAACATTTTCTGTTCTTAGTTGATAGGGATATTGTAGTTATTGCACTTTAAAAAATCATTTATTTATTAGGTGGGGGAGGGGCAAAGGTAGAGGGAGAGAATCTTAAGCAGACATGCTGAGCATGGAGCCTGAGTCAGGGCTCCACCCCAGGACCCTGAGATTGATCATGACCAGAGCTGAAACCAGGAGTCGGACACTTAAAGGAATAAGCCACCTAGGCACTCCTGTTGCTCTTATTGCTAAAGAGAACTTCTTAAATTTTGGTAGCATCCTAAGATTATACTTCTGTTGTTTTAAACGGACTTGTTTCTGAATAGGCAAATCAATGTCAGGTAGATTGTCTTTATTTAGATGAGTATTTTGTATGTTTAAAATGTTTTGTTTTATTCTCAAACTGTACACAATTGGTCTCCTAGACTAGTGGCTTTCAAACCTTTTGACCACAACACACAAGAAGAATACATTTTACATTGTGACCTAGTATGTTATCACCCACCCAAGTAAAATAAAACTTTTATGAAATAAAACTGGCTTTTATTATGTGTGATGCATTATAATGTTTTCTGTCCTGTCTTATTTTGTTTAATAAAAGAAAATGATATTTCTTTAAATTGTTCTCTTAATCTACTAATTGGTGAGGATCCAAGTGTGAAACATTTTCACAAGCATTTAAGTTTAAAGATGTAGATACTTAGTATTTTTTTCTCATGTTAATTTTATTTTTCCCGTTTTTAGGTTGCAAATTGCTTTATAAACATGACTTGGCAAAACGCTGGGGAAATCACTGTAAAATGTGCAGTTATTGTTTACAGACATCTCCCAAATTGGTACAGAATAATTTGGGGGGGAAAGTAGAAGAGTTCTGTTGTGAAGAATGCATGTCCAAATATACAGTTCTGTTCTATCAGGTAAATATAACCCACATTCCTGGAGTTTTTCAAGTTAGGGCATACATTGCTCCCTTTCATTTTTTAATGTAGTACGAAGGGCAGTTTAGTGACTTAAACTTATAAGTGTTAACTATATGGCATTAAAGAAAATAAATGTATTATGTCCTCTTTCAGTATTAATATAAGATTTAGGAAGACTTTAATGTCACTGAAGTTACATTCTTTTTTTAAAATTTCCTTATAGAAGATCTACCACTCTTAAGATATTATTTAAAATTAGCATTTTATTAATTTATTATTTAAAATGAATTTATCTTCTACGATTTTGAAGACTGTAGGTCTTATTTTGATTTCACTGTGTTTTTAAATTACCCTTTATTGGCATCTCTAATGTGACTTTTTTTTTTTTTAAGATTTTATTTATTTATTTGTCAGAGAGAGAGCGAGCGAGAGAGCGAGCACAGGCAGACAGAGTGGCAGGCAGAGGCAGAGGGAGAAGCAGGCTCCCTGCCGAGCAAGGAGCCCGATGGGGGACTCCATCCCAGGACGCTGGGATCATGACCTGAGCCGAAGGCAGTCGCTTAACCAACTGAGCCACCCAGGCGTCCTTCTAATGTGACTTTTAATGTTTAGTATAAAAGATAAAAAATGTTAAATATTTACCGTTTTAGGGTAGTTAACCTTCAGTTTTGTGTTCTAGATTCTAAGTTAGTTTCCTCACTTGTCATTTGTGTGCTGCTTTAATTCTTTCAGGCCATGGATAATTTGTTTTTTTACTCCTTTACCATCTTATTTCATTTTTAGATGGCCAAATGTGATGGTTGTAAGCGACAGGGTAAACTCAGTGAGTCCTTGAAATGGCGAGGAGAAATGAAGCATTTCTGTAACCTGCTTTGTATCTTGATGTTCTGTAATCAGCAGAGTATGTGTGACCCACCTTCACAAAACAATGCAGGTAAAATTAAACTTTACAGTCTTTAATCAGTGCCAGGAACAACTACTGTTCTACAGATTGGGAACTTTAAACAGTTGTTAATAATTTCATAAAATGCAAATTCACAAATTTCATTCTGTTCAGATGACATTAACATTTAAATCCCTGTTTTGTTTAACATCTTGGATTAAGGCTTTGTAAAAATGAGTTCATTATGTTTTCTCTGAGTACATTGAATTAAATAAACTCTTTAAGAACTATGGGAAAGAATGGCAGTTAATATTTATAATTGTGTATGTATACCTTGACTTCCTTAAAAAAAGGATTTGAGAGTAAAACAAAGGACGTAGAGTCTAATCACATGCCTTTTAACTATACCACATGCATAGTTATGAGAAAGTACATGGAATACTTTTAAGTTTCACTAATTAAAAAGGTAGACAAAAGCCCAGTTAATCCTAAAGTGATTTTTAGAATTTAACCTTGCTAAAAGCATCGTTTAACCTCCTTGAGATGTTGGTTTCTTTGTGCATATAAATTATAAGGTTTTTAAATTTTTGTTTATTAGCAAGTATTTCCATGGTGCCGGCTGCTTCAGCAGGGCCCCCATCTCTAAGAAAGGATTCAACTCCAGTTATAGCTAATGTAGTATCATTAGCCAGTGCTCCTGCTGCTCAGCCCACAGTGAATTCTAACAGTGTATTACAAGGTATGTCTGATTTGAAAGCACTTATCTAGCCTTTTGAAGTTGAATACAGTCAGTCTGTATCTTTTTTTTCCATCAGTGATCATTTTCGTATGTTTGACACACTTATGTTATGAGTGGTGCCTCCGTATGGGCTGCTGGGCATTAAACAATGTCTTTATCCTTCCAGATATCTTTTTTTCATGTGACACTTTACATGTAGTATTCCTGTGAATTAAGATAATTCTTGTTTTTGTTATGAGATTTTGTGTCTGTCATTCCACCATCAGCTTTAAATGCTGCTGTTTAAATAATTGTGTAAGATCCTAAGTATTTATTTTCATTTATATCAGGTGCAGTTCCAACAGTAACAGCAAAAATCATTGGCGATGTAAGTTTTATTCTTTTAACTGATATTGCCACTGTATTTATGTTCCAGCTTTATATATATGAATGTGTCTATGCTAATTTTCCTTGCTTTATTTTTTCTTACATGAAATAAATTTTATAAGCTCATTTAATCTTTGGGAACAAGATATTCTGGTTATTTCATTAGGCCTTTTATGGTACTTTGATTTCTTTGAATGCTTGTTATCTGTATAGTTACTGAAGGCTGTTTTTTTGTTTGTTTGTTTGGTTTGGTTTTTTGGTGTTTTTTTTTAGTTTAGTTTTTTTGTTTGTTTGGTTTTTTAAACAATATTTTATTTATTTATTTGACAGACAGAGGTCACAAGCAGGCATAGAGAGAGGAGGAAGCAGACTCGCTGTTGAGCAGAGAGCCTGATGCGGGGCTTGATCCCAGGACCCCAGGATCATGACCTGAGCCGAAGGCAGAGACTTTAACCCACTGAGCCACCCAGGCGCCCCTAGTTTAATTTAGTTTTAGAGAATTAAATTTTACAGAATCCAGGTTTAAAAGGTATTTGAGGTGTTTTGTAAGGTAGTCAGATTATAGATGAAATATTTACAAAAATGTACTTTGTTTTTCACCCAGTGCAGATTATCCTTAAATAAGCATTCTTGGTTTTTTTACTCAGTATTTTTTTTTTGTCTCTTAAAAGAAGAAAAAAAAAAACAAGAAAAAGTTATGACTAGAACAGGGGGAATTCTAAAGTGTTTTCTGGTCTCTGGGATAACTTTCGTATCTTTTTTTTAACGTTACTTAAGTGACTATAAGTGGTTCTGTTATTTCTAGTTATCTTGAAAACAAGGTCTTCTAAGACTCAACTCAGGAAATAACAGTTCTCATTTTAAACATAGCCAATATTGTTACTGGCCAACATTATCTTACAAATAGAAATAGCATTTTTCTTGGTAAATAGAACTGTTAATTAGATACATTCAGAGCCCATATATAGTTATCAGACTATTTTATTACTCTTGATGTTTCAGGAACATTGTATTTCTTACATATTTAGTAAGTTCTCTGTCTTACATGTAATACCAATATAGTATTTCCTTTGAAGTTATAATATTTCTTATAATTAACTATAAGCTTTTGAAAACCTCTTTGGTTTCTGATTTTTTTTTTTTTTTTAACTAGGCAAGTACACAAACAGATGCCCTGAAACTGCCACCTTCCCAGCCCCCAAGACTTTTGAAGAATAAAGCTTTATTGTGCAAACCCATCACACAGACTAAAGCCACCTCTTGCAAACCACATACCCAAAACAAAGAATGCCAGACAGGTATATTCCTTGCACTTTCTTCCTTTAAAATTTTTTTTTTTTTTTAGGGGAAAGGAATATGAAAGCTGCTTATATTGATTGAGTGCCTACTGTTTCCTGGGTTATGTGTTTGGTGCTTATATACTTTACCCAGTTTTGTTCTCACAACTGTGAGTTAGGTATTTTCACCCTCTGAGAACTAAGAAATTATGGCAAAGAGAGGGTTTTAATTTATAATACCATGCTTTGAAAACTTCATTTTCTTTTGTTATTAATAACAATGTAATTTTATGAAATAAGCCTAGATTTTGGAATTATATAGACAGGGTCTTAATTAAGAGGGACTGTTGTTATTGTTGTCTAAGATTTTATTTATCTATTTGAGAGAGAGAATGGTGGGGGCGGGGTAGGGGAGAAGGAGAAGGAGAAACACACTCCCCACTGAGTAGCTCCAAAGTAGCCCTGAAGCAGGGCTCCATCCCAGGACCCTGGTATCACAACTTGAGCTAAAAGCTGATGCTTAACTGCTTAACTGACTGAACCACCCAGGCGCCCTGAGGAACTGTTGTTTTGTAGAGCATCCTTAGGTTTGAACTTTTCCACTGTTTCAAATAAAGTCAGATTTTTGTGCAAGAGGGCTTTCTTTTCTTAAGAATGGCCTCTCCCCCAGGCAAAAGCTCTGAGCTATTTTTCTGGATTCTGGGTGTGGTGCTATCCTCTGATTTTCTCAGCTTGCCTCTCCTGGCATGGAATCTCTGCCCTGCAAGTGATCAGGGCTGAGGGTGATTGGGACCCAGTATTCTTGGCCTGCCATTCCTGCAGTAGGGCCTCTACCGTATAGGTGGCAACTGGGTGAAGAAAGGGAGATCCCAGCCTATCAGCTGTACTTACTAGGAAATTATCCTTTTCAACTTGGAGTTGGAGGGGATGAGAAATGATAGTGGCCGGTTCCCCTGGTGAGGTATAGTAACCCTTGCTTGGGAGCTGAAGAAAGAGGAGCCCATTCTTTCTGGCCACACCTACCCAGCCAGAGGGGAGGTACTGTAAAATTAAGGTGGCTGAGCCAGGCGTATGGAGCAGGTTGTGGATCAAATCTCAGAGTCTCCCAGGGGAGGAGCAGAAAGAGAGGGAGTAAAGTAGAATCTTAATCAGGCTCCACACAGCACAGAGCCAGACGCGGGGCTCGATCTCAAAACCCTGGGATCATGACCTGAGATTCAGACACTTAACCAGAGCCACCCAGGGACCCGAAAAGTCTCAGAATTCTTTTTTTTTTTTTTTTTAATATTTTATTTATTTGACAGAGATCACAAGTAGAGAGGCAGGCAGAGAGAGGAGGAAGCAGGTTCCCTGTGGAACAGAGAGCCCAATGTGGGGCTCAATCCCAGGACCCTGGGATCATGACCTGAGCTGAAGGCAGAGGCTTTAACCCACTGAGCCACCCAGGTGCCCCAAGTCTCAGAATTCTTAAACCAGAAAGTAATCCTAGATCTGAAAGGTTATCCTGTAGGTCAGTGTTTGAGAAAACATCAATATGCATATGCATTACTTGGGAATTTTATTAAGTACATTGTAATTTAGTGGGGTCTGAGGCTTTGAATTTCTTAAAGCTCCCATGAACCACATTGACTAGTAATGCTACAGGTGCCATTGACCTATATTTGTATTGAATTAATAATGACTTAGAATTATGTAGCTTGGTTATCAGACATCGCTAATCAGGTGATTTGGGTGTTTTTGGTTTTGAGTATAGTTAACACATAGTGTTACATTAGTTTCATGTGTACAATTTAGTGATTTGAAAAGTTCATACATTATGTTCAACTCAAGTATAGCTACCGTCTGTCCCATCACATTGCTATTACAGTATCATTGACTGTATTACTTACACTCTTTATTCTGATGACTTACTCCTTCCAAAACTGGAGGCCTGTATTTCCTTTTCCCCTTCACCCACTTTTCCCAGTCCCCTATCCATAAGTAATTTTTTTTTAATGTCCACTGGACCATGGTAAAATTGATCCCATATTATTTCCCACCTCTGACCCTACTCAGCTTGTCAGCTTTTCACTTGTCACTAGCATCATCTTTCTCTTTCTTAAGTTAATGGTTTTATAATCTTCTAGGGCATTTTTCTGGCACATAGAATGGACTCTGTAGAATACCTACTAAATAATTGAATGAATTCTCCATCATACTCACTTTTTCCCTACTCAATATTTAGGTTTCTGTGTTCCATTTCATCTTTTAGTACCTTAGAACATCTGCTTGTATATATTCATTCTTTTTTATAGGTATCATAACCACCCTGGTTGAGATCCTCATCATCATAGCTCTACACATTGCAATTGTTGCCTACTTTTATACATGATATTCTTCTTATTCCAAGTTAAACTTGGAATTTAACTTCTCCAAGTTAAACTTTTTTAAACACGATTTTATTTATTGAGAGAGAGTGTGTGTACATGTGCACATGAGTGAGGGGAAGGCAGAGGGGGAAGGAGAGGGCGAGAGAGAATCCTCATGTAGATTCCATGCTACCACAGAGCCTGATGTGGGGCTCCATCTTATGATCCTGCCGTCATGACCTGAGCTGAAACCAAGAGTTGGATGCTCAATTGACTGTGGCACCCAGGCGCCCCCAAATTAAACTTTTAAAATGACATTTTCATCATATTACTCCGTGCTAACCAATCTGTAGTAGTTCCAGGTTACCTGCTGGAAAGATTTTTAAAAGTTCATTATAGCATCACAAAAAATGGCTCTTCTGCCTACTTAATCTCCTCAACATTCTGTTCTTATTCATGTTATCAATTTTCTATTATTCTCTTCTAAGATTACTGTTCCAATTCTTTCTATTCATTAATCCAAATTATATCCTTCATTCACTGTATTCTCATATCAATCATTGCTGTGTTGACCACTTTTAATCACTGCTATCTTCAATCCTTCTCTACTTCATTTATTTCTACTTTTGTGGACTCAGAGTGTCAAAGATTACACTTATGTTGAATTATAAGTCTGTGTGCTTTATTTTTTATTTTTTAAGATTTCATTTATTTCTTTGAGAGAGAGAGCACAAGCTGGGGGGAGAGACAGAGGGAGTGGGAGAAGCAGATTTCTGCTGGATAGGGAGCCTGATGTGGGGCTCCATCCCAGAACCCTGGGATCATGACCTGAGCCAAAAGCAGATGCTAAACCAACTGAACCACCCAGGCACCCCAAGTCTATGTGCTTTAAAAAGTTTTTTAATTATAATTCTTTTGGACTATCAATCTTTGTTCCTTTAAAAATGTTTTATTATTGGAATGTTTCTAACCCTCTTTGTTTTTTGTAATTTTTTTCCCCCTCATTAGAAGACACTCCAAGTCAGCCCCAGATCATTGTGGTACCAGTTCCCGTACCAGTGTTTGTGCCCATACCTCTTCATCTTTATACTCAGTATGCACCAGTCCCATTTGGCATTCCAGTTCCAGTAAGTAATCATTTAGAGATTAAGACTGATTTAGTGCACGTTTTCCTCAACTAAAATGTTAGAATGCCATAAAAAAACCTCATCACTTGTTGGTAAAATATTCCTGACTATAGTTGGTTATTATCATATCACTGTATTTTTTAATATGGAGTATGTGAAGGACTGCCTCTCTTTCTACCCTGCCTTCTCAGAGAATGCTGTGATGTAGTCTGTTCATAATGTTTCATATACAATAAGACCACTCAAACAGAAAAAGAACAGAAACTGTGTATGTGCTAAAATTCTGGAGTCTAGCAGGGGTGAGAAAGTAAAAACTGTGATTTACATCATTCTTTTTCTTAGAAATGTATTCTTTTTTTATTGGAAACATATTTTTCCTTGGTGAATTCTTAAGGAAAATGGTTGTGTGAAACTGAAAATGTTAAGAAAGAATATAATCAGAAACAAAAATGTGTTAGATAATTACTCTTTTTTTTTTTTAAGATTTTATTTATTTATTTGACAGAGATCACAAGTAGGCAGAGAGGCAGGCAGAGAGAGAGGGTAGGCAGGGTTCCTGCTGAGCAGAGAGCCCAATGTGGGGCTCGATTCCAAGACCCTGGGACCATGACCTGAGTCGAAGGCCGAGGCTTTAACCCACTGAGCCACCCAGGTGCCCCGATAATTACAATTCAGAGACACATTTTGTTGACTGTCCAGAAAAGCTCTAGTCTTATAAGAACAAACTAGCAGGACTGTTTTAATCATTAGTAATAGAAATACCTGCATTTGTTCTTTATTTTAGTACTTAAATCATCTCACAAATAGTAGTTTTGTTGACAGACATACTCCCCAGAAACTGTTCTCGGTCTTTCAGATGCCTGTCCCTATGCTAATTCCATCCTCAATGGATAATGACGATAAAGTCACTGAGAGTATTGAAGACATTAAGGAGAAGCTTCCTTCACATCCATTTGAAGCTGATCTTCTTGAGATGGCGGAAATGATTGCAGAAGACGAAGAGAAGGAGAAAACTCTATCCCAGGGAGGTTGGTATAATTTTAAAGTAAAGAAAGAAAAAAGTACACTTAAAAATATTTGGGTAACTCAAGTAATATTAAGTATTGGATAGTCAAGGTGTTTCTAAATAGCAAGTGTATGAATTTGTTAAAATTGATAACTCTGAAAGTTCTATCCGTTTTATAAAACTAAGTATTAATATTCTATTTTTAGTTCTTAATCATTCCAGAAAAATAATCTGTAAATCCATTTTCATAATTATGTTCTGGCTTTATTCCTATATTCCAAGCATGATGCCTATTTAAGAATTCCTGTTGTATAATAGTAAGCATTTTAATAGATGGTAAATAGAGCCTTAGGATGGGAAAACTGTTCAGCTCAAAATAACCTATAGATAAATCCCATGCTGTGAGGGTAGACCATCAATAAGAACAGTAGTTATGTGCTTACCATACCCTGGACATGTCCTAAATGCACTATGGGCATAACCTCATTTAACCTTTACATACAACCCTGTGGGGTGAATACTGTTTACTTTAAACTCCTCATTTGGAAAATAGGATATCATACTTGCCCTGGTTATGCAGTTAGGATGTGATGGAACCAGAATTTGAATTCCGTTTGACTCCGTTTGACTCCAAAGCAAATGGCAGTAACAAGAAGTTGCAATACATATCCAGAAAGGTTTCTAGCCTTAATTAGTACCTCCTTGATTTGTAGGTATAAGAAGAGATAGAGAAAATGGTGTTTGGATAGTTGAAATACATGAAGGCCTTTTCCTGTATCACTGAGGAGTCAGGAAATTATTTTTTCCTGACATATGTTTTCTTTTTTTTCAGTGACAGTTTTTACAAAGCTAGCCACCAGGTTTAGATTTTGCATAATAAATGCTAGATGATTTTCAGAACACTGTAGCATTTGAAAAAAATGTTAGCTTTGCTCTTGTGTTGCCATTAAGTTTTAAAATCATATATATTCTCAGAGATGCATAAAAAGCTTATTTGTTATTATCTCAGTTTCTGGTCTCATTTTGCTCTCTAGTATATAATCTCATTATTTGAGACCCATTTGTATGTGGAATTTAATGTCTTAGGGTATTGCCCCCTGTGCTTGATCTTCTAATTTCTGATACTTGGTTTAGAAGTTCAAGCAGTTCCTGATAGTAAACTTCATTTTAGGTTGGCATCTCCATTCACATTAATAGTTAACATTTTCAGGTGCTTCCTCTGTATAAATATTGTTAACTTTGCCTTAACCTAAAAATTGAGTCAGACTGAAAAAACTTACAAAACTAACCTTCAAGAAGGATAGTTGTAATCACTATAGTGTAAGTAAAATCAAATAGTTTAGAAACATACAGGAGGGAGAAATGAATTCCATCTGAAGGGAACTGGTTAATTTATATATGATTTCAGAGAAAAAAAGCAATTTTCCTGGGCTTTAAAAAGCATTTTTCTTCTTCTTTTTTTTTTTTTTTTTTTACTTTGAGTCCTTAAACTTTTTTTTTTTTTAAGTAGTTAATTGGTAAAACTCTGCTCTGTTCAGTGCAGTGGTAAGGCATATTATATTTTGGGAGGAAAAAGCAATTCAAAGCATATTTGTCAATTTGTAAGTTGTGGGTATGTGTATATGTGTTTCCTGGTTAAAAAAAAAAATTCAGAAAGCACAGGAGTGTAAAATCCAAAATAAAGGTCTCTCTTGACCTGACTTCTCTCATACTACTACCTAGAAATATAACTACTGTTATCAGTCATCATTTATTTGACTTCATTTACCTCTGATGCCTAGTTTTATTAATGAATCATTCTTTCTGCATATGAAGGCTATTTTAGCATTCCCTGGTACGATTCATTTATGTAATGCAGTTATTTCATTTGAGATCCAATTTACTTTATGTATACATGTAAGTTGTTAAATGTATACCTTTTTTTTTTCTTTCTTTAGGATCCCAAACTTCTGAACAGGAACTCTTTCTAGACACCAAGATTTTTGAAAAAGGTTTGTAATTCTACATATATTTCAGATCTTAGAATACAATCCTTGGAAAAAAAAAAAAAAGAATACAATCCTTGGGGCGCCTGGGTGGCTCAGTTGGTTAAGTGTCTGCCTTCAGCTCAAGCGATAATCCCAGGGTCCTGGGATAGATCTGTAGAGAAGTTTCCTGCTCAGCAGGGAGTCTGCTGCTTCCTCTTCCCTGCCCTCCCCCTGCTTGTGTTCTCTCTCTCATAAATATATAAAGTCTTTAAAAGAAAATATTTAGTTTTACAAATCATAAAGTATTAGTATCCTTGGATTTAATATTTGCAATTTTAGCTACTTGTAGGGTGCATCAGGTGTTTGTGTATGCTAATATGTAATGAGAATAATAAAAGGTACCTCAGATACTGGTTTTTTTCTTTCTGGGTCTTTTTTTTTTTTAAGATTTTATTTATTTATTGGACAGAGAGAGAAAGATAGTGAGAGAGAGAATACAAGAAGGGGGTCTGGGGGTAAGTGAAGCAGGCTTCCAGCTGAGTGGGGAGCCCAACGTGGGGCTTAATCCCAGGACCGTGGGATCATGACCTGAGCCGAAGGCAGACACTTAACGACTGAGCCACCAGGGGCCCCTCACATACTGGTTTTAAGGATTAATTGAGATAATACTCTAAAGTGTATACCACGAATATGAAGCCAGTTTTGTGAGGCTGGTGAAGAAGTTTTCATTCTTTAGTGTACCTAGTTAAATCAGCAATCATATCTCAATTTTGTTATTCTGGAGTTCAAGAAGGTTTCTCAGCTATATAGAGTCTGTCTTATTTTGAGTTTGTTTTCTGTCTGTTTCAGACCAAGGAAGTACATACAGTGGTGACCTTGAATCAGAGGCAGTATCTACTCCACATAGCTGGGAGGAAGAGTTGAATCATTATGCCTTAAAGTCAAATACTGTGCAAGAGGCTGATTCAGATTTGAAACCGCTCTCAAAAGGGGAAACTGAGCAGGATCTGGAAGCAGATTTTCCATCTGGTTTGTGTGACATAAAATATTCTTGGTTTTAGAACATTGGTGTTGACATTATGAAGCAGATATACTGTGTAATAATCTAGGAAACAAATGATCTCTACCTTTGAAGGTTAAATAATAAATGGTTAATTTTTTTAACCTTTCCATAGTAACCATGTAGGAGGATTCCTTGATTTTTAAAGAAGTTTTTAAGTGCTATATCCTTTGTTTCTCTTAAGAATATAAGTTATTTTATCATGAACAAAATAATTAATATAGAGATGATTACCTGATGTTTCCTTCCCCAGTCTGTCTTTATATATATAATCTGTGTGTTATTTACCTCAAATTATGCTTTCTGCTAATTATTATAGAATCCTTTGACCCGCTGAATAAAGGACAGGGAATCCAGGCTCGTTCCCGAACAAGACGACGGCACAGAGATGGCTTCCCTCAGCCTAGACGAAGAGTAAGCAGTAGCTTAATTTTTTTATCATTTTCTTTCCTTCGGTGTTTTTTAGTGAATTCCATATATTGTTTTACACAGTCTTGTACTTTTGTGCCTTTATTTCTGTTTCATATAATCAAGAGCCATATCTTTTGAATATTTTAAAGGGTTGGGTAAACCTCTATGTTTCGGTAATAGAGTTTCTAAGATAAGTTTTCTAGTGCAGCAGTGGCAGATGCTTAGTATGTGGTTATTATGTAGCTACTCAGTGTTTGTTGTGATTGTCATCATCTGGATCATCATTATAAGCCTTTTCCATCTGATAGAAGAGTTACCAGGAAAATGTACAGTTTACTAGTGGATGGTTTGTTACTCTGTTCTATTACTCACTTGCATTACAGTAAGTCATTCTGGAGTTACTGGGGTCTGATGAGCTAAGAGCACGTACTTACTCATGGTCCAGGCTTCAGCCATACAGACATAAGAAAGGGCAGCATTCCTGCCACTCCACAGTGGTGTATGACACACCTTAGTATGTGCCACATAATCATTACATTTTAATGAATTTGTAAAATTCTATATATTATTTGTATTATAATTGATGAACTCAAAATAACAATAATATGACAGATAGCTATTGTTAAAAAAAGACCATTACCTTTTTTTTTTTTTTAAGATTTTATTTATTTATTTGACAGGCAGAGATTTACAAGTAGGCAGAGACAGGCAGGTAGAGAGAGAAGAGGAAGCAGACTCCCTGCTGAGTAGAGAGCCCGATGTGGGGCTTGATCCCAGGACCCTGGGATCATGACCTGAGCCGAAGGCAGAGGCTTTAACCCACTGAGCCACCCAGGCGCCCCAGACCATTACCTTTTACTTTGTATTTCTTTTATCATGGTCTTTTTCTTTTGTTTTTATAATCGAGGGTATTTGTTCTATTTTACTTTAGAAAGTTTTTTATAATCCTCTTTGTACACTTTTTTTTAAGTCTCTAAATTTAACTTTTTTTTCGTATTATAACAATGAACTTTGTTATTTTGTATATTTTGTATTATTTTGTATAGTATAATAGTGAAATTCACATGGACTGTTTATTATATTGACAGGATTTTTCCATACTAAAACTGAAAGACTAATAGCCTTATTTTTTTAAAAATTATCTCTTTGGAGTTATAATTGGATCCAGAAATTTATAAATTTTAAGTATAAAATTTGATGACCTTCAACATACATAATTCAGTATGTAATTACCACCATAACCATAGCTCTTCCACTGTCCCAAAAGCTCCCTCATGACCTTTGGAATCAGTTTTCTCTAGCTCCTGATAACCACCAATTTCCTTTGCAAATTGATCCAAAATGGTACTGCTTTGCTTTTTAAAAAATTTCATATAAATGAAATTACATAATTTGTAGTCTTCCCTGTTCAGCTTCTTTCAATTAGCATAATGTTTTGGAGATTAACTTATGTTGTTTCATGTATCAGTAGGCCATTCATTCCATTTTATTTCTGAGTAGCATTTCATTGTATGGACAAACCAGAATTTGTTTAACGGTTGGATATTTTGGGTTATTTCCAGGTTTGGGCTATTTCAAATACAGCTGCTATGAACATTCTAGATACAAATGTCTGTGTGAACATACAGTTTCATTTGAGGAAAAACACGCAGAAGTGGGATTGCTAGGTCTTACAGTATATGTGTTTTTAACTTTGCAAGAAAGCTTATCAGATGGTTTTCCAAAGTGATAGCTAGTACCATTTTGAATTCCCATCAAGAATGTAAGAGTTCCGATCAGCTCCATGACTTTGCTAATACTTGGTATTGCCAGTTAATTTTAGCCATTCTAGCCTGTGTGTAGTGGTATCTCACTGTGGCTTTAGTTTATGTTTTCCTAATGACTGATGATGTTGGACATCTTTTCATGTGCATATTCTTATATCTTCTTTTGTAAAGTGTCTGTTTAGAACTATTGCTCATTTTTTAAACTGGGTTGTTCGTCATCTCACTGAATTGTGTTCTTTATTATGGACATAATTCTTTGCTCAGACATGACTTTTGTTCTATTCTGCAACTTCGTTTCTGTTTTCTTAATGGTGAAGAACAGAACTTTTGTGATTTTGTAAAAGTCCTTTTTTATCAATTTTTTATTCTTTTATGATTCATGCTTTTTAGTATTCCATGTAAAAGTCTTTGTTTAACCTATGAGAACTAAGATACTCTCTTATCTTTTCTTCTAGTTTTATACTGTAGCTTATATGTGTCATTCCAAGATTATTTTTATGTATGAATTGAGTAAAATGTCAGGGTTTCTTGTTTTTGTTTGTGATGTCCAGTTGGTTAGTACCATCTTGGAAAAGACTATGCTTTCCCTCATTGAATTACATTGTACTTAAAAAACAAAAACAAAAACAACATTTATTTTATTTGAGAGAGAGAGAGAAAGAGAGCACAAGGGGAGAAGCAGAGGGAAGGGGGAGGGAGACAATCCCAAGAAGACTCTGCACTAAGTACAGAGCCTGACGTGGGGCTTGATCCCAGGACCCTGAGATAATGACCTGAGCTGAAATCAAGAGTTGGATGCCTAACTGAGCCACCTAGGCGCCCCTGTGTTGCACTTCTGTTAAAATCAGCTGACTATATATGTGCGGTTTATTTCTGAATTTCTGTTCTGTTCCCTTGAATAGGGAACTATGTCTATTTTAATATGTCTGTTTTAATGTCTGTTTTAATGTCTGTTTTGTATATTTTAATACAATACCAAATGTCTTGATTATTGTAGCTTTATAATGAGTCTTGAAATCAGGAGTGTAAGTCTTTGAACTTTGTTCTTTTTCAAAAATCATCATTTGCATATCCATATAAATTTTAGAATCAGCTTGTCAGTTTTTACAAAAAAGTGTGCTGGAACTTTGGTTGGGGTTGTTCTGAATCCATAGGTCAGTTTGCAGAGAATTGATATCTTAGCAATTTTGAACTGTCCAATCTATGAAGATGGTATTTTTCTCCTTTATTTAGATCATCTTTAATTTCTCTCAGCAGTGTTTTAGGGACCCCTGGGTAGCTCAGTTCATTAAGCGGCTGCTTTCGGCTCAAGTGTGATCCCAGGGTCCTGGGATTGAGTTCTTCATCTGGCTCCTTGCTCAGCAGAGAGCCTGCTTCTCCCTCTCACTCTGTTTGCTGCTCTCCCTGCTTGTACTCTCTCTCTCTGTCAAATGAATAAATAAAATCTTTATAAAACAACAACAAGTGTTTATACTGTTCAGGTCTCATACTTTGCTAAATTTATCTAATAAGTATTTGAAATTTATTTTGATCCTGTTTTAAGTAGTAGTATTTTAAATTTCATTTTCTGGTGTTCATTCTCATATAAAAATCGAGATTTTTTTTTCTTTTATTTTTAATTTATTTCTTAATATATATAAATTTTCTTGTTTCAAGTTTTTCTTTAAATTCCAGTTGACACAATACTTTTTCAATAGAGAGAGAGTGAGAGAGTACAAGCTGGGGGAAGGGCAGAGGGAGAGAATCTCAAGCAGATACCCCTGCTGTGAGTGTTGTCCACTGTGGGTAGGACTTGATCTTATGACCTTGAGTTCATGACCTGAGCCAAAATCAAGAGTTGGGTGCTTAACCCCAGCACCCCAAGATTTCTTTTTCTTTATCTATTATATGTACTATGATTTTGCTCGATTAAAGTCTAGGATATTGTTCCTAGACAATCCTCTTATTTGTGAATAAAGATTGTTTTACTTTTTCCTTTCCAATCTTAATGCACTCTCTTTTTTCTTTTCTTTTGTAATGTATTACACTAGTTAGGATTTTTTTATGTATTGTACTAACTTCAGTACAGTGTTGAGATATTCGTGATGAGAACAGATCTTTATGCCTATTCTCAATCTTAGGGCAAGTGTTTAGTCTTGCCATAATAACTGTGATATTACTTGTAGGTTTCTTGTGGATGGCCCCTATCAGGCAGGAAGTTCTCTTCTATTTTTAATTTGCTGAAAATTTTTATCATGATTTGTATTAAATTTGTCAGGAGGCTCTCTTGAATCTATTGAGATACTTATCTGGTATTTCCTTTCTGAGTCTATTAAAATGATGACATACATTAATTCTTAAAACGGTCAACTAATTTTGCATTCATGGGATGAACCTTACTTGCTTCTTACGTACTTATTCTTCTATCTGTTGCTGGATTCAGTTTGCTAATATATTGTTAAGGTTTTATAAATGTTTCCATTGAAGAGAGAGATTGATCTGTAGTCTTGTAATGATTCTTTGGCCTTGTTCTCAGGATAATGATAGCATTGTACAGTGAGTTAGTGTTTATTCCTTTTCTATTTTCTAAAATAAAATTGATACAGTTTAACTGGTGGGTCTACAGGGGTTTTGTAGGAAAGTTTTAAACTGTGAATTAAGTGTTTATGGCTGTTTTAGGTTATCTCTTCTAGAGCAAGCTTTGTTAGTTTGTATCTTTCAGGAAATTACTTCATCTGCCTTACCAAGTTTATAGGCATGACAGCATTCTCTTAACTCCCCTTTTAATGTATCTGGGGTCAGGTATTGGTAATTTATGTTTTCTGTCTTTTTTTTTCCTGATCATTCTAGCTAGAAATGTATTGATTTTTTTTGAAATCTTTTGAAAGAACCAGCTTTTTAATTTTATTATTTTTTCTCTATCCCATTTTCATTGATCTTTTTCCCTTATTTTTATTATTTCTTTAATTTTCCTTACTTTGGGTTTTATTTTATTTATTTATTTTTAGTGTGTGGGTGGAGACAGAGAGAGAAAGGCAGACATAGGGAGAGGGAGAGAGAATCCCAATCAGGTGAGTAGGCTCCATGCCCAGTGTGGAGCCTGATGTGGGGCTTGATCTCATGACCCCAAGATCATGACCTGAGTTGAACTCAAGAGCCAGATGCTTAACTGACTGAACCATCCAGGCGCCCCTCTTACTTTGGGCTTTAATGTGGTCTACTTTTTTCTAGTTTCATAAGTTAAAGCTTTGATTCTTGATTTTAGACTTTTATTTATTTTTCATAGAAACATTTTAATATTATAAATGTCATTGTAAGCTTTAGCACTGTGGGGGAAAAATTGATGTCTTCATTTTCACTGAAGTTTAAAATACTTTCTAATTGCATTTGTGGTTTCTTCTTTGACCATGGGTATTTATAAATGTGTTGTTTAATTTCTAATTCTTGAGGATTTTCTTAACATCATTTCATTATTGGTTTCTAGTTTGATTTGATTGTTGTTAGAGAATATATGGGGTCTTGTTTTGTATCCCAGAATGGATCTGCTCATCTTTTCCATGAAGTAGACCTGAGTGGTAATAACGGTTATTCATACCTCATTGGGTGGGTTCAGTATCTGGAACATAGTGAGTACTTGAATGTTAGAAATTATTAGAGTTCTGCATTTCAGCTCTCTCTTTTTTTTCTTTCCTCATGTGGTTTTGATTAACCTCTAAAACTCTTTCTAGCTTGAAGAACTTGAATCTTTAGGGTCTAATAGTAAATTGTGTGTTCTGTAAATTTATTCCGTTCTTTCATTGAGAACTGTGTTTCTTAAAGATTCAGAACTAAATTTTATATTCTGTGAATTTTTGAAATTCTTACAGGGACGGAAGAAGTCTATAGTAGCTGTGGAGCCCAGAAGTCTTATTCAAGGAGCCTTTCAGGGGTGTTCAGTGTCTGGGATGACACTGAAATACATGTATGGGGTAAATGCCTGGAAGAACTGGGTTCAGTGGAAAAATGCCAAGGAAGAGCAGGGGGATCTGAAATGTGGCGGTAAATACACAGCATGAATTTGTGTCTTGATTGAGAGGGTTGGGGGTATATAGTTCAAGTCATCAGTCTATACAAAAGGGATACCTACTAGGTCAAAAACTACATAAAACTTTGGTTTTGGTGTTAAATTTTCCCATTTTTATTTAAACTTCTTATTTCTTTTTCTCTTCTTGTCAGGTATTGAACATGCTGCATCTAGCCCGTGTTCTGACTCTTTAGGAAGTTCTCAAGACCATTCACTCTCTCAAGAATCCTCAGACCCAGGCTGTAGAGGTAAAATCATTTCTCTCTTTGTAGTCTGAATTCTCTGAATCACTTTTAATATTATTGCCAATTTTAAATTTATAAATGGGAATATTTGAGATTATTTAAAATTTGGAGTTTTATGGTAAAAGAGAAATTAATATCCTCTTCTCAATTATAAAGAGCTTGTTATAAAGGTAAGATTGTATGGGCATGAATCTGTTACACAAATACGAGGACTTGTGTTCCTTTCTCTAACATTATGCGGGTGACTCAAATCTATTCTTGAGCCCTTATCTGTAAAGTAACCCACATAGAACCCAGTGTAACACTTCTGCTTCTGGTGGTGGTGTTGAGAAAAATACCTGGAAAAGCCTTTCCTCTTCTGTGGGAATTTTTCCTAATAATAACTTCTGTGAGACTGGGTGCCAGGAAATTTGGGACCCAAAAAACAATTCACATAGAGCAGAAGTGTTTAATTTTAGAGCCTACTTTAACTTTTTTCCTCCCTGGTATTGAATTTCCTATTCTAAACTTTTGTTTTTAGTTTTTATTTTCCTTTTTTATTATCTGTGTTTTATGTAAGATGCTTGCTGTAATCTTTGTGGAATGAGATGGGCATGGCAGGAATGGATGAATATGTCTTTGTCACTAGATATTTTCTCTCTTTCCAACTATACATTCTTTTTAACAACCAGGTAATTGCGTGCACTCTTGGCTTCATCTCAGTCTACCATGCTGGCTTTTAGGTACATGTCACTCTCCTTATTGGAGTAGTTACTGGCTGCTGTGGTCTGTGACAGACTCACTGAGTTCCTGCAGATCATGTGTAATCTCTGCTGAGTGATTAAAGTATACTTCTGTTAGGGAGGTTTATTAGGCCCTTTTACTCCCAGTTTGAACCACAGCACTCTTTGTTTTAAAGAAGAAAGAGGGGTAGGGAGAATGGAGAGGTAATATTATATTAGACTACCAGTCCTAAATGCGATAACCACAGGAGATGCCTACTCATTTCTGCTATTCATTCATCCAAAAAGTACTGAATTTATGTACCAGGTATGTACCATGCATGGTAGTTAGTTACTTCAGTGAAAAGGTCAAACATGGTCCTTGCCCTTCTGAACCACCTTTTGCAAAACCAAATCAGGGAATCTCAAGTGCGTCTTTGAAAACATTGCAAACTTGTCTAAAATGCAGGGGAGCAGTGACTAGAAAGAGTTCTTCCATTTTAATCCGAATTGAAGTAGGGTCTCTGCTGCAGTAGTTTCTCTACATATCAAATTGTAGGATCTGCAATTTCTATAGGATCTCTGTAAATCAAATTGGGTCACTCTCCTGGTAAAATTAATTCAGTTCCTAGTTGTCTTCAAAGGCTTAATATGCTAGGTTAGATTTACGACAATCTTACCCTGATCTACCCTTCTTGATTTTTGTCCTGTACATCTGAATCCCTTCAATCTTCATTTTTCTGTATTCCAGCATTTCTAGGGGCATGAAGATGTTGTATGTTATTTGAAGTGTTCTTTATTCTAATCTGAGTTAGAGGAAGTTACACAGCATTTTTATACAGATATTCTCAGAACCTTTAATAAAACTCTTTTTACATATCTTTGAAAATTCTTTAGACACAGATATAATATGCTGCTGTTTTCTAAATTTATCAGGTCTTAGAAACCCGGTTTTCTCCAGCTCTCATGTTACTAGTATTTTGTGGAATATGCTTTGGTAAATATTTTTATGTCCTTAGATACAATTCTTTATTCATTTGTTTAACTCTTCACCTTTTAGGGTCTGACATTTATGTGGCATCCTCCAGAATCTCACCTGACTCTTCCCTCTCAGATAGATGGTCCTCATTTGCTTTCCTAGAATCCTTCTTAAAATTCAGCTCCTGTCGTAGGACCTGTTCACATGGTGCACTGCATTGTTTTTATTTCTTTAACTGAAAAAGCCTTGAGATCGGGTTTATCTGTAATCCGTGTATTCACCAGCGTACACTACAGTGCCTGAACCCACAATAGTAGTCAGTAGTTTTTCAATGAATAATGTTACTGTGTTTCTCATAAATTAATGTTTTTAATAAGTTAATATTTCAGATGTTTTCTACCTTTCTGTAGTCCGTTCTATCAAGCTGAAGGAAGATATTCTGTCCTGCACTTTCGCTGAGTTGAGTTTGGGTTTATGCCAGTTTATCCAAGAGGTGCGGAGACCAAATGGTGAAAAATATGATCCAGACAGTATCTTATACTTGTGCCTTGGAATTCAGCAGGTATCAGTTTCAGTAATTGTTCTAAAATTTATTGCGTTTTTAGTAATTTTGATAGATCTTGTGATTCAAGCTGAAAAATTATAGTGTATGTGGTCGTTTGGTATTGCTTTTATATTCTGTTCTTAATGAACCACTTCCCCTGATTTAAAAGTCTTGATCATATCATAAGCCAAATTGAGACTGTTAGTAGAATAACAGAAATTGAGGATGGTGCATTTTATTCAGTTATCGACAAAAAAGGCAAAAATAGCAAAATTCACAAAAAGTGACATAGGTGACTGTGTGTGTGTATGTATTTATGTAAATCATTTGGTTTCATTAAAAATTTTTTAAATGCATATTAAAGTAACAGAGGTACCTGGGTGGCTCAGTCGGGTAAGCAGCTACCTTCAGCTTAGGTCAAGATTCCAGGGTCCTGGGATCGAGCCCAATGTTGGGTTCCCGGCTAAGTGGGGAGTCTGCTTCTCCTCTGTCTGTTCATGTGCTCTTTCTCTCAAGTAAAGAAATAAAATCTTTAAAAAAAATAAAAAGATATACCATTATTTGTCTATCACATTAGCAAAAAAATTTATAAGTTTTTGTTGATACGAATTCTGTGAAGGGAATTTGCCTTCATAGCTGTTGGTAATTAGTACACACTTTATAGAAAGCAGTTTTGAGCACATTTTTCAGGAATATTTTTGAATGTTCATACTCTTTCGCCAGTAATACTTTTTGGGAGTCTGATAGGGCTAATACTCTGAAGTTCAGACATCATTTGCACAAAATTAGAAATAACTTCAATGCCCCACAGAGTATTTTTTTTTTTAAGATTTTATTTACTTATTTGACAGGCAGAGATCACAGGTAGGTAGAGAGGCAGGCAGAGAGAGAGAGAGAGGAGGAAGCAGGCTCCCCGCTGAGCAGAGAGCCTGATGCGGGACTCGATCCCAGGACACCGGAATCATGACCTGGGCTGAAGGCAGAGAGGCTTTAACCCACTGAGCCACCCAGGCACCCTGCCCCCCAGAGTATTATGTTTAAATAAATTATGGTACATTTATAAAGTTGTATATTATGTAGCCAATAAAAATTGTTCACAAAGTAACTTCTGATAACATGTAAAAATATATTAAAGCATTAAATGAACAAAATGAGAGTATGAATTCTGTGTGCTTTGGTATATGTTAACCTACAGTGATTTCAAAATGTCCTATAAATATGTAATAAAATGAAATGAACCAAAATATGTTGATAGTGGTTATCCTCTCGGGTGGTAAGGCTCTGGATGTTGTTAATTTCTTTTTTCTCTATTTGCCAGATTTTCTTCCATTTGTATGGTGGGGAGGGTGTTCTTTTATTTAGGCATTCATTCCTAAAGTTTTGTTTTTAAATTATAAAAGTAGTATGTGCTCAGTTTAACTGTTAAAACAGTGAGTTGAACGCATATAAGGATCATTCCCAGTCTCTGATAACCAGTGTTACCTCTGTCCTTCTGTGTCACACATTTATGAATGTGTATAGATGTTTTAGATGTGTTTAGTTTTTAGCAAAATGGGGCTGTTACCATACACATTCTTTTGCAGCTTACTTTTCTCAATCTGTGTGTCCCTTCAGGTGAGTATAAATCAAATTGCTTCCTTTATAAAAGCAAGCTGCATAATATTGCAGAATATGAATATACCAGTTATTCACCCTTTCTTCTTTTAAAGTATTCAGGTTAGTCCCCCTTATTCTTAAAAATAGTGCTTTAGTAAATATTTTACTTGAATGCCTGATGAACTGGTACTTTTATTTTTAGGTTAAAGCATATATAGGTTTTTCTTTCCTTTTTTTTTTTTTTTTTTTTTTTTTTTTTTTTTTTTTTTTTTTTTTTTTTTTTTTTTTTTTTTTTTGTTAGATTTCATTTATTTATTTAAGAGAGACAGAGCATGGGCGGGGAGAGGGACAGAGAGAGAGGTAGAGGCAGACGCCCCATTGAGCAGGAAGCCGGAGGTGGTAGGGCTCAATCTCAGGATCCTTGAATCATGACCGGACCTGAAGGCAGATGCTTAACCAACTGAGCCACCCAGGTACCCCCAAATATAGATTTTTCTAATTTTAAGATATTTTCATTTTACTACCCAGAATGGTTAATTTACAGCTTTACCAGCAGTGTTGTGCATGCCCATTTCTTGAATTCTCCTCTTTTTAATGTTTATTATTCTGATGGTCTAGGCTCCAGTTTGTATTTTCCAGTTTTATAAAGTAGAATCTTTTTAGGCTGTTGGTCATTCAGATTTTTCCTTTCCGTCTCTAGGATCTCTTTTATGTTGGGGATAGGAACTCTGATGTAAATGCTTGAAACGGATTTTTCCAGTATATTTTTGTCTTCCAGTTTTTGTTTGTACATTTGCCATTCAAAAATTTTTCGTTTTTTACATAGCTTAATAATAAGCTTTACATAGCTTAATAATAAGCATTTATTTCCGTTTAAAATTCCTGGTTTTTCTGTGTTGCTTGGACTTCCTACTTTTAAGTACTCAAATTCTCATTAATTTATTTCTAAAAAATTTTTTTCAAGATTATCTTTAATACATCTGAAATTCACTTTTGTACATGATACAAGTATATTTCTGATGAAAAACGTTTGCAATGGGTATCTAGTAATGCAAGCAGCATTCACTTTCCCTTGATTCAAAAGAGTACTTTTCTTATTTAATTATTGTTCCCTTTATATTTTGGTCAGTTTCTTGTGTAAAAGATATTTTTAAAATCAGCATATGAGAGGACTTTTATAGGTTCTTTCAACCAATAAAAATTTATTACCATGTCTGCATTTTGGTTAGGTAAAAATTGTGAAGATTCTAAACAGACTTCCTGTACTTTTAGAGTTTATGATATAATGAATCTAAAGAATATTTTCTGGTTTTATCAATGGAGGTGTCAAGTGTGATAGTGATTCCTGTTCTGATTTGAATATAATCAAATGTTGTTGCTGTGATTTCAGTCAAAAACATTTGACTGCTTTGCATACTAAATACTCTGCTACCTATAAAATACTCTCTAATTTGTGAGACAAGTCATAAACTTATGAAAGTTTTTTCTAGTGTATTTATCATGTTTATAGTTATAAATGAGTATAAAATACTATTAAAAAGATTATATAAGTTAATAAATTGTCAGCTGATTGTTTTAGAAAGTGAATATTGTGAGCTTTTTACCAATTTTGACAAATAATAACTTCCTTAACTGTAAAGAATTTTAAACGTGCTTCTTTTTTTCTGATTATAAAAATAATTATGCTTATTGTAAAGAATTTTGGAAATAAATAAAAATGTAAAGAAATAAACTAAATTCAACTGTAATATCAACACCTGGGCCACCAGTGTTAACATTAGCCAAGTAGGGGAATGATTGACAAAAGAAACAAATAGACAAGTAACAAGGAAAATCAACAGCCAACAGACATAATGTACAGGAATGCCTAATAATCATTTACTGTGTTTGCTATGTATTAATATAAAGTTATTTCATATTTTAACTCATTTATTTGTTACTATGCCCCTCTGATGTATAAGGACTCTCATCATCACCATTTTCTGCTGAGGCACAGTGAGTTAAAACTTGCCTGAAGTCCCCAAGGTAGTAATTGGCAGGGCCAGGATATGAATCCAGATGGTTTATTTTCAGAGTCTGTTCTTACGATCACATTGGTGGACCACCTCTCTAATATGAAGAGTGTTCAACTATAACCAAAGAAAAATTTCACCCATTAGGCTGATTGAAAATTGAAAGATTGAAAAGTTTGATAATACCAAGTATTAGTGAAGATAGGTGTACATTTTTCTTGTATGGAGGCCTTTTCAGAGGGCAAGTTGATGTGACTATTAAAACTTTAAATGGACAGAGGGGTGCATGGCTGGTTCAGTCAGTGGAGTGTGTGACTCTTGGCCTTGGGGTTATGAGTTTGAGTCCCGTGTTGAATATAGAGATTACTTAAAAATCTTAAAAACAAAACAAAATAAAAAATGTTAAATGCATGTAGATTCTTCAGTCTAATAAATCCATTGATTTTTCCCCAAAGAAATGCACACACTTGTACATAGACATGTACTGGTATTTTCATTGTAGCATTGTTTTTAACAGCAAAAAATTGGAAACCATCTTTGTGTTCATCAAAATAATAATGATTCAATCATCTATAATATGTCTGTACTGTTGAATACTGTAGAGGTTAAAAAGCAGTGAATTGCTTTTATATATATTTACATGGAAAACTCTTAGAGACATACATTTTTTAAGTAGTGTAGTACAATATTTATATTATGATAAAATACACTATCATAAAACTTAACCATTTTAAAGTGTACAATTCAGTGGCATTTAGTACATTCAGGATGTTGTACAATCTCATCACTATGTTGCTCTAAACTTTAATACCCTAAATGGAAATCTCATTCCCATTAAGTAGCCACTCCCTCTTACCTCCTCCATTTCATCCCTGGCAACCATAAATCTGCTTTCTATCTCTATGGATTTGCCTATTCATTTGAATAGAATTATACAATTTTATGTGGCCTCTTTCAACATAGAGTTCACCTATGTTGTAGCATGAATCAGTACTTCACTCCTTTGATATATGAATTATTTAATTCTTGGGTATACCACATTTTGTTTATTTACTCATCTGTTCATAGACATTTGAGCAGTTTCTATCTTTTGGCTATCACGAAAGGTGATTGATACTGTGAAATGCGAACATTCATGTACAGGATTTTGTTTGAATGTCTGTTGTTAGTTCTTTTGAGTCTTATACCTACAGGTGGAATCACATGGTCATATGGTAACTCTATGATTAGCTTGTTGGGAAATCACCAAACCGTTTTCTACAGTGGCTGCACCATTTTATGTTCTCAGCAACAGTGAGGGTTCTATTTATATTCCATAGCCTTGCCAACATTTGTTAATTTCCTTTTTTCTTAATAGTCATCTAATGGTTGTGAGGTGATATCTCATTGTAGTTTTGGTTTGCATTTCCCTAACGACTAAATGCCATTGAGCATTTTTTCATGTGCTTGTTGGCCATTTCTTTCTGTCCTCTTTGGATAAATATTTAAGTCCTTTGCTTCATTTCTGTATTGGGTCATTTGTCTTTTTGCTGTTGAGTTGTAGGATTTCTTTTTATATTCTGAATATTAAACTCTTTATCAGATATGTGATTTGCAAATATTTTTTCTTAGTCTCTAGGTTTTCTTTTCATTCTCTTGTTAGTATACATATGTATGCATAAAAATATGCGTAAAAGTTTTGCATTTTGATGTTCAGTTTATTTTTCCTGTTACTTGTGTTTTTGGTGTTTTATCTAAGAATCTATTGTCAAATTGAAATTCATGAAAATTTACCCCTCTGTCTCCTTTTAAGAGTTTTATGGTTTTAGTTCTTATGTTTAGGCCATTGATTCATTTTGATTTTTTTTTTTTTAATCTCATATAAGGTAGAGATACATGTGAGTTAGGGATAACTGGGTATGTAGATATCACCTTTTGTTGAAGAGACTGTTCTTTTTCCATCAAATGGTCTGTCTTAGCATCCTTGTTGAAAATCATTTGACATGTGTTTATTTTGGACTTCTGATTCTAATAGATTGGTCTGTATGGTTAATCATATGGCAGTACACACTATTTTGATTACTGTTGCTTTGTACTAAATTTTGAAATAGGGAAGTGTGATTCTTCATGGCTCCTTGCAATTCCATATGACTTCGAGGATTGGCTTTTCCCTTTCTGCTAACAAATAATAAAATTGTGATTTTGATAGGATAGCAACTGAATCTGTAGATTGCCTTTGGCAGTATTGCCATTTTATTAGTGTTCTCTTCAGATCCATGAATATGGGATTTTTTTTTAAGATTTTGTTTATTTATTTATTTGACAGACAGAGATCACAAGTGGGCAGAGAGGCAAGCAGAGAAAGAAGTGGGGAGCAGGCTCCCTGCTGAGCAGAGAGCCCGATGCGGGGCTCAATCCCAAGACCCTGGGATCATGACCTTAGCCTAAGGCAGAGGCTTTAACCCACTGAGCCACCCAGGCACCCCATGAGATGTTTTTCTTAAGTATTCTTTAATTTCTTAACAATTTTTTTGTAGTTTTAAGTGTGTAAATCATGTACCTCCTTGGTTGAATTTATTCTAAAGTATTCTTTCTGATACGATTGTAAATTGAATTGTTTTCTTAATTTCCTTTTTGGATTGTTCTTTGCAAGTGATTTTTCTGTTGCTTGTATCCTGTTAACTTTGCTGAATTCATTTATTAACTCTAATAACAATTTTGTGTGTGTGTGTGTATATTTAGAATTTTCTATATATAGGCTTATGTCATTTATAAACAGATAGTTTTACTCTTTAGAACCTTTCCTATTTGAATGCCTTTGTTTTTCCTGCCTGTTTACTCTGGCTAGGACTTCATGTACAATATTAAACGGAAGTGGCAAGAACAGGCAATTTTGTCTTTTTCCTGGTCCAAGGGGGAAAGTAATTTTTAAAACTTTTATTTTATATGATTCATGGGTTTGAGTAAAGGTATAAAACTCAACTCTGTATTGTAGTGAGTTGGAGTATGTCATTATTCTACTTACTCTGTATTTTAACTTTTTTCCGTAATGAGGATATATATTTTTAGGTTGTGAAAATTATTAAAAGAAGAAAAAGGTGAATATTTCTCAACAGTAAAACTGTAATCTGGCAATGTCATGAATTGCCTTTGAAGAGGCCTATTAAAAATGTATGTTGAAATGGCATATAATTTTCACTAGCCAGAACAAATGTAACTAAAGTTTTTCTCCAGGTCATACATTGGATAGAAGAGCAGAAAACCAAAATAGCCATAGATAAATATCAAAAACAGCAAAAGATTTTCAGCATGTAATTATACCTTGTGTTGTTCTGTAAATGCTCATTTTATTTCCCTGAGTGATGTCATCTACCTGCTAAAAAACAAGATGTTTTTTAGCAGTACTTTACCCACGTTGTTTCATGTTTCCCATTCTGTGAAACGATTTTTAATGGTTATAATTAGCATAGTATTATATCCTATAATTAGACTTGAACTTTTTGAAGGCTGAGAGATGTGGTTTGAAACTTGGGTATCCTTAGGTCACCTGACACTAGCTAACTGAATTATTTCAAGAAGTGATCTTGTAACTAGGCTAAAAAACCAAAAACTTCTGAGAGTACATTTATATTCAGATCCTGTTAGTTTGAAAAATGATTTGGAAAATACAAATTAGAACCAGTTTTTAGTATATCAGTTTCATGAACTGAGTAAAAGGTACTTGTAGTATTTATTATAATTATCCTGTATCATGCATGTTTTAAAAAGGAAATAGAAAATTTTACTTTGAAAGCTCAGTGGTTGGGATATTGACAGTTCATATGAAAAGGACCTTATAGCTTGCATCCTGGTATTTCAAGGTGTTTCCTTAAAATGGTTCACAATGTTAAGGGCAAAAATTAAAGGTAAACTTTATTCCTTCAAATAATCTTTTTTAAAAAAAGCTTGTGTTTTCTTTGTATCAACATATATGTTTCCATTTTTTCTCTTGTAGTACCTGTTTGAAAATGGTAGAATAGATAACATTTTTACTGAGCCCTATTCCAGATTTATGATTGAACTTACCAAACTCTTGAAAATATGGGAACCTACAATACTTCCTAATGGTAGGATGCTTATCTTTTATTTTGATTCTTTTCATGATACGCCTTCCTAAAATGCTTAATTTTTATGATTATCTTTTTATAAATTATTCATTTATATTTCTGTCTTGATTTGTAGCATATTTGGACTTCTGAGGAGAAACTCTTTGGTTTATTATTGATTTTAGTAAAATTATAACTTCCATACAGTGTAACAAAAATAAAACTGGAAGTTGTATTTATTTTTTAAGAAGCCATTTTTGGTTTGGTAGTGTCAGTGAAACTGAACACTAGACCAGCAGCTGACATATACTTTACTTCTAGACTATATACCCATTAGCAGTGGACCTTCCTCAGTAGTTCATTATCAGTACCCTTTACTGGTTGTTAGAAGAGTTAAGTCTTCATCGTTGAATTATCTTTGACCATAAGTTGTTGGAAAACTTCCTGATTTACTCCTGGTCTTAGGCTCCTTGGCTGTGAACAGAGAGGTTGAACGTGACGATTAGGATTTTGTGCTCCTTTTGGGCAGAGAGCACCTTTGAAGCGTTCTGAGCAGTGTAGTGTCTTGATGCATTTAGCATCCAAAGAAGAGACAAGGGAGATAGAGTTGGAAGTAATAAATTCATGCTTGTGGTTAGTCTCCCAAGAGTAGAATGCATAAGCAGCAACAAAGAGGATTGGTGAGAGAACATCAGGAAGGACCTGCATTTAAAGGCTGTCATAAGGAGTGTGCCCTTAAAGGTGTACTCATCTTAATTCTTCTGCAGGCCACCTGCTTTTCAAAAAGAATCCCATATAAGTCATCACAGTAATCACTCTTAATGTAATTTAAAATAAGAGGGTGTGTGAGGGAGGGAGGGAAGGAGCTAGCTGCCTTTTAATGATCTGAGCTAAAATGGAAACTGAACCAGTTAACAGTAAGCCATTATAATCTCAAACAGGAGTCTGCAAACTGCTTGATCTGGCCTGCTGCCTGTTTCTGTATAGTCCATGAGTTACAAATGGACTTGGAGAAAATCTAAAGAGTAATTTTTTGTGGCAAATGAAAATTAAAATTGTATGAAATTTAAATTTTCGTGTATAAGTAAACTTTATTGGTACACACCGCATCTGTTTATTTCCGTATTGGCTGCTGCTCCTTATCTTCCGTAACAACAGAGTTGTTCAGAGCCTCTGTGTCCCACAGTACTTGAAATATTTACCATCTGGCCCTTTACAGAAAAAGTTAGCCAAACCCTGGTCTAAAATAACAATAGATTAAAACTGTTTCAGGGGATTGTTCATGGCGTCTGCTTCATTGGACTCATCTGCTCTTTCTTTGGGGTGCCTTTTCTGGTTTTCCATAGAAGGAAGTGGGGGAGAGGGGAACAATGGGTCATTTCCTTTATATAGTCCTGTCTGAGAATTTATTACTTGGTCCTGTTTAGCAGGAGCTTAGTACTGTTACTGCTTTCCCCCTTCTTCGGTGCAGGTTACATGTTCTCTCGAATTGAAGAAGAGCATTTGTGGGAGTGCAAACAGCTGGGCGCCTACTCACCCATCGTCCTCTTGAACACCCTCCTTTTCTTCAATACCAAATACTTTCAGCTCAAGAATGTGACTGAGCACTTGAAGCTTTCCTTTGCCCACGTGATGAGACGGACTAGGACTCTGAAGTATAGCACCAAGATGACATATTTGAGGTTCTTTCCACCTTTACAAAAGCAGGAGTCAGAACCAGGTGTGTGGTGGAGTTTGTGAGATTTTTATTCGAAATCTGGGTAGTATGCAAATGGAGACTTGCCACAGAAGGATAACTATAAATTCTAGACATGGAAGAGTGTAGCTTTAGATGTAGCTTTAGAGTATAGATGCTTTTTTATTACCAAGGCTAGGTTAAAGACTTGCCATGATCACTTGCTTCACTGTACTTTTATTGGCTTTTAAATTAGAAATTCTGATTTAATTGGTCAGAAGTAGAGCCCAAATAAATCTGCATTGTAAAACTTTCCAGGGAATTTAAACACACAGCTAAGAATCAGAATCACTGATTTAGAGGCAATAGATCACCCAATTGCTAGTTTAAAGGAACCTAATTTTTAAACCTATTATTTCTAAATCTTGATTGATTTTTAGTTAATTTTTAATTAAAAAAATAGTTAACTAAAACTCTTTTTAGTTAATATTAACTGTCAATTTCTGAAGAAACTTAAAACGTGGCCTAGAGTATGCAGATGGCGTTTGACTTAATTTTTCAACTTTACAGTCGTGAAAAAGCGACATACATGCATTCAGTAGAAACTGTACTTTGAATATGGATTTTGGTATTTTCTTGGGCTAGTGGGATGCAATATGATCCTCACTTGTGATGCTGGGCGGCAACAGTCTGCAGCTTGCAGTCAGCCCAAGGATCATAAGGGTGTACAGTATGCTTACAGCCATTCTGTACCCAGTCAGCCTTTTCACTTTCTAGTATAGTATTTAATCAATGACATGAGGTAGTCAATACTTTATTATAAAATAGCCTTTTTGTTAGGAGGGGATTTTTGCCAAGTTGTGGGCTATGTAAGTGTTCCGAGCATGTTTCAGCTATGGTGTTTGAAAGGTTACATGTATTAAATACATTTTTGGTTCAGGGTGGGTTTATCAGGTTGTAACCCCATTGTATGTCACGGAAGATCTGTATCAGTTTAGTAGACGGTGGAGTAATGTCAGCGGTCACAATTTTCTTAGAAGGTTTATGGTCTTACATTCCCAAAACAGCCTACTCGGTAGTAGTTTGTTTTTAACATTTAAAAAAAACTAACATATTATGGAACTAGAAATTAAACATATTAATTCTAACCAAAACTGTAAGTTCTAAAATTCCGAAAGTCAAGCTGTTACTTTCTTGGGATAAGAATGAAATATATATATATTTTGAATGTGAGACTTTAAAAATTACTCAAACTAAAGTCTGTAAAGAATAATTGTGATGTTCATGGTTGTGTTAACTTTTCTCTCAGTTGCTCCTTTCCTTTAGAAAATGTAACACTATCGTGCTTTCTCACCCCATGACTATGTCCTGTCTCCCTTATTTTGCTCATATAAAGCCTACTTTATGCTCTTAATTGATATTGGGGGTAGGGAGAGGCAATCAGGTAACATTGCCCTGTTTTCTGATGAGGTGCTTTACAAGACTGGTAGTAAGTTCAGCTTCTTTTCTGAATGAATGAGTCTTTATATTTAGGTACCCTCTAAATAGAAAACTGGGGTGAATTTTAAGTAATAACTAATGCAGGAAGCTGGGGAAAGTTCTTTGCCACCTATTAAGAGCAGCTATAAGAAAAGAAGAAGAAAACCTTTTTCTTCAGATTCACAGCAGATCCACCACCCACTAATATTCTCTTAAAGCCTGAATGGAGAAAGTGGGAAAGAAACAGCCCTACTTTCCATGTCTTCACCCTGGTTTCTTTTTGATAACCCTTGGCCTCTGCAAAATTCTGTTGGTAAAAAGGGCTTGCCCTTTTCTTATCAAATGGTCAACTTAGAATTTCTTTTCCCAACAAAGATTCCATTTTTCATAATACTATGACAGCTAGAAGAAACTTGATAATGCCCACTGGACTCTGATGCCCCATAGTAAAAGTATTTTCAGGTAAAGAGGTGACAACTTCTCTCTTGATCTCTTCTGTAGAAGAGCACTTAGAACCCTTTTTCCCCCCTTCTTTATCTTGCTGTGGCTTAAGATGTACCTGATGAAATTTCATAGCAAAATCAGGTTCAGAATTAGGACCTAACTCTCTAGTACCATGCTTTTTGCCATGCTAAACCCATTTTGGTGAGCTGGAAAACATAAATTTTACAGAACGGTGGCTTTGATTTGTTCAGTCCTATTAAGCAGTACTTTAAACACTGTCTAGGGCCTCCATAGGTTCTCAGTCAGTGTTCGTGGGATGAGTGAGTGAATGGGAGGAGAAGGGACTGACAGTTCTGACTGGAAACAAAGCTCAGTGCCTGTCTTGAGACTGGAAGAAAAGATTCTTCTAATCTTTTGATTATTATTTCCCATCTCAAGATAAACTAACTGTTGGCAAAAGGAAACGAAATGAAGATGATGAGGTTCCAGTGGGTGTGGAGATGGCAGAGAATACTGACAACCCATTACGATGTCCAGTCCGACTTTATGAGTTTTACCTGTCAAAATGGTAAGCAGCCTTCCTCTGGACTAGGTTCAGCACAGTTCACAAAGTAGTTAACAAGTCTTGGATTTCAGATACTTGAATATCAGAAATACAGCTTTAGACAAGGGTATACCTTTAATCTCCTTTTTGTCCCTTTTCTCATATCTGCCTAGATTTTGGACCCCAAACCAAACTGCTTTATCTTGATAATTGTTTTTCTAAAAATCTCTTCAAAAGCAAGAATCACAGCTATTGTTTGATCTTTACAACTGTTGCTCACCCTTTATGTGATAACTATGTTGTAATTTTGCTATTTATATAGGAAAAATTTTAGAGGAGAGGTTGTACTCCTAAACCTGTAAATAGAAAAACAGTTTATTTTTAAGGAATTTATATTTTTTGAATGGTCTTTCTCTTACAGAAACTTTAAGACTTTAGAGTTATAGGAGCCACATTAAAGCACTTTTTTCTCAAAGAAATGTAGTGACTGGGTTTGCCCCGTGGTAATGTGTACTGAATGCTCTCGGGGATCATTCCAGGATATTGGGTGCTGAGGATATGTGGTTCTCAGCCATAGTGTCATATGTGAGTTGAATTTTTTGTTGCTCCTAATAATGTTTTAAATACTAAAGTTCGTGAACGATTTATACTTTGTCTTCTGTTAACATTATACTCACCTCCGGTGAGTATAGAAAATGTGCAATCACGGGTTGCGCCAGGGGAAGAGTGCTTGTAAACTTATTTATCTCCCTGGGTGCATCGCTTATCTATAACATTAGTCACAGTAGCGAAAAAAGTGAGAGCCACTATATTAAAGAGTAGTTACATATTTCCTACATTTTCTGATCCCCAATTTCCTTAGTTTCTTTCTTTCTTTCTTTTTTTTTTTTCCCTGTGGATAGTTCTGAAAGTGTGAAGCAGAGGAATGATGTGTTTTACCTGCAACCCGAGCGCTCCTGTGTTCCGAATAGTCCCATGTGGTACTCCACATTCCCGATAGACCCTGGGACCCTGGACACCATGTTAACACGTATTCTCATGGTGAGGGAGGTACACGAAGAACTTGCCAAAGCCAAATCAGAAGACTCTGATGTTGAATTATCAGATTAAAGTGGAAGTGGGGTTCCTATTTTCATACACATGGGTATGCACCAAACTGTGAATGCATCCAGCTTTGGAAAACGATGTACAAGTCCAAGTCCTCTTGACTTGATTATAAGATAATGGAAAACAGATGACTCGTGAACCACAGTGTGGATGTACAAATGAAAACTGAAGGAAAGAATATGAACCTGAGAAATGTTCTTTGGCAGTGATATAGTTCTTAGACATCTTCAGAATGACTAACCAATTTCTCTGAGTGGTGCATAATCTTATTTTGTTTGGGAATAACAAATTGTGGAATATTTTTAAGGAAAACTGTTGTATAAAACTCTACCATAGTAACCTTAGACCTTAGAGAGGTAGCTTTGGAATCAAACCTTGGCTGCAGTAGGCTACTTGGGCAAGCCCTATGTGCACGTCAGGGGAGAAATCAGTGCAGAGCTAAGAGTGACATCAGATAAGGACTGTGGGACCCAGACTTGAAGACCCAATAAAAATACTCAACTTTTTTTTAAAAGGTAGAGAGTGATGTGGTCTTGATTTTGATTTTCACTGCCAAGCCAGTTCTGTGAAGGATAGAAGCCTCTGGTGCTTTTGCCATGGGAAAAAGGCCTTCACTGCTGTTCACACAGTAATGTGTCCCTTCACTTTCTGGGTCTAGCCTTCTCAGCTGTGGGTCTAGATGTGGGTAAATTGAGGTAAAGGGGCTGAAACTCCACGAACTGATTATGCACACAGAAAATCTGTGGAGCCCATTAGACCCCAAGTGTCTTGAAATGTTTGTAGAAAACCCACTAATGCCCACTTCTCTGGGTGTCAGCCTTTATTGCTGCTGTCTCATAGCATGAGCTGTGGTACACAGAAATGGGGGTTCTTTTGTTTTCATTTTATCCCCATATGGCAGCTTTTCTCTCATCGTTTTATCTTCCTGTTTCCCAGATCCTCTTATTTTGTCTTTTGCACCAGTTTCTGGAGGCCCTTGTCATTTCAAAAAGAATAGTCTCTCTCCTTACTCTGGCAAACCTGTGGGTGATTCCACAAAGACACAGTATTACTTAGCTGTCAGAATTATGGTAGAGAAGGTCCTAGTATGTTCCTATAAAGCATTTGGAAGATGATCTTATTGCCCTAAGAAACTTGAAAATATGGATTCTGGGGTTAGGATACAAAGACATTGACTGTCTTGCATATCTACAGCAGGTCTTATAGCATTATTCCAAACTCTAGCTGTTTTAGTAGTTCTTTGAGGATTGCAAGTCATAGGTGTGTTTGGCATATCAATCCATCTCCCTCATCTCCATTCTCAGCTTCTACCCCCAGAAAATTTTGACTCAAAGCTTTTATGATGTTGGCCAATCACAGAACTTCTTTAGCTGAGGTGAATTTGACCCTGTAATAGAAATGCAAGAAGTCCAAAAAGCCTCTTAGAAATTTTAACCTTGAAAGACTTTTCAATATATCCCATTTTTTAGATGGGGGTGGCAGGTGTTTTTTTTTTTTTTTTTTTAAATAAATGAAAGTCATTTAAGTACAATAAAAGTTTAAAAGTAGGCCTTTTGACGTTGTATACTTGATGGTTCTGTCCCTCTGCCTGTAACAAATTTCGTTTTGGTTACCAGGAACTTTGTGAAAGAAGTAAATCTACCCCAATTCTGTATGATTAATTCCATCTGTGTTTGTCATTTCTGACTGGAAAACTTCTTACATCCAGATCTTGTTTGATATGGAGGAAAAGCAACTGGATTGTCTGATAAGTCTGCCAATAAACTATCCAGAAACATCAGTTGTAATAGCCCCCACTATACAAATTTCATGGTTTGTATAAACACTAACATTTCCCCTTCTGTAGTTGTATCAAGAACAAATATTGTTGGCATAGTAGATATATTTGTTAGAAAACACCAGAGAGAAAAAAAGAAATCTGTATCTTTTAACTGAGAACAGCTAATACCCAGGTCAATGACTGTATCAGGACTTCAATTGCATGTTAGTCCACAGAGTTGTCCAGACCCTAAATTAATACGTAAAAGAAAATCTTGATTAATTATTGGTCATTCTTCATAAGCGTAGCTGTTGATATGTGTGTCAGACTATTTGCTTTTTAAAATTCTATTAAAATTATGTAAAATTGCATTTTTATTTCCAGGGGCGAAAAAAAAAAAACATCAAGCAAAACATCTAAATTATCCTTTCTGTTCTTTTTTGTTTTTTAATCACTTTTGGGTTTTCCCCTTGCAAAAACTACAGAAATATTCCCTTAGAATAAAATAGTATATTTGTATTTGATGGGTGAGTTATTCCTTTTCTTTGTCTTGAACGAATTTTAAATATTTTTTTTTTCTGTTTAACCTTATGTGTATGAGCCAACAGATGGTATATTACTAAGAGAGAACAGTTTTCAGGAAATAAATTATTTGGTTTTTACTTAGTGCAGTAAACATATTGTTTCATTGCGAAGTCTTTTCACTTGTTTTCTTTTTCCATCAAAAGACTCGTTCCCATTTTTAGTTAATTAACTATAGGGAGAGCCCTGAAAGCTTAGAAATACTGGGTATCCTATAGGTATATGTTTCATTTCAGGCAAAGTTTTTTGAGATTTACAAAGCTTGCATCAGTTCACCTTGAATCATTCTGAAATTGTGAGACTGGGATAAAGAATATATATCTATTTCTTTTCTTTTTTTTTTTTTAAAGATTGTATTTATTTGACAGAGAGATCACAAGTAGGCAGAGAGGCAGGCAGAGAGAGAGAGAGAGAGGAGGAAGCAGGCTCCCTGCCTAGCAGAGAGCCCAATGCGGGACTCGATCCCAGGACCCTGAGATCATGACCTGAGCTGAAGGCAGAGGCTTAACCCACTGAGCCACCCAGGCGCCCCATATCTATTTCTTAAGGATAAATATGTAATTTGAAAATGTGAGACTAAATGGCATTTTCCATCAACTCTCACTCTATCTGGGTATTGTGCAAACCCAGTATCAATTCTCCATGGACTGTTTCTGTCTACTGCCTTTTGGCATTCCTAATTTTGTAAAACAGGAGTTTTCCAAGAAGTATAAAGTAAAATGAATTTCTATGTATGAATCCCAGTTTTCTATTAAATTCAGAATTTAATTTTCCATGCAAATAAAAAAGTTCACTGTGGTAGTGAGTTAAATTTGAGGAAAGAATTAGGCACTAATTCCCCTGGTTCCTCTTATGTATTATCATTGTTGAAAGAATAATCATTGAGAGGCATTGTTACAGAGTAGGAAGATCTGAGGCTTCAGAGCCTAGTCTTTCTACTTACTGGTTGTATAGCTTTAGGTAAATCACTTAACTACTGTGTGCCTCAGTTTTCTTATGAAGTGGGAATAAGAATAACTTTTATGAATTTGGCACATGTTAGGCTTTTGGATGTGATAGATTTTTTTTTATCATAACATTGCTAGGCATATAGCAAGATTTTAAATAAAGGTTAATCCCCTTCCTGCAGCCTGTATTTTCACTAAGTTCAGTGCTTCCAATTCTTTTTTTTTTTTTTTTCAAGATTTTATTGATTTATCTGACACACAGAGAAAGCACAAGTAGGGGGAGCAGCAGGCAGAGGAAGAGGGAGAAGCAGGCTCCCCACTGAGCAGGGAGCCCAGTTTGGTACTCCATCCCAGGACCCTGGGATCATGACCTGAGCCAACAGCAGCTGCTTGCTTAACCTACTGGGCCACCCAGGCACCCCAGTGCTTCCAGTTCTGCAAAACATAATATCCTATATTATTTGAATCAGATATTTAGAATAACTAAATGCCTTATGCAATCATAAGTTCTTTATTCATGCTTATATACATATGGAGAGTAATTGACATCACAGAAATCCACTGATAACTTACTACATTGAAAGAAGGAGGAAATACATGATATACCTTTTTATTTTTAATTGCGGAAACTCTTAATGAAATTTCATTTACTTAGTAATGGTTATATACCATGACTTGGGAGCAAGACAACTATACAGCAATATACATCTCCCCACTTCTTCTTTCATTAACAGAACCCCCTACTCCTCTGCCTTGTTTTAGCTAGGCAGTAGTTTCTTTGGTAAGTGCTTATATTTTCCAGGCTATTTTGCAACTGTGAACATGGGACTGACTTTTGACCAAGGGGATGGAAACAGTTTATAACTAGCAGGCCACATCCTTAAAAGGAAAGAGCTTGCCTTCCTCTTGTAATTTCCCCTTTTCAATGGGCCAGAATGTCACTACGCTCATGGCAGCCCAGTTCTGTCCGTGTGGGAAAGGGCAGCATATCAAAAGCACATTAACCTCGTAAGGCAGGGGCACTTCACTACTGAACTGCCTGCTAGCTCGGACCTTCACATGAGAAAGACAGAAACCTTCTGTCTTAGTTCAGCCATTGTTATTTGGTCTCTGCTAAAGTAAACAAGCAAACCAAGTTCATGCTACTGCTTAAGATAGAACTAGAAATTCTAATCCAGACCATAAGGAAGAAAAAGAGACTGTCAGTATTGGAAAGAGAAAACTCATTATTTTTATTTTATTTATTTTTTAAGTAATTTCTACACCCAGTGTGAGGCTCCCAACTCATGACCCTGAGACAAGAGTTGGATGTTCCACCAGCCAAGCCAGCCAGGGCGCTTACGAAACTCATTATTTTTAAGTCGTATTTTCAGATGTGTAGGGACACCTGTATTTAAGAAAACAGCAAACTCTGAAAAATAAGTTTAACAATGGTAGCTACAAAATAGTTCATGAAAATTTCAAGCACTTTTCTATCTAGAGCAGCAACTAATTAGACAATGTGATTAAAAGGAAAAGATACAATTCACAATAGCACTTAAAGCTATAAAGTATTTAGTAATTAAGTAATGTCCAAAAATCCTGTGTTTGTTTTAGTAGGTGGTGTTGGAAAACTGGCTTTTTACATGGAGAAAACAGGATACCTAACTAGCATCATGTCCAAAGGTGGGCTTTCAATGGATTTAAAGGTCTTAAATGTAAAAGGTAAAATTATAAAATTAATAGAAATACGGCAAATATTGTTGTGATCTGGGGGAGAAAAGGAGCTTCTTAAATAAAATTCCCAAAGCACAAACCATATGGAGAAAATTTATATATTAACTTTGTATCAGAATTAAAGATAATTGTCAGTAAAAGATAGCAAACAAATGACAGGCTCAGAGAAGACACAGGTTTCCCCGCTCTCTGAAGGTACAGCGTTCCTATGAAAACTTAAGTAAGCCAAAACAGTGTAGAATGGAAATCTATATGGAAAATATTAGCATTCCCAGACCCCAAAACAACTCCTCTTAGGTTTTTCTGATTCTTGGCACATCTTGCTAACAGATGCGGAAAATAAACCAAGATAAAGCACAGATGCTCCCAGACACCTTGCAGAGAAAGTTACGGAGACGGAGGTGGTCTGAGACGCTGAGGGTAGTTCCCAGGAAAGGAGCTTGGTGGTGCTGCTTTTGCTCCTTGGGGTGTGCACTGCCTCTGTAAGGACTAGCTGTAAAATTCAGAATGCTATTTTGGCGTTGTGCCTTTTTTGTGAAAGTGAAAATCCTCTTCTGATATCTTCCGGTTAGCAAAAATGGGTACTAATGTAAGTTTTTGTAAAAGTGAAGTGGCCTAACTCTCCTTGCCTGTGCTCGCTCGCTCTCTCTCCCTCTCTCTCTGACAAAATAAATAAATAAATAAATAAAAAGTGAAGTGGCCTAATACCAACTTTCAGAGAGTGGGAATACCTGTACTTGCAAAACCATCAAATGATATATATGTCGAATATACCCACAACTGCTGAATTGTAAAGAAAAGCAAACAAAGAATAATGAATACGTCATAGAAGGGAAACCCAAACAGGGAACATGTATGTGAAGAGATGGTTCATATTCCTTTAGTAATCATGGAATTTTTCTTCAAATCTATCAGTTCATGTCCTTAAGATTGGCCAAATAAGAAAAGTGAATAATGCCAAGTGTATTTGTATTAGGATATAAGAACCCTTACATATTGCAAGAATAACTGAACTGTATAGTTGACTCTTGAACAACGCAGGAGTCGGGGCAATAATCACACAGTTGAAAATCAGAGTATTAGTTTTGACTCCCCAGAAGCATAACTACTAATAGTCTGTTGTTGACTGGAAGCCTTACTGATTTAACAAATAGTCAATTAACACATATTTTGTGAATTTTTTGTATTATATGCTGTGTTACAATAATGTGAAGAAGAGAAAAGAAAATGTTATTAAGAAAATCATGAGGAAGAGAAAATATTTATGGTACTGTGCTATGAAGTAATCCAAGTATATGTGGACCTTACAGTTCAAACTCATGTTTATTGAGGGTCAACTGTATATCCAGTCTGGAATTCAATCTTAAGCATCAAGATAAGAAAGTTTTGATAGCTTTTACTAAACAAAACAAAACAAAAAACCTCCCCTCCCCCCATTAAATAAAAGATTGTTCCCAAATGCATTTTATGTATTTATATAATTTGTATTATTATTCATTTAGTGAAATACATTGATTGATTTTTCTGATCTCAAACCATCCTTGGATTCCTTGATGAAACCCTAGCTTTACATGTATTTTTAATATATACTTTTGAATTAGATATATAACCTTTACCAAGGACATTCCCTTCTATTTCTAGTTTGCCATGAGTTTTTCTTTGTTATAAAAAAGTATTGAACTTACAGATGCCCTTTTTTAATAGTCCTTATTTTTTGCCTTTATTAATGTTATGAAGCACATTAATTTTCTTATGTTGGACAGTTTTTGCATTTATTTACAAACCCTTATTTATTTAAAAACATGTATAAACTGTTAGGTTTGGCTAGCTAGTATTTTGTTTTGCTCTTGTGTCTGTAATCAAAAGTGAAATATTTCTTAAATTTTTTCTTGAATTCTCATCTGATTTTGGAATCACTAGACTCAAAAAGAGTTGGGCAAGTTTTATTCCTTTTCCATTTTGTGGAACTTACAGAAAACTTGTTTTTGAATGTATAGTCAAACTATAAAATTTATAATTCTGTTAATTGTTTTTATCCCTCTAAAGGGGAGGTCTTTGCCATTTTAATTCACTGAATGTTCACTGGCCTATTCAGATTTTTTATGTCAATTTGGATTTTTATATTTCTCTATAATTTTATGTTTTCTCTATAATTTTATAAGTTTTACATAGTTTCATTTATGTTCAGCTTTATTAATACACCGTTCATAAATTTTTTTCCTTCTTCCATTCTATATTTGGTATTATTTGCCTTTTCTCTTTTTTCTGATCCATCTTATCCAAGAATCTTTTCAAAAACCATCATTTGGTTTTGTCAGTCTTGCTTTTCTCCTTATTTCTGATTTTGTTACTATTTTTCTTGTTTTGTTTTTTTGGTTCATTTTTTAAATTGAATGATTGCTTTATTCATTCTTAATCATTCTTATTGCTGAAAATGATTTCATGAAAATGAAAAGTGACTTCAGATCTATTTTTCCCTTCAGCTCTTTAGTGGTGTCCCTAGATTCAGACATGATTTTATTATCATCAGTCTGTTTGGAGGTGTTTTCTCATTTCCTTTTTTAACCCAAGTGTTATCCACCCTCCCTTTCCTTGCCTAAAATTTTGTCAGTTTTCAGGCTGTCTTTGAGGTATACTAATATCCATTTTCTTGATTAATTGCTCTAATCAGTATGCAGTCCCTCAGCCTTTTTTTTTGGTATTGAATTCTGTCTTATCAGATACTATAAATATTGATCCCTTACCTTTCCCATAATTAACGTTTGCCTGATAATGTTTTCCTATCATTTGCTCTCTGTTGTTAGATGTTTTATATAGAATTCATAGAATCTTTTAATTTTTTACTCTTGTTTATATCAGTGTAGACTCATGGATTCCTATTTTACTCACTGGGTTATAATCTGATGCTCTCATTATTTGTTTTAATACTCATATTGTCCTAGATTTAACCAATGGAAGCCTGTTATGGTCGCCTCCTATGTCCTTCTGATATATCCCCATCATTTTTTCAGCATTTACTTACTCAAAACAAGATGTTCCAAGATTATTCTGTACTTTTCCCTGCCCTAATCTTGGAATCCGTCGTGGAATCCTAATGCCTTAGCACTTGGTGCTCATCTTACTGAGGTAAAATTGTTTCTTATGTCCTATTGGTGTATAGAATCAGTCAATCCATAAACAAATTATACACGTATCACATAACTGTATACAACTATATCTATCCATCCACCCATTTATTTTAGCTTGTGAGTTCTTAACGTTTCTTGCAATTTCAATCCAACCCCTTGGTTGGGGTTCTTTCTAGCCTTCTCCCTTTACACATTCATAAATCAATTTATAAAACAGTGAGAAATCCGGCTCCCATTATTCTCAATACATACACTTACTTTCTGAATTAATTGCACAGTGTTTTCTGTCTCCTTACCGTTCCGGCCACCCACCACCTCATTTGCTCTGCTGCTGGGCTGCTTCACTGTGGTACCCCCTCACCAGCAGACTGCCTGGGCTCCGGGCACACCCAATTACTCCACACCCTTTGCTTCCTTAAATGCTAATATCTCTGTGCAGGGGGAGCTGGTGAAGATGGAAAAGAAGGAGTGGGAGTCTGTCTTCAGTTAAGTTTAAAAAGTTTATATTCATTTTAACTACTACTATTAGAACTTACATCTACCATTATTTTTCTTTTCATTGTGATAAGTGTATTCTTTAATCCCCATCACCTGTTTCCCCCATCCCCCTCAACACCTGCCTCCCCTCAGGTAACCTATCAGTTTGTTCTCTATAGTTAAGAATCTGTTTCTTGATTTGTCTCCTCCCGTCTTGGCTTATTTTTTCCCATTATAAGTGACATCATATGGTATTTGTCTTTCTCTGACTTATTTTGCTAGCATTATACTCTAGCTCTACCCATGTTGCAAATGGCAGGACTTCATTTGTTTTCATGGCTGGGTAATACTCCATTCATCTATCTGTGGGCACTTAGGCTACTTCTGTAGTTTAGCTATTGTAAATAATGATGCATTAAACATGGGCATTCATGGGGGCGCATGGGTGGCTCAGTGGGTTAAGGCCTCAGCCTTCAGCTCAAGTCGTGATCCCAGGGTCTTGGGATCGAGGCCCACATCGGGCTCTGTGCTCAGTGGGGAGTCTGCTTCCTCCTCTCTCTCTGTCTGCCTCTCTGCCTACTTGTGATCTTTGTGAAATAAAATCTTAAAAAAAAAATAGGCGTTCATGTAATCTCTTGGACTTAGTGTTTTTGTATTTTGGGGGTAAATATCCAGTAGTGCTATTAACTGGATCGCTTTGCATTTCCACCAACAGTGTAAGAGTGTTTCTTTTTCTCCACATCATCATCAACTCTTGTGTTTTTGATTTTAGCCTTTCTGACAGATGTAAAGTGGTATCTCATTAGAGTTTTGATTTGCATTTCCCTGATTATGAGTGCTTTCGAACGTATTTTCATGTGTCTCTTGGCCACCTGTATTTCTTTTTTGGAGAAATGCCTTTTTCTGTTTTCTGCCCATTTTTTAACTGGATTATTTGATCTTGTTGAGTTATGAGTTTATATATTTTTGGATACTAACCCTTTATTGCTTATGTCACTTGCAGATATCTTCCACTTAGCAGGTTGTCTTTTAGTTTTATTGCTTGCTGTGCAGAAACTTTATGTAATCCCAGTAGTTTGTTTTTGCTTTTATTTCCCTTGCCTCAGAAGACATATCTAGAAAAATGTTGTTATGGCCTATTTCAGAGAAATTACTGTCTGTTCTTTGCCCAAGGATTTTTATGGTTTTAGGACTCACATTTAGGTCTCTAATCCATTTTGAGTATTTTTGTATATGATGCAAAGAGTGGTCCAAAGTGGTCCAGTTTCATTCTTTTGTATGTTGCTGTCCAGTTTTCCCAATACCATTTGTTGTAGATACTGTCGTTTTCCTACTCTATATTCATTCCTCCTTTGTCAAAGATTAATTAATACTTGAGAGTTTATTTCTGGCTTTTCTGTTCTGTTCCGTTGACCTATATGTTTATTTTTATGCCACTGCCATTCTGTTTTAATTCCTACCACTTTGTAATATAACTGAAATTTGGAATCATGATACCTCCAGTTTTTTTTTTCATTTTTTTAAAAAGATTTTATTTATTTATTTGAGAGAGCATGAAAGTGAGAGAGATCACAGAGGCAGAGGGAGAAGCCAACTCACTGCTGAGCACAGAGCCTGATGTGGGACTCAATCTGAGGACTCTGAGATCCTGACCTGAGCCGAAGGCAGACACTGAACTGACTGAGCCACCAGATGCTCCTGTTTTTCATTTTGAGCATTGCTTTGGCTGTTCGAGGTTTTGTGGTTCCAAACAAATTTTAGGATTGTTTGTTCTAATTCTGTGAAAAATGCTATTGGTATTTTGATTCAGATCACATTAAATCTGTAGATTGCTTTGGGTAGTATAGCAATTTTAACAGTACTTGTGCTTTCAGTCCATGAGCACGGAATGTCTTTCCTTTTCTTCACATCACCTTGAATTTCTTTATCAGTGTCTCAGAGTTTTCAAAGTACACGTCTTTCACCTCTTTGGTTAAGTTTATTTCTAGATATTTTATTGTTTTTGGTGAAATTGAAGATGTGATTATTTTCTTAATTTCACTTTTTGCTGCTTCATTATTAGTATATAGGAATGCAACAGATTTCTGTACATTGATTTTATATCCTGCAACTTCACTGAATTCATTTGTCAGTTTGAGTAGTTTTGGGTAGTCTTTAGGGTTTTCTGTATATAATATTCTGAGTTTTACTTCTTCTTTATCAATCTGGATGCCTTTTATTTTTTTATGTTGTCTAATTGCTGTGGCTAGGACTTCGAGTGCTATGCTAAATACAAGTGGTGAGAGCAGATGTCCTTACCTTGTTCCTGGCCTTAGGAGAAAAACTCAGTTTTTCACCAGCAAGTATAATGTTAGCTGTGGGTTTTTCATATAAAGACTTTATTATGTTGAGGTGCATTCCCTCTAGGCCTACTTTGCAGATGGATTTTTATCATGAACGGATATTGTACTTTGTTGAATGTTTTTTCTGTATCTGTTGAAATCATCATCTAGTTTTTATCCTTTCTCTTATTGAAAACAGTCATACTGATTGGCAAATATTGAACCACTGTTGCATCCCAGGATTAAATCCCACTTGATCATGATGTGTGTGTTTTTTTTAATGTATTGTAGGATTCCGTTTACTAATACTTCGTTGCAGATTTCTGTATCTATATTCATGAGAGATGTTGGCTTGTAGTTCTTTGTTTATGGTGTCTTCATCTGGTTTTGGTATTGGGGTGATACTGGCCTCATAGAATGAATTTGGCAGTTCTCCTTCCTCTTCTGTTTTTTGGAGTACGTGGAGAAGAATAGGTACTAACTCTTCTTTAAGTGTTTAGTAGAATTAGCCTATGAAGCTGTCTGGTCTTGGACTTTCGTTTTTTGGGAGTTCTTTGATTATTTATTTAATTTCTTTGCTGGTAATTGGTCTATTCAAATTTTGTTTCTTCCTGCTTTAATTTTGGTAGGTTATATGTTTCTAGGACTTTACCTATTTCTTCTCAGTTGTCCTATTTGTTGAAAGCATGTAGTTTTCATAATATTCTGTTACAGTTGTTTGTATTTCTTTGGTATTGGTAGTTATTTCTCCTCTTTCATTAGTTATTTTGTATATTTGGGCCCTCTTCCTCCACCCATTTTTTTTGTTAGGAGTCTGGCTAGAGGTTTATCAGTTTTGTTGATTTTTTAAAATTATTATTACTTTTAAAGATTTTATTTATTTATTTGACAGACAGATCACAAGTGGGCAGAGAGGCAGGCGGAGACAGAAGAGGAAGCAGGCTCCCCGCCGAGCAGAGAGCCCAATGCGGGGCTCCATCCCAGGACCCTGGGATCATGACCTGAGCTGAAGGCAGAGGCTTTAACCCACTGAGCCACCCAGGTGCCCCTGTTTTGTTGATCTTTTAAAAGAAACCATCATCTGGTTTCATTGATCCGTTCTGTTGGTTTTTTTAGTTTCTATTGCTCTAATCTTTATTATTTCCTTTCTTTTGCTATGTTTGGATTTTGTGCCTTTTCTAACTCCTTTAGGTATAAGGTTAGGTTGTTTGAGATTCTTCTTGCTTCTTGAAGTAGGCCTGTATAGCTATAAATTTCCCTCTTAGAACCACTTTTGCTGCATCTCAGATTTGCGACCATCTTGTTTTCATTTTTCATTTGTTTCCATGTAATTTTTGATTTTTTTCTTTGTTTTCTTGGTTGAACCCTTCACTGTTGAGTAGCATGTTATTTAACCTCCATGTATTGGTGGTCTTCCTGGATTTTTTTCTTCTGGTTGATTCTAGTTTAATAGCATTGTGATCAGAAAAGGTGGATGGTATGACTTTGATTTTTTTTTTAATTTGTCGACCCTTGTGTTGTGACCTAATATATGATTTATTCTGGAGAATATTCTGTGTGAGAAGAATGTGTATTCTGCTGTTTTAAGATCGGATCTTCTGAATAGGTGTGTAAATCCATCTGGTCCAGTGTGTCATTCAAAGCCACTGTTTCCTTGTTCATTTTCTATGTGGATGATATGTCCCATCAACTTAAGAGGGGTGTGAAAGTCCCCTTCTATTATTGTATTATTATCAGTAATGTCCTTTATGTTTGTTATTAACTGTTTTATATCTATGAGTGCTCCCATCTTGTGTGCATAAGTATTTACAATTATTATACCCTCTTGTTTGGTTGTCCTCTTTATTATTATATAGTATCCTTAGTCTCTTGTTAACAGTCTTTGTTTTAAAGTCTGTTTTGTCTGATATAAATATTACTAGTTCAGCTTTCTTTTGACATCCATTTACATGATAAATGTTTCTCCCCTCTCCTTACGTTATCTTTTTAGGTCTGAAACGAGTCGCTTATAGGTATCATATAGGTGGGCCTTTGATCCATTGTGTTACTCTGTCTTTTGATTGAAGCGTTTAGTCCACTTACAGTCGAAGTAGTTATGGATAGGTGTTCATTGCCATTTTGTTACTTGTTTTGTAGTTGTTTCTATAGATTTTTCTCTGATTCTTTCTTCTCTTGCTCTCATGATTTGTTGGCTCTCATGATTTGTTGGCTTTCTTTAGTGATATACTTGGATTTGTTTCTCTTGATTCTTTGCATATCTTTGCATATCTATTACTGGTTTTTCATTTCTGGTTATCATTAGGTTTGGATGTAACATCTTCTATATATTGTAGTCTATATTAAGTTGATGTCGCTTAGATTTGAACCTGTTCTTTACTCCACTCCTCCCTATGTTTTAGGTATATGTTGTCATTTGCATCCTTTTATTTTTTTAATACCTTGACTTATTTTTGTAGAAATACTTACTTTGACTTTTTTGTGTTTTTTATTTTTTATTTTTTATACCCCACTTAGGGTCTCCTTTATTTTTTTTTTAATTTTTATTTATTTATTTTTAAAAGAGTTTATTTATTTATTTGACAGAGATTACGAGCAGCCAGAGAGAGAGGAAGGGAAACAGGCTCCCTGCTGAGCAGAGAGCCCGATGTGGGGCTCGATCCCAGGACCCTGACATTATGACCTGAGCCGAAGGCAGAGGCTTAACCACTGAGCCACCCAGGCGCCCCTAGAGTCCCCTTTAATACTAATTTCTTTTAGGGTTCATTTAGTGGTCATGAGCTCCTTTAGTTTTTGTTTGAGAAACATTCTCCTATTTTGAATGATAACCTTACTGGATAGAGTAATTCTTGGCTGTAGATTTTCCCCTTTCAGCACTTCGAATCTATCAAACCATTCCCTTCTGGCCCTCAGGATTTCTGCTGAAAAAACCTGATAACCTCTGGAGTTTACCTTATATGTAACTGTCATCTTTTCTCTTGTTACTTTTAATTTCTTTTTTCTTTAGCAGTATTTTTTGCCATTTTTAAAAAGATTTTATTTATTGGAGAGAGAAAGGGGGAGAGAGCGTGCACAAGCAGGGGGAGAGAGAGAAGCAGGCTCCCCGCTGAGCAGGGAGCCTGATGTGGGGCTCAATCCCAGAACCCTGAGATCATGACCTGAGCCAAAGGCAGAAGCTTATCTGACTGAGCCACCCAGGCACCCCTGTTCTTTGCCATTTTTACTTGTTTATTTATTTATTTAAGATATTTTATTTATTTGACAGAGAGAGACAGAGAGAGGAGTGCACACAAGCAGTGGGAGAGGGAGAGGGAGAAGCAGGCTTTCTGACAAGTAGGGAGCCCGATGCGGGACTCGACCTGAGTCGATCATGACCTGAGCCAAAGGCAGATGCTTTTAACCAACTGAGCCACCCAGGCGCCCTTCTTTGCCATTTTAATTAGTGTTTCTTGGTGTGGACTTCCTCAGGTTGAAGTTTTAGGGGTATCTCTGGTAGCCTCCTGGATCTGGGTATCTGTTTCCCTCTGCAGATTAGGGAAGTTTTCAGCTCTTATGTCTTCAAATAAATTTTCTGCCTCCTTTTCTCTGTCTTCTGAGATGCTCTGTGTTCTTGGTGTCCGGTTGGTTCTTTTTGTTTCTGTGTTAAGGGTCTCATTGATATCATCCACTCTTATGTTCATTGAGTATCTTTATGATCATTACTATAAATTCTCTATCAAGCATATTACTTATATACATTTTACTTTGGTCTCTTGCTGTGGTTTAGTCCTGTTCTTGAGTTGGGAGATATTTTTCTGTCTTCTCATTTCGTCTAACTTTGTGTGTTTCTGTGCGTTAGGAAGGTTGACTACTCTTGCTTTTAACAATAATAGCCTTATGAAGAAGAGGTCCCTTAGTGCCCTGAAGTGCAGAGTGCTGCGTTCCCTGCTCCCCAGGGCCCAGCACTTCAGGGAGTATCTCCTCTGTGTGTTGTGTGTGTTTTGCTGTTGAGTCTGGCCTCTTTTTCCTTATTCCAGCTGCATGCAGAGGTTCTTTTTGACCATTGTGGGCGGTGTTTGATCCCTAGCAGAGGTGGGGCACATTATAACCAGGTATGTGGTGGTCTGCTTGGGAAAAGATGCCTCCTCCCCCCCCCCCCCACCCCCATCCCACCACCTCCAGAGGTCCCATAAAACAAGAGTCAGGAGATACTTTGGCAGGGTTTGCACTGGTCTTTTGGAGTGGGGCTGGAACCACCAAAACTTAAGGTGAGTGTCACCGAGAAGGGCAGATATAGAAGTGAGGAGGGGTGGGGAATGTTGGTGCAAGGAATTTAGGTAAAATATCAGGGCAGGATCCCTGCTGGGGTTTATGCTGGGGTGTGAGGGAAGGAAATGGTGCCTGCCAGCTTCTTTGTTCCTGGAGGCATCTTTCCCTGTTCTTCCAGGCCCTGCTCTAAGATTAGCAAATCACTCACCCTCCCATGTACACCTGGTGTTTTTTTGAAACTGCTGCTTCCATGCTGTTTTTGCTTGGGCTGTGCTAGCTGGGTGGGGTGGGGACTCTGCTTTCTAAGGCCCTGCAGGTAGGCTCTCCTAAGAGCTGAGCATGCAGAGTTTTAAAATCCTAGGCTTTAGGGGTACCTGGGTGGCTCAGTGGGTTAAGTGTCTGCCTTCGGCTCAGGTCATGATCTCAGGGTCCTGGGATCGAGCCCCGCATCGGGCTCTCTGCTCAGTAGGGAGCCTGCTTCCTCCCGCCCCCACCTGTCTCTGCCTGCTTGTGATCTCTGTCAAATAAATAAATAAAATCTTTAAAAAAAAAATCCTAGGCTTTAAATCCCTCTGGTTGTGAGAACTCACAAAATTCTGCCCCTGTTGGTTTCAAAGGCAAATATTACAGAAATTCATCCTCCCTGATCATGGGCTGCCTGATGTGAGTCTTTTCACTACCACCCCTTCTCTGCACCACTGGCTGCCTTCTTCATTGTGGCCCCTTCTCTTCCTTTAGTTGTGGAGTTTGTTCTGCCAGGCTTTGGATCGTTTTTCTGCATTATTTATATTGATGTGAGTGTTTTGCATCTGTGGGAGGAGGCAAGTTTAGGGTCCTACTCCGCCATCTTCCCAACTGACCTATTTCTACTGGTATTTCAGAGTTTAGGTACTGCACTCTCTTTCCGCCTTGCTTTCCATTGAGTAGCAATGGGAAATTTTCTTCTACCTGTTTAAAAGTAGTAATACATTCCCATTTTATTTTTATTGATTTTACTCAATATTAATCATTTCTGTTTACCACCACCCCCCAATTGGTGTAACTACCATCTAAATCGTCCTAGTAAGACTATTATACTCTTACGTTCCTTTGGTCTTCCAAACTGTACCAAGTTAGTACTCTTTGGAGTTTTGATTTTAGATTGTTGATATACTTCATTTTGTATTCCATTGGCCCTAGCTGTTGCAGATTACAAACTTTGCCAGAGTATTTTATTTGCTCACTTTTACTTCCTATAGCTCTTTTCATGTCTAAATTTATTTTTCATATTTTACTGCTTCTTCCAAGAGTATTTTTTAAATGGATCTTTTATGAAAAATTCTGAAGCTTTGTATTCCTGAGAGTTTGGGGGTTTTTTGTATTTTGTGTTTCTTGTTTTTTGTTTTAAGTAAACTTTGCCCCTACTGTGGGGCTTGAACTCCCAGCCCCAAGACTGAGTCACATGCTCCACTGACTGAGCTTAGCCAGGTGCCCTGAGAATATTTTTTATTACATTCTCATGCTTAAATGAGTTTGTCTGGATAGGAATTTTGAGTTCAAAGTTCTTTTCCTTTAGCTTTTTGGAAATGTGATTCTTTGTCTCTCACTTAAGGATGCTGTTAAGAAACCTGATGTCAGTCTGGTTCTTTTCTCTTTGTAATTGATCTGCCATTTCTCTCTGGGACCTTTCAGAGTTTTTGCTTTTCTTAGATGGTCTTAAATGTCTTTTACTATAGTGTTTCTGTTTGTACATTTCCCTACCTTTTGATCCATGAATTCTTTCATTGTTAATTGTGGTCAGTTTGTCATATCTTCAGATATTTCCTCTTGCACTTTTCCCCTTTTCTTCGAGGACTCCCAGTTACTCAGATGTTGGCACTATTACTCTGCCCCTGCTGTGCAGAGAGCCCAATGCCAATCCCAGGACCCCGGGATCATGACCTGAGCTGAAGGCAGAGGCTTTAACCCACTGAGCCACCCAGGCGCCCCTCCAGTGTGGTTCTTGTTCCTGTTTCATATGGCTAATATTTCCCTGTACATTTATTTTGCTTTTAGTTCCTTGCCAGTGTCTATGTTTAGTTTGCTGTCTTTGGGGGCTGAGGATTGTACTCCTCAGGCAGCATCTGGTTACTTTGGCCTATAAGCTCGTCATGTTCCTTCACAGTACCAGCTCCTGTCTGGTGACATTTACTGATGAAAGGCCAGGGCCAGGGGCCAGGCTCTATCCTGTCCCAGTGAGCTTAAGAAGGGGAAAGTAGTGACCTCCAGATACCTCATAGTCACTGTTGACCACTCCCACCAGTAGGTGTTCAAAGATTTACCTTCAGATCCTTAGGAAGAAGCAGCAACTTCCCAGCTGTCATCTACCAGCCCTGGGGCTTTGGAGAAGGTTTTTTAATCCCAAGAGTAGCATAGCCCATCCCTTTTCTTTTCAAGATTTTATTTGTCAGAGATATAGAGAAGGGACCACAAGCAGGAGGAGCACCAGGCTCCTCACTGAGCAAGGAGCCCAACACAGGACTCCATCCCAGGACCCTGGGATCACCATCTGAGCCGAAGGCAGATGCTTAACTAGCTGAGCCTCCCAGGCATCACAAGCCCATCCCTTTTCATCCCAGCAGAGCTTTTGGGCTGCCCTAATAGTGTCCCACTGACACCAGTGACATGTGTGACTGACGATCCCATGTACAGCAAAGGCAGACAATGTCACTGTCACTGATGCCCTACCTCCCAGTTTATAATGACCTTCAGTCTCCTAGGGGTTTTTACAGGATTTGGGAGGGATTTTTGGTAGATTCTGGGGAAGGGAGCCACAGCCTATGCCACTTCATTGTCTTAATAGGAGCCAAAGCGCATAGTATAGCTTACTATCCCCCCCCCCCACACAAATCTTTTAGTTATATTTTAGGTGTCTCTCTTATAGTTTTACAAATATATTCAATTTATTAACTTCTGTTTGGAAGTGGTGGTGGTGGTGGTTTTAATACCCAGTCTGATAGCTTTTGCCCATTTAATGTCACATTTTTAATGCTTTTTTCCCCTTCTTTCCTGTATTTAGTTTCATTGATTGACGTATTCTTAATTTTTTTTCTCCCCTTGTCTGGTGTAGATGTTAAATATTCTAGTTCCCAGTGGCTTTCTCAATACTTAAAACATGAATACATGACTTAAACTCTAAAGCTAATAATTTTTTACAGTCCTATGGAAGGATCTTAGCTTACTTTAATTTCAGTCATTACTTGATCCCCAGCCCCCCCATCTTTTGTTACTGTTCGTATTTTAATTCCTTCTCTTTATTCTACTCCCTAAGTAATATTACTGGGAACTTAGTGGGCTGTGTCCTCCTTGGGTGTTGGCTCAGCCCAGGGGTGATGATATCTGCCATCTTTTCCCTTGTTCGGCTGCCATTTCCCTTTGAGGAACCATGTCTCCCACACTCTGTGTTAGCCTGTGCTCCTCACAGGCACACTGTGAAGTGTGGACCAGCCACTGTGCTGGGGACTAGCAACAGGACAATGAGTAAGAGGACATGGGTGCTTTTGTAATGCTGAAAAGGGGTATTTCAGTGCTCCTGAGCTGAAGGCAAATGGAGGATAGCAGCATCAGTTCCTGGATTTTGCCCTTTTTATTTATTCAGCTCTGAGACGGAGGCATATCCTCAGGGAGCTGTAGCTGAGGTTAGTTAGATATAGAAATGAGCCCTACCCACCTGCCAGAACAGGAAAAATCTACAAAGCCAGTAAGTGGTCAAATCCTGTAGTTCCTTCCTGAATTCTTTACAGCTTTTCTGTCACACTTAGCTCCCCAGGTCCTGGTCACCTGCCCCTCTGCCTCCTCCCATCTGCCCCTCTGCCTCCTTCCGTGTAGCCTGACCTGCACAACTGAGGAAGCCCATACACCCAGCCTGGAGCAGTTTGAGCTTTGGCTTCTCTGATGACCTCCGACCACCTTCAGGATGGGACACCTGTTGCCTCTGTTGGTGCTACACTAAATATTGTGCCTTTAGACCCAGTGGTTCTCCCAAGTGTGGTCCCTGGACCAGCAGCAGAGCATCCCCTGGGAACCTGGTAGAAAGGCACATTCTTCTTCCACCGCAGACCACCTCAGTCAGAAATTCTGCAGTTGGGGCCCCACAGTGTCAAGCCTCCCAGGAGATTTTGATGGAGACCAAATAGACTCTGCAGGGCCTGAGTTCTAATTCTGTCATTCACTGTATGTGGACTGAGTTACTTCTTGCTATGCCTCAGTTTCTGAATCTGGAAAAACAGAGCCAATACTGCCCACCCCCAGTGGGTTTTTGTACACAGGGCCTTGGGTACAGTATGAATGCCACTGTCCCCTCCCCTCCCTTCCCTGGGAGTCCCAAAACTGTACACCAACCCTCCTCCCCCACTCCCATGCTGTGCCGGCTGCTCCGCGAACACTGCAGTGTTCCAGGGGCACGAGGCTGCCCTTACTGCTTTGGAAATCCTAAAGGGAAGTGCAGGGGCCCAGCAGTCTCAAGTCTACACCCTGGGCATCAGGACACTTTGAATCCCCTGCTTGGCCAAGGGGGTGGGGGAATGAATCATTTTTGTGTTAACAGAAGGTACAGAGAAGAGGACAGAAAACCTGCCTCCCTGAGAGCTAGAGAGGAGCAGCTAGCCGGCAGGGGGCCAGGAGCGTGCACTCCTCCGCCCAGCCAGCAGCAGCTGAGGCAGAATTCCAGCACCATCGGCCATATGCACTGACGATGCCAGGCCTGCAGCCTGCCTCCTGGAAGCCACCACATCACCGGGATGAGCAGATGACTGGACCCGTGGAACAGGTCAGTGACGCAGCTCACCTGGCAGGCACACGTACAATTAAATAGCATGTTTAATCATCTCACAACAGACAGTAGTGCAGTAATGTAAACTAAGTTTCTTTCCAAAAAGTCACTCCCCCGAAGCTCCCGTTCCTCAACACTCAGAACATGGCTGAGGAACCGGTGACAGGGCCAGAGGGGTTCAGGAAGTCTCTGTTCCAAGGAGCTAAAAGTCTGTCCAGGTCAAGGTTGCCTTGCACGTAGCCGAGAGCCCTATGAGGAGCCGATGCGCGCACATTCTGACACACACATGCAAGGGACACATGGAGAAGATGTATGTGGACACAGAGGACCCGCGGTGGGGCAGTCACACACATGCGCTCATGCCGTCACCTTCCAGTCAGCATGTGACTGTCTCCTGCTGGCTCAGGGTGGGGGGGCCTGAGCCCTGAAGCACCGGTCAGGAGGAGGAAGGGACACGTCTGTGGCCTGCCCCCTGTCTGACACAACAGTGCAGCCAGAGGGGTCCCTCCCCATTCCTGAAACAGCCAGTCCTCCAAGAATCTCGGCCGGACACCCGCATCAGTGGTGAGGACGGGGGTGCCACTTCCTCCGGACCTAGCAAAGGGGTGCATTCTGTCCCAAAGAAGGGAACAAAGAACATGCCCACAGGCAGGCCTGGGAGCTGGAGGCTGGGAATGCTTGGTTCTACAGCCAGGTGTTGGGGGCACAGCCCGGCCTCGCTGTGCAGGCACCCTGGGAGCAACACTCCAGGCAGGGAGCCAGAGAGAAGGCTGGGAGCTGCCTGGATGGCCCTTGGAGCAGGGGAGGGGTTTTCGAGAAAGGAGGCCCTGAGGTGAGGACGTTGGGGTGGGGGTGGGGCTACCAGAAGGGTTTAAAGAGGAAACCTCTTCGTTCACAGCTTCATTCAGGGTTCCTGGAGAATGTCTCTGGATTCAAGTACCAGCAGCTCTGGTGGAGGGGATTAGGGTGGAGTGACCGGCAGACGCTGGAAGAACAGCTGCCCATACATGGGAGGTCTGAGGACCAGCCTGGCAATGCTCTGGACCCTGGCACTGCCCCTACCCTGAGGAAGCAGACCAGGTGGCTACAAGATTTCCTCCCGTGGGCTCCTGGCCTTGAGTGGGGTCTGCCCGTTGGGCACGGAGCCATTCTGACCATGTAGGAGTTTGCCCTTCTCTCGGTCTGGCCACGTGAAGATGGCATCATCGCTGTCCAGCTCTGATTCGGAGCGCATCAGGCTGCTGCTCAGCATTGGGCCTTTCTGTTTGCTGCCTGCAAGAAACCGAATCCAGGGTCAGGAGCACACACCTTCCTCGGCTTGAGCCAGGCCCTGCACCCTTCTCCCAGCCTGAAGAGAAGCAGAGGGACAGGGAACGTCCCCGCCGCCTCTCCAGGCTGCGAGGGGCTCCCTGAGTCCTTGCCCCAGTCCTGGTTAGCTGGAACAGTTCCTTCAGGAGTCACACAGTGAGTAGATGGGACCAACAGATCTGGGGCGCAGTGTGGATTCCTGACCTCCAGTATCTGTTAGCTGCGCTTAGTGCCACCCAACAACGTTCTCCTCATTGAAATGTGGAATGTTTTATCATCTCACCTCATGAACAGGATGGAATTCCCACAGGAGGCAGGAAAGCACAAGAGGTTAGCTCTAGAGGAGGAACTTTTTCACCATGTCCTGGCTCACCGTGGATGGCAGAGGGCCTGCCTGAGTTCCCCACACTGAGGGAGGACACAGCCTCATGCCCCAGAAAGGTTCGCTCCGGCTCCATGGCGTGCGTATGGGAGGTGGAGAGCAGGCCCATGCCTCCGAGAGGTCGCTCCTACTGAGAGCACCTGACTGGGTACCAGGACTCCCAGACACAGTCCCAAGCCATCCGTTCATCAGAACACACAAACAAGGACCCATAAGGAACACTCAAGGTCAGAAAAGATGCTTGAGATTCTGCAAGCCATTGGAGTCACCTTCATTCTGTGCAGAAGCTGTGCCAGAAAAAGCCTAAGGCAGGCAGAGTCAGCAGCACAAGGAGCAGGACGTGCCCAGGGCGAGGACCCAGCCTGGCAGTGCTTCTGGCCCCACACCACCCACCCTGGAGCTAAACTACCTCCTTTCTTAAAAAGGTGACCAGACAGGTGAGGTGTGTTTGAACCTCCATATCCAACAATCACTCTCCCTTCCCCCTGGGCCCACCCAGATCCCCCAAAACTCCAAAGGAGTGTTTCTCAGGATTCTCAGAATATTTTCACGTCATTCTGGGCAGAATGATGTAAGGCTGACACCAGCATCCTGAGCTTCTCCAGTGTGGTGGAGGATAGTGGCAAACATGAGTCAAGGTCCCCCAAACCCCAGCTCTGCCCCTGCAGCTAAAATATCCTTCTCCTTCTGTCCTGTGGGGGCAGGCCCCTCCAAGGGCCCACATGAAGCTTCCCTTTCTCAAGGCTGGTCCCGAGCCCTCCTTCCCTCACAGCTGCCGAGGACAGGAACCTGCGCCTGGCTCCACAGTAGATGGCATTCACACGAACCTGCCCACACGAACTCCTGCTCTGCCTGGAGAACTGAGCGATTTCCCCCACTAAACAGTACACGCTGGGCACGGACCAGAGCGTTTGCAGCGGCACTCCTCATAACAGCCAAAAACGGAAAGAATTCAATTGCCCGACGACTGTATACCCGCCAAAGACATTCACACAATGGGAATGACACAGCAGGGAAAGAACAGACTCGTGCTCTACCTAACAGCACATGTGAACGTCGTAAACGTAATGGTGAGTGGAAGGGGCCAAATTCAGTGACTCCATTTATATAAACCACTCCAAGATGGTAGAAGGAAGTTGGCAGGGGGAACGCAGTGAATGGAAAGAAAGGGGGTGGATTATATGAGTATGTTCACTTGTCGAAAACCCACCAACCTGTCCTTATGATCTTCTCTACACATTAGACTGAACCACACAAAAAAAGAACATTTTTAAAGGTCAGAGAGTCAAATACCCATAATTTTATATGGTTCAATCTAATATGCTTCAATAGAAAGCTTTGAGAAGTCAATAAAATAGCGAAATAAACCCCAGAACCACAGTTGCTGAATGTAAACCAGGTCTCCTGAGGGTGGTCATCCCTCAGGCCCTGCCTGGTGGCCTTGGGCACTCCAGCTCCCCAGAGACCCCTCGTCCAAGCTCAGCCTGGCTCCCAGCAGACAGGGTCGATGCCCGTTCACCTCCACACACCAACATGACCCGCTAAATCCACGCTTCGGGCTGAACTCCCGTTCTAAGCCTTATGCTGACAGGCTTGAATCCCATTCTCCCTGTGCTAGTGGCTCTACTATACTAGTGGCATGTCTACTGGTTGCACCCACTTATGGGCCAAGTCTAGGACAAGAGCGGGGCTTCAGCCTGGTCAGCTGCATAAGCCCAAACGCCCAAGGACTCACTGCTCTCTCAGCTACACACTTCCTGCACAGAAGGGCCCTCCTGGCTGTCCTTTGGTCTCACCCTGGTGACCCAGATGCAACTGGCCACCATGGGGCTTTGCCTTGCCACAACCCCCTTTCACTGGACATCTGCCTTCTTTGCATGTTGCCTCTTCAATCCAGCACTTTCTCATGCCCTCCCTCAGCCTTACCCTCCACGCTGCCTCGCCAAAGTAACTCCCTGTATCCCCCACCCTCTCCTTTCCCCTCCTCTGGAGCTTCACCTCTATCTTCATTTCTGCCTGAAGCCTTGCCCTCCAGCCCCACTCTGCTTCTCCACAACTCACTGCTCTACTTGTTTTATTTTTTTATTTTTAAAAAAAATTTTTTTAAAGATGTTATTTATTTGACAGAGAAAGATCACAAGTAGACAGAGAGGCAGGCAGAGAGAGAGAGAGAGAGAGAGGGAAGCAGGCTCCCTGCTGAGCAGAGAGCCTGATGTGGGGCTCGATCCCAGGACCCTGAGATCATGACCTGAGCCGAAGGCAGCGGCTTAACCCACTGAGCCACCCAGGTGCCCACACTGCTCTACTTGTAAAGGACTTCTCAACAGTCACGGTCCATTTCCTCACCGCGTACTCACTTCCTGAACAATCTACATTTCCCTTCTGCTGCCAGTCCCCATCCTGCTCCAGCTCTTTAGATGACCAGAAACTTCTCTAGTGATCGTGGAAACATTCTCTCTGTCTTCTGCAGCAGCAGACACTCCTGACCATTCCCTAATGATGCCCCCCTCCCTCACTGATGGTCCTTCTTGGACTCTTCTTTTGTCCCTCAGTATCCTCCCCAGAAGGGATGTGACCCACTTCTGTGTTGACTCTCATCAGTATCTAGAAGATTCCTACATTGATGCTTGGCAGTTCAACCATTCTACTGAGTTCAACTAAATTCATCTTTTTTTACCCAAGCTATCACTGCTCCAATGCCTTAATATTGTCTATGGAATCATTCTCTATCCCTCAGGTCAGAAGTCAGCCCTGACCTTTCCTGTCCCTCCATCCTCTTGACCCCATGCTGGTTGAGCCATCGTCACCTCCCTCTTAGACCACTGCAAGAATCTCCCTGCTGGCGTCCACTAGACTGGTTTCCTAAGCCAGCACTTTCAAGATGACACTTCTCTCACCATCAGAATTCTTAACTCCTTTGGCTGGTTTTCAGCACTTTTACACTTTGGTCCTTGTCAGTCTTCCAGCCTCATTTCCTCAGCCCCATTCACAAGGGTCCTAACTAAACACTACTCTTCTCCAGCACTTCCTGTCCAGTACCACCCAGTCCACACATTCTCAAAGCAGCAGCTCAGGGACCAGACTGCACGTCTGCTTTTCTTCCACACTCCTTGGCCAGCATGCTCTGAACTGCATCACGTCTTCCCTGCAAAGGCACCTGGAATCTAGGCCTCTCCTTATGTCATCATCTCTCTACCATTAGGACATTCCATCAAATCCTTTCACCCATTCTTGCCTCTCCAGTTCCCTCACATAGCAGTCAGGATTTTTAAAGATGTAAGTCAAACAGATCATTTACCTCCTTAAAAAGTTGCCCATGGCTCTCAGAGGGAGCGCATAGCCAGGTCCCTGCTCACCTGCGCAGCACTGACCCTGTGCTCGCCACGTCCAGTAGGTCACCTTCTACTTCCTCAGATGCCCTCCGCTCCTTCCACCAGCTGGGCCTTTACTGACTCTGCTCCTTTGCCTGGACTGCTCTTTCTGAGTCCTTCTGTGGCTAACGCCTACTCCTCCCTTGAGTCTCAGTTCAAGCGTTCTTTATGTTCCTGTGAAGACCTTTTATTACCACATTCTGTATAGTTGTGAGTCCATGTGTTTCGTGTCTGTCTGGGAGAAGCTGCACAGGAGCAGTCTGTTGGTGGGCTCACCGTAACGTCACCGGTATCCGGCAGAGGGCCTGGCACACAGTGGTCTCAATCCATGTGCACTGAGGAGTAAGACACAGTCCCTGCCCTCAACAATTTCACTGACTGGTAAGGGGACACACACATAACCAGTATAATACAGGGAGAGAAATGCCAAAACAGACACGTGGCAGAGATGAGCACAACGTGAGCAGATTAAGGGAGGGATGAGAAGGAGCTTTCTGGACAGAAATATGAACCAGCAGAATTCACTGAGCAAGAGAGAGGTCAACAAGGAGGAAGATCTCAGAGAAGCAAACAGATGAAAGGTCACCCAAGGCCATGTCGGCCAGACCCAAAGTCAGCCACTAAAGGATTTTAAGGGGTGGGGAACCTTTGGGAGTCATGTGAAAACAACCTTGGCTGCTATGTGGAGGGTAGACTGTGCACGTTTTTACCCCCAGACCCCTCTCCTGCTTGAGGAGCCCCACACCTCCTCCAGGTGCCACCCCGCAGACTTCCCGAATCCAGCTGCCTGGGTGCAGAGCCCAACTGCCTCAGAGTATTTGTTTTCTTCTGATGTGCTTTTGCTCCCTCTGTAGCCTGGAATGCCGAGGGCAGAGCTTGTGTCTTGGAACGCTTTGTACTCCCCTTCCGCCTCTCCTAATACAAAGCTTTAACTATGAGTGCTGTTCTGTACTTTGTCTAAGAACAGTTCTGCTTGCCAAGTGTTTAGGAATAGCTCTACCTAGAGGCCCACAGATACTCGATGCCTGCCAGGGCCTCGGTGCGTGGAAACCTTGCCGACGACACCAGGCCAAGGAAGGGCGCCCCAGCCCACACCCAAGCCACCTCAAAGCTGGCGCAGTTGGTGATTCTTGGGTGGGAGGCACCGGACAGCTGGGCCCCCACGCACTGGAGCCAGCAGGCAAGCTGCCCTCCTGCCTCCTGCATCTGCCAAATACTGGCTAGAGGAAGATGGGAGAGGAAGGCCCGCGGAGGAGGACAGCTGAAGAGCTGCCTCACCTTATTGTCTGCCCAGAAAGGACAGACTGGTTAAGGCCTAAGAGACCCAGGTCCCTAGGCCTGACTACTGGGGGCAGCCTGAGAAACTGAAAGCCAGGAGAAAACCCTGAGGCAAATGAACAGGCCAACAAGAGCAAGAGGCTGAGTCCCTCAGCAAAGTGAAGCAATCCTGAGAAGTGGCCCCAGGTCAGAGCTCATCCAGCAGACGGCTTCTGCCAGGGTGGTGCCAGGTCAGCCCTCCACCTTCATCAAACAATAGACAAAACGCTTTTCTAGAATGAACAGCTGTTAGAGACAGATTTAGGACGGAACTAATGATGGCAGCTCTTCACAGGGAGAGTGCACGAATCTAGAGGCCCCACTCCCAACCCCAAGGGCCACTACCTGCTCGGGAGGTTGGCTTCAGTTCCAGACTCTCTTGATCTGTGGCATCCAGGATCTTGTACTTGCTTTTCCTCTTGGGTTTTCCTTTCTGCCTGAAAAACACAAATCCCACCGCTGCTCAAGAAGGGGGTTCTATGTGAGACTCAGGTAGCTCAACACAGGGTAATGGCCAGACTACAGAGAGCGCCCTGTCCCCTGCGAGCTGCCTAACAGGAACTGTTTTTTCCCCTGTGCTTCTCAGCCAAGGGAAGGTGGCAGTTGTGACTGGTTCTTCACATACTCCTCACCAATTCTAGGAAGGGAAGGGGAACTATGACTATCTGACCAAGGAGTCACCACTGCACAGTGCAAGGAAGCAAAGATTGCATTTAAAAAAAAACAAAACTATCTACAAAATATCATCCTGGTACTTGGCACAAAGTAATGCAGAAATCATACTTATCATTAATAATGAAAAAACATCTAATAAACATTCCCTAAATACCATAAGACTAGATAAAGAAGACTCCAACCAAAAACAGCCCGAATGTTTAATCATGACTAAGTGAAGTCCATAAATATGTGGAAACATGTAGACACATGAATCCCAACTAGAAAGAAGGGCAAAAGAATTGAGAACTCATGTGTTGAGGCAGGTGTGGAGTAGAAACACAGCCCTAGAGAGGTGAATCAGGTGCACAGACAGGCCCTCCTGCTCCCACCCTGGTCATGGCCACACTTCCCAGGCTGCAAATCGGTGCAGTGACAGCCACGTGGCTGAGGGAGTGCGCCCCAGCCCTCAGGAGTGGGAGAGGGTGACGAAAGCCTTTTTGCACCTGCCTCAGGCCATGACAGGAAGCAGGGGACACCCAGACTCAGTGTCTTCCATGTGGAAGATGCCAGATACCTCCCTAATGAATACACAACTAGAAGCTTTACTCAATTTCCGAAGAGACTCCATCTTACCTCTTACAACAACAGATCACCATCCAGGACAGGATTCCCAGGGCAACAACAATGACAAAGGAAGCAATGATAACATACAACACGCTCCACTCTGCCAAGAGAAACAAAATGGAGAGGGCTGTGAAGACAGAGGCCAGGAGGGCGGCCTGGGGTGCCCCGGCCTCAGCAGGTGGCTTGGCTCTGCGGACAAGGCAGCCCCATAGCAGCCCAGCGCAGGGGAGACCTTGCAGCTGTAGGCAGCTGAAGCTTTCAACCTCCTGTACTGTCCCTGCTGAGCCCATGGGGCATAGGGGCAGGCTGTAAGGAGCTTTCCCAGGGGGCCGGGGCACCCAGAAACCCGAGGGCACCCACTGGGCTGCCACACAGAGGCACTCCAAAAAGGAGGCCTTGCAGCTGATCTGACCTAGGCTGCAGTTAGTACTTGGTCGGACTTAAGTTCTTCGTACAAGCCCGCGGCAGAACTCTGCTCTAACCCGGAGCAGCGTGGAGGAAGGAAGTAAAAGTCCTCTGCAAACAGAACATACAGAGTTCTCCTCGCTTGCTCATCTGCCTCGGAAACACCACCACCCACCTGCTCAACTCAGAACTACGTTTAGCGCCAAAGCCGCTGGCACAGTCCCAAGCAAAAGACTCACCACAGTTGCTGTCTCCATCCCTCAGCTGCACCTTGATGAAGTTCTCCATCCAGAAAGGGTCGCAGATACAGCGTTTGGTGAACGAATCACAGTGGCCATGGTCAGAACAGTTCAACTGGCATGCTGAAAGTAGCGGGAAAGGGGACGGGGGGACAGGAGTCAGGGCTGGCCCAACGGCTGCGAGCACACGTGAGAACGGAAGGCACCCCTGCCCTGTGGTCTACAGTGCCCCTGCCTGGGGGCCTCTGCCAGCATGCACGCCGCCCGGCCATGGTGATGGTCATGGACAGATCAGCCAGCAGCAGGGAGCAAGGCCACTGGCACAGTCCAGCTGTCCTGCTTTGCTGCGGCTCCCTGTGGGAATTTCTTAATCTCTCAGCGCCCACAGACCCCTTCTGTGTATCACATTAATGCCAAAATAAAATACACAGTATTATGAAGGAAAGCAATGATACTGCACATGTTTTTGAAATAAGAATATAGTTTTAAGCTAATGATATATGTGTGTCTTTATGAAAACATTAAGTAACCAGATCTAGCAGTGGGTCTAAGAATGGCCATAATTTTGAAGTAATGATGAGTAAAAATGACGTTTCGTCATGTAATGTGCTATGAAATTACCTGTGATTTCTATGGCCTTAAAAGTCACAGGTTCGGTTAATACTACTGGGGTTTTTGCCTACCTTCATAATAGCGGGAAGTAATGGATTTCAGTTAGAGGTGGGTGAAAATAAAGACGTCATTTTTTTCGCATTCAGGCTCCTAGCCCCTCTGACCACTGTCTTGCGGGCCCACGGACCCCAGGTGAAGAACACCTGCACCGAGTCGGGATGCTCTCAGGACACTGCTGGTGGAGCAAAGTGACTGTCTCCGTGCTCCTCGAAAACAGGAGACGAAGCCTGGGGACAGTGGGGCTGTGGGGAGCGGTGGGAACTGGGTAGGCTCTTCTCAGCTGCCCAGGATTACTCACTGACAGTATTGATTTCCAGAGCTCTGAATATCAGAAAATCTGCTTTTTGCTTCCGCAGCTCACTCTTGAGCATCGCTGCCACCTCATGGCCTTTGAAGATCTGGCGGGGAGGCTCGTTTTGAACAAAAAATACCATCTTGGTGCTGCAGAGACACGCGACAGTTTGAATGAGTGGAAGCCGTGGCCAGGAGCGGCAGCTAAATGTTCGCTACAGAGCACCACGCGCTCTGCTGGACACTGGGCCAAGTCCTAGATTCCTCCCCCCGTGAGCCAGCAAGAAAGCTGCTCTCCATGTCCTCTCCATTTCACAGAGGACAGTACGGGCTCGGAAGGGTTAAGTAACTTGCCAAGGGTCACAGAGTTCATCATGGCAGAGCCAAATCCCAACGCTGAGATGTCTGACTCCAAAACCTATGCTTTCAGAAATGCTCTAAGCTGTCCCAGCTCACAAGAGGACCTATTCCAAACCAGTCACGGGAGGTCAGGAAAACGGGGATTTGTTTGGTTACTACATGTCTGCTGCCAGCCTTTAAACAGCTGAGACTAGTGTGGGGCTGTTGCGTTTGTGTCTAGGTTACCTGTAAGACAGACCACAGTGCTCTGAAAAAGGTCTGCTGTCGGACAGCATCAAAGCATTATCCATGGAAGCACCTGTGTAGCTCAGTCGGTAAAGCGTCTGCCTTCAGCTCAGGTCATGATCGAGCCCTGCGTCAGGCTCCCTGCTCATGCTCTCTCAAACAAATAAAATCGTTTTAAAAAGCACATAATTCGGGGCGCCTGGGTGGCTCAGCGGGCTAAAGCCTCTGCCTTCGGCTCGGGTCATGATCTCGGGGTCCTGGGATCGAGGCCCGCATCAGGCTCTCTGCTCAGCAGTGAGCCTGCTTCCCCCTCCCTCTCTCTCTCTGCCTGCCTCTCTGTCTAATTGTAATCTTTCTCTGTCAAATAAATAAATAAAATCTTTAAAAAACAAACAAACCGCATAACCCATGGATCAGAGCAGCCAAATGATCATTACTACAACAGCAACAAGAAAGACCCTACACAGTGGTGTGGTTGGTGTAAGACTATGCTACCCCATGTCCAGAATCTGTTTGCTTTTGTCAGTTTCTGTCCAAGGTAGACCATGTTTGACCTTACATTTATGTGGGCTAAAAGTCTGTTCTCTATGCCTCGGTCTTCATTTCAGGGAGCCCACGACTCCCCATTACTCTCACAGCCAAACCTTTGCAATCAGTGGGTCACACTGGGCTGTAAGTGATCCAAGATAGCGATCCCCTTGGCACACAGAGTGGCTGCTGGGACCTGGAGGCCCTGGATCTGTTCCTTCCAGTAAAGCAGCCTCATCGATTTACCCCAAAGTGCCCCACACATGGCATTGCTTCCTGTGTTGATAGGACATAAACGGTTGGGAAGCACTGTCATAAAAGACTTTCTGTAAGTTTGCTGCACAGTGAGACGAACAGTGGGGTATTATAAATTCCAGAATCTAGAAACAAACCTTTGCCATAAAGGATCTGTGGTTCACTTCTCATTATTTTCTCCCAGTTACCTAATCCATGCTGACAGTTTCAATTTCTCTCTCTATACCAGTAACCCTCAAACCTTCACCTCTTCTCTCCTTGTCTCTCCTGAATGACCACAACTACATCTACAAAAGCTTTCTAGAATACCCACCCCATCTCTCTCTCAGGCACTTCCAATCCAACAGGTCTCAAACTTAAAATAAGCACCAACTGAGCACTCTCTGTGTGGTAGGGACTATATAAACATCCTCTTATTTAATTCTCAGTAACAATCCTATAAAAGGGGACTAGCATTTTTACAAGTGCACACCAGGTTCAGAGAGAGGAAGTGCCTTGTTCATCATCCCAGAGCTGGCACTGACAGGTTTGTGTGGTGTCAGCCCTGTGCTCTTTCCCACGGTTGCATATTCCCTGCACACCCATCCTCCTCCTGAATTCCTCAACTAGGCCAATCAGTCCAAGTCAGAAACCCAGAACCACTGTGATCCTGCATCCTCTTCCAGATGCAGTGAGGGTAAGTGTGCCAGGAGACCCTTCGGGGACACTTCGAGCAGCACACCTACCTGCTCACGAATTAGCATTGCGTCTGCCCCGATCCCCACCAGCTCTGGTCAATCCAAGCAGCCACTCGCCCTGTTCCTACTCCCAGGCAGCCAGCGGAGCTTAAAGAGAAAGCCCTAGTCATCACGCTCTGACCCAGTGAGCCCCGACTGTGTGCATGTAGAGAGCTCTGAGGTTTCAGGTGCCCAGACCTCACTCCGGACCAACTGAATCCTAGTCTCGGGGGGTGAGGCGCAGCTAATGGCATATTCAGTAAAAACTCCAGGTGTGGGGAGACAAACCATGCAAGACTGTGGACTCTGAAAAACAATCTGAGAGTTCTGGAGGGGTTGGGGGAGGGAGGTTGGGTGAGCCTGGTGGTGGGTATTGTGGAGGGCACGGATTGCACAGAGCACTGGGTGTGGTGCATAAACAATGGATTCTGGAACACCAAGAAGAAATTTAAAAAATAAATAAAAATTAAAAAAAGAAAAACCCTCCAGGTGTTCTGTCATGTAGCTGGAGTTGGGAACCACCACTCTAATCTCCTGTCTCTAACTTTGCCTGAGACCTCAATACTGCTCAAAGCCAAAACCCTTTTCTGGAACTCCTGTTCCCAATCTTTACCATTTTCCTCAGGCTACCCACCTCCTTCTCACCTCCTCAAAGCAGATGGCCTTGCCTCCAGTTTCAGAGACAAAACCCAGCACACTGGTACCAACGCTGTCAGACGCCATCCTGTGTGCTTCAGAATCCATCCATTATAGCACATCTGCCCGGCCTTCCTCCCCCCTCCAGAGAAAGTGCTGCTGCTGCTCTGCCCACAGCTGGGCCCCCAGACCTGCCCCCATTTGGAAGCCACCTCCCCAGCCCCTATCTTCTACTTTTCCTCTGCACCTTCCTTCAGTCTATAATAGTGCTCGAGTATTTCCTGTCTTTGAAAGGTGTTCTTTCAACCTCCCATCTTCTCTTCAGCTCCAGCCTCTCGTTATATTTACCATCTCTATCCTCCAACCATGACATGAATTTGCCTTCTGTCCCCAACAACGAAGTAAAATCCTCTCACTGTACTTCTAATGATCTCCCAATCAAAAAGCCAAAAGCCTGTTTTATGTCCTCACCATACTCTTCCTCTGTGGCATCTGAATCCTTTAGCAGCCCCCACCTGCCAGCAGACTGCTCCCATCTGCTTTTCCTCCCGCCTCTACCATTGGTTCCCAGTTTCCTTTGCTGGCTCTTCTTTCCTTGCCTCCTCTTTAAATACTGGGGTTCTCCAGCACGCCGGACACTCCCCCAGTGTGACTCATCTGTCCTCATGGCTTTGATTCCTGCCTGTGTGCCGTGACTCCCTATCTCTGGCTTCTTTTCCCACCCCAAGTTCCAACCTATACTTGCCACTGTCTGATGAAATATCTCTACATGTCACCCATGAGACACCCAAAATTCAACAGTCAAAATTGAACTCATTATCTTTTCTTTGAAACAGATTCCTTCTGAATCTCTAAATTCAGTAAATGGGTCCACCATCTATCCAGGCATGCAAACCTAAAGCCTTCAGTTTGATGCTTCATTCACCTTCATTACCAAAGGATCCCCAAGTCCTTCTGATTTACCTCTGTTTTCTTTTCATTTCTTCTCTTCTGTTATTCCATTGCCATTACCTTAACTTAGGTTTTATTACCTTTTTACTAGACTAGTTCTAGGCTCCCCAACCCTGCGTCTCTCCCTATTTTGGTTTAGCCTCCACAATACTAGTCTTCCTAAAACAAAACAAAAACCAAATTTCCTTGCTTCAAAAACTTCACACATATAAAACTTGAGTCCTCCCCTTCCCAAACTTATAAAAATGAAACTCCTTGGCTTGCTTGTGACTGTTGCCCATCCATACAGCTGGTCTCATCTCCCACCTTGTCCTGGGGCCTAGGAATTGCTCTGAACCAAAGGACTTCTTCCAGAGGAAATTCTGTACTTTCATATCACAGGACCATGACTCATGCTATTCCCCTTTTATGAATTTCCTCTGAGTCTTTCTATGCTTGCTTGGTGGAAAATCTTTGGACCACATCCTACCCCTACTCCTCTGGAAGAGTTAATTGGCCTTGCCCGTGTCTCCATGATACCACAGTCTGTCAAATTCACCCTGTATTAATGTTATATGCTTATCCTGATTGTCTTCCCTACTAGACTAGGACCTGGTACCTGACACCCTGCTACAATATCTAATACTGAGTATATGACCTGTGCTAGAAGAGACAAGTTCATTCAAGGAACAGAAACCATGAGCAGTTCTTGGTCAGAGAGCCACCCTTCTTTATCTACCCACACTACTTCTCAGCTCAATCGGGAAGCCCAGGGGGCCCCTGATCTTGCCTTTTCGCCCCCCGTTCATTGCCCAGCTACCTCTGTTCCGTGTATGGCTGAATCTTTTGCACAATGATGTCGGAATCCAGGACCCCCAGGAGGACCCCAATCTGGCGGATGAACATCCCCTTCAGCCTCTCAGTTAGCTGACTGACGTTGACATCCAAGATGATCTCCACCAGGTGGTTTTTCCTGGGATCTGGAAAGTACGTGGATCAGTCATGGCTTTGGAAGGAGGAGAGTGAACACAGACCTGCCACTGTGCATCCATTATGGCACAGGAGCGAAAGCAGTGAGAGCATTAGGGAATGCAACTGACCTCCTGCAAGTGGAAAGAGACTGGACTGAACTGCCAGTAATGCAATCAGGGGCTAGCGTGGAGAGCTCTATGCCATCCTGACAACTACCACACGTGAGTTGGGCATTGGGCCATAGCAGAGAGACCAGAGGTTTGGTGAAGGGAGTGGGGAAGAGAACACTTCGAGGTCTGTTCTATAAGCTTCTGCCCTGGGGCGCCCGGGGTGGCTCAGCTGGTTAAGTGTCTGACTCTTGGTTTGGCTCAGGTCATGCTCTCAAGGTCACCAAGGCATCAGGCTCCCCACTCACTGGGGAATCTGCACAAAGGTTTCTCACCCTCTACCTCTCCCCCCGCTCTCTCTCTCAAATAAATAAAATTTTTAATAATAATAATAATTAAAGCTTTCTCCCAGTTGACTTTGCTGAGCTCTCCAGGCTGAGTGGGGAATATCTACAATCTCTCCACAATCTGATTTTCAATGACTTGCTGTGCTTTGGTCTACAACAATGGGAGGGAAAATGTTCATCTCAACAATCTTATTGATAATGGAAATATATCAGCCCTACAGGTTTGAAGAGAGTAAACACACAAAAAATCCGGGTGGTCAAGAAACAAGGACTTCCCTAGAGCAGTATCAGAGCACGATGTTCTTGTAACTCTAGAACTGGGAGACCACTATCCTTCATTTGATTGTGTCCTAGAGACTGCTCTGCACTTGGAAGTTAAAAGCGATTATTCAGAATACCTTATTCCCATAATTGGATGCACCATTTGCCTGTCCTGATGTATCATTTACATAATTAGTAGACTATCTGTGATCTGATTTTAAACACAGAAGAGACTTTATAGTGTCTTGGCTGTTGTCCATAGAGGTAGGACAAGGACTAGAAGATCTGCCAAGATCCCTTCCCATCTAAGACATCTGTACATGAGCATGGCCTATATAACAAAGAGTAGATTTAAAGTTAATACCTTCTCATCAGATGCTCAGAAATTTATAAAGCTCTGCCCTACCCCACACTCACTCCTTCCCTAATATCAAATCAGCCTCAAAGCAAAATAAAAACACGGTTCTATTTAAGAAAGAAATTTTATTTCTGCAAATCTGAAAAATGTAAAGGATACCAGTTACTTTACCTTCCCTAGGTTGTCAGATAAAGCCTGAGGCTCAACTTATAAAAATAAATTGTTTTCTGCAGCTGGGTGGTGATGAGACATCATGACTCAAGTTATTCCTGTGCTCAGATTCCCGAAGCACCCAGAGCCCTCTCTCCTCCATCACAGGGACAGGAGGGAGTGCTGGACCAGGGGCATGAGGGCCTGGATCTGACACAACTGTTGTGTGACACTGAGCAAGCCCTGCCCTCGGGAGTCTCAGTTTCTCCATCGGAGATAGGGGGGTGGGGCAGGGATCCATACTCCTGCGTGGGGAGGAGGGGTACTGTTGAAACAGTCTCCAAGGATTTTTCAGGTCGGGGTTCCTCGAATGTTTAGAAGCTGGCTTTGCCACCTGTCTCTGTCCTCACCAGGGTAAAGGGGCCCAGGTCCGAGGTCCTGCTGGGCTAGGCCAGCACTCCCAGCCAGTCCCAGTGCTAAATGAACTCACCAGGCTTCACCTCCACGGTAGTCCGATCCATGTCACTCTCCCCCTTCGCATCAGTCACATGCAGGTGAAATGTGTAGGTGCCCTCAACCAGGTTCGAAAGAAAGAGGACTGGGTGGTGGTCAGAGTGATTTAGCACCTCCTGTGGGGTTGAACAACACTGGCTACACCGAAGGGCAAAACCAGACTCCTTTTGTGGGGTTGGGTGCTGTTTCTGTTATAACTAAGTTCCCTCTGGGCAGCTCCTGCTTGGTAAAAGCTTTGCAGCCCACAGACGCAAGATTAGGGCATCCTATTCGGGTCAGGTCCTGATCCTAGGTTCCTGGGATGGAGCCCCGCATCAGGCTCTCTGCTCAGCGGGGAGCCTGCTTCCCCCTCTTTCTCTGCCTGCCTCTCTGCCTACTTGTGATCTGTCAAATAAATAATCTTTTTTTAAAAAAATTAGGGCATCCTAGCTTGCAGAGCAATGCTAGGCAAATCATTTGGGTTCCCTGAATTTCAGAGGGCAATCCAGGTTTGACACAAGAGACCCCCGTTGAAACAGATCCTGGAATGTTTGGCTCAGCCTCCTCTTCCCATCTCATCACCTGGACCCTGTGTAGCTCTCCGGTTCCTGACACTTACCCCTGCCGCCGGGCTCCCTTCATCTCGGGTCCAGAGGTAGCTGACTATTCCCTTGTCATCTGAGGACTTGGAGCCATCCAGCTCTGCTGTGTCCGTGGGCAAAGTAATCACTACATTCCCAGTTATCTTGGCTACAGGTGGTTTGTTCATTTCTAACCAAAGAGATATCAGTGAAATAACATTCTGGAAAAGAAAGAATGCTTCTTCATGATGCTTAGGGGGAAATTAACATCAAAAGTATCTGAAATGGAGAAAACTATTATAAGCACCTATCCACGCCAGCACCTAACAGCAGAGCGAGGGCTTTTTTTTTTTTTTTTTTACAATGAACTAACTTTCAATTAGTTGGGGGTTAGGACCCAGTGAAGACTAGGATTCGATTCCCCTCTCTCCATGCCAAATAAAACCCAGCCCAGCAAAATGTTCTTCTGACATCATCCAGCAGAGAGGGCTGAGTCTTCTCCTGGGTCCTCCTAGCAGCTTCCCTGAAAGGGTTCCACGTGTCTCCTTGGGAAGCAGATGGTGACTAGAGACAGAGACCCCAACTGGGCTAAAAAGCCTTAGACTTTAGATTTCACGTAGCTGATACCACACATTCTCTTCAAAATATGACCTAAAAATGTTATTTTTCAACATCTTCTTTTATTCCTTAATACTCTAACAGAGAGAGAGAGGAAAAAAAGGACCTCTCTTCTCCTGGGCCCCACCTGCAGCCTTGTTTACTCAGGTGTCCAGTCTCTAGCTGCTGAGCGAGGACACCCTAGCAGGAGTGACCTGCGTGCCTCCCATCCGCTTACAGCCCTCCCCCAGGGCCATCGCCGGTCTGGGCCTGCAAATCACAGCAAGCCCACAGACTCTTGCCTCCAGCTGGCATCCAGTCCGCAAGCTCACAGAGAAGCATAGGAAACTACAGAGCATGACAGTCATTCTAAGGCCTGACAGCAGGTGTCACTGCAGCCAGCAGGAGAACCACAGAAACCCCAGGGCTTAGCAGTGGAGGCAAAATAAAAATGCAAACCCGGGATCGAGTCCCGCATCGGGCTCCCAGCTCCATGGGGAGTCTGCTTCTCCCTCTGACTTTCTCCTCGCTCATGCTGTCTCACTGCCTCTCTTTCAAATAAATAAATAAAATCTTTAAAAAAAAAAAAAAAAAAATGCAAAGGAAAAAAAAACCAAATTCTTTCCCTATTCAACTGAGAAGGAAGGTGGGGGACAAGAAGTTAAAATTCACCTTGCATTCACTTCCAATTAAAGGTGGTTTTAGAAAAGCACATAACAGCTGCCCTTCTCCCCAATTTACCCCACCACCCCTTATCTCTGGTCAATTTCTGCTGCCAAAAAAGGAGATGCCCAATTCCTCAGGTATCTGACCCAGCGGCTGCACCAACCCAAAGGCAGGGAGGTACCTTCTTTGACAATGACATTCACAGAACTTTGGCTTTGCAGGTTCCTCTCATCTTTGACAGTCAAGGTGAACACGTAGGTTCCTACTTGGAGCCCTGTCACAGTGGCGACACTGCTGTTAGCATTCTCAAGCTGCACGCCATCAGGTCCCCTGGACAAAGACAGAAACCAGAGGGTGGAGTTGTACCTGTCGGCTATTCTCCTGTCCCTGACTCAGCAGGAACAGACAATTATTGCCTCAGCTGAGACACGAAATATTGTTTCCCAGCCCTTGAGAGGGCATGTTTAAAAATATTCCATTTGGACAGAGTGTCATTTGGCCCCAAAATACAGGCTCCCCTGCTGATCAGAAAATTCCATTCACCAGCTTTCAAACATGTCTGGCTTTATCCTTTCTATGAGTTTCTAGAACATTCAAACTCTTTGCTGTTCCAGTTTGTAAAGGGAAGAAAGTGCTCTGAGCAGGTCTCTGATCAAAAGAATGATTTCAGAGTGATGTTTCTGAAAAGCATTTCTGGCCCAGTAGTTGGTTCAGCTCTTGCCAGCAAAGGAGCAAGATGCATTTCTTAATCACATGCCAAACTCCCTCCTACTGAAAAGTCAAGGAAAGGAAATGGGCCAAGGCTGCAGAGGAACTCTCAGCAAAACCATCCTCGTCTCAGCAGCTCTAAAGCCAAACTCCCTGCAGCTCCTGGACAGCGGTCACAGAGGACCCCGGACACCCTGCAGCCTTCCTCTTCCCCTGTGGCCTCACACAGCAGCCTGCAGCCAGGGAGTGAGCGCTGTGCCAACATCCAGGCACAGCTCTACACATTCCAAGGAGCAGAATGCCCCAGTTTTTTCCTTAAAATTATAGGATGACAAGAGAAATCTGCATTCTCCCAGGTTTTGCTTTGTTTTGCTGTTTAAATCTATAATCTCTGGCCCTAGTCATCCCTCCGAAGCATATTCTCCTCCAAGAAGCTACTCTCAGCATTAGTTCTGCTGTAGGCACTAGTGAAACTCAGCTGAAGGTTGATCAGCTATGTCTTCAGCAGTTTTCATTCAAACACACTGGGCTGAGGAAGACTTGGTTCTCCACAAGAAACAAGAGCCAAGGAAAAGAATTTCTAAAATCCAACTCAGCAATCGTTAAGTCATTTCTACCGTCAAATTAGAACCCCCTTCCCACCCATTTCTAATGCCTTCATCGAAAACGAAAATAAAACGAAGAGCTCAGTCTGTCCTGTGGTTGCTACCTTTGGAGATTAAGAATGCTTTTAACTCTTAGAATTCTTTTGCTTCCTGTGGGATCCTGCATACAATCTGAGTTCCATCTGTTATGGCTTAAAGAAGCTGAAAGAAACTGAGAACCAGAAACGGCTCGATTAGGTAATTCCAGTTTAATTAGTATTATTTTGGTTAGTGCCTTTGGCCTCTCACTAACATAATTGGTAAATGGTGTCTTTAAGGAAATAATACCAGAGCAATGTTTTCATTGTGCAGATGAATTTTCAATTCTCTGTTATAGCTTTTCTGCCCCATCCCCACTGCCAGCCTTACCCAGTTAATTTTGAGCAACGGTATTTTTCTGCTCCATTACCCCTTCCATCCTGCCTCTCAAGTGTAATTAAACTGTGCATTTCGGCAGATGGATTGTACCTGTAAAAGCACCAGGACCACAAAGTACTAACTGGAGACTAGCTGACGGCAAGCATTGTTTTTTTTTCTTACAACAATTATTTTCTGTCATTTTCTTAGAGTTGAAGTTTAGGACTGCTAACGTTTCTTTCTCAGTCATCCCCCTTGGATAAGCCAGCAAGAGCAAGTGAACTCTTAAACGCAAGTAAGTCCTTACTTTCAAAGGCCTGGAGACCTTGCAGCAGTAAAGGTTTTGCGTCAGTACTCACTGTGTTTTCTCCCAGAGATAGGAGATAATTTTCTGATCGTCAGAGCTTTTGCTGCCATCCAGGGTTGTGCTGTCCACCGGAAGGGTCAGCTCTTTATCTGGGCCTGCATCTGCCTGTGGAGGCTTGTTGTTTTCTAGAAGACAGAGACAGAGAGGTCAAAAGCAGGTGGTTCAGCTGGGAAAAGAGAGGAACTAACAGGGACATATGTTCTGGAAGACATGAGAACTCTGCCTCTCTGCCTACAAAACTATCAGAGACTGTGGGTCAGGGAGCGCACAATGAAGAATGTTAAGACTGAACCCTTTTTATAAGAACACAGCAGAGTGTAATTAAGTTGTAATGCCATGCTAAATTTGAGACTCGATGCTCTGGGTGTTTAGAAGGAGGGTCTGAGTGATAAGGTAGGGCTTTCTAAGGAAGTGGGCTTTAAGCTGTCCCTTAAAGGCCATGGGAGGGTTTGGGATAACAGAAACTCTATCTGCTATGTCCCCTTGAAAGCACAATAACCAGCCATGGGGAAGGCCACAGCTGAGGTTGTGAAGTCCTGTCTCTATCTCTGAAGCAAGCACTCAAAATGGACAACCACAGTTGCCAGTGGCCCGTGGACTGCCACCTCCCACTCCAGCATCGTGGGACAGACCCTCTTGTCCCTCACAGTGCAAGGGGCCGGCCTGCAGAAGGGCCTGCATGATAAGGCTAGAACTTACCAGGCTGCACGATGACAGTCACCTGGGCGGTAGCCTGCTGTCCAATGGTGTCCGTCACTGTGAGCTGGTAAGTGTAGTCTCCTTCTTGCATGGCAGAGAGCTGCAAGGTTGGGGTTCTAACCCCCTGCATGTATAAATACAGACAAGTGGGAAAGCAGACTCCCAGAATCACATCAAACAAGCCCTACTCCAGCCTAAATGATGCACCTAGTTTTCTAAAGCTAGTGCGTATGGCATCAGACACTGTGGGACATCCTGTTAAAAGTAAAGGGTTCCCCTTTCAAGGGGACAACCTTCCCTGACAGCAGCAGTTTCAAATAAAGTCCAGGATCTCACAAGGGAGAGGAGGACAGGAAAATGTGCAGAGATAACCAGGTTCGGTCTTTATGACCCAAGCCAGAAAGGAGGCCAGGAGTGTAGAATAAAATAACACACTTTTAAAACCATGTTCTTCCTGCTGAGGCCACTCAGTGATCTGAACCCAGCTGCCTGAGTAGCACGTGGCAGCAACGGCAGATGCCGCGCCGTCGCCGGCCGGGTTGTGCGGATTCTGCAGCAGCAGAGAAACCGAACAGGATATCTAACAAAAGCCAGGTGAAATGTGAGCTTTAAGTCAGGCCTCCAATTTGGAAACACAGAGTGTCAGAAGGAACATTATACACAATTTAGGGCAAACTTCCAAGGCAGGAACTTCTTCTAGAACAGTGGACAAAACTTGTCAGCCTCTGGGCAGAATCCAGCGTGCAGACATTTTGTTTGGTCTACAGTGTCTTAAAAGCTGGAAATTTTCTTTTTCTCTTTTTTTGAAGATTTTATTTTTAAGTAATTGTTATACCCAACATGGGGCTCAAACTCACTCAAAAGAGTCACATGCTCTTCTGAGCCCGCCAGGCGCCCCAAAAGTTGGAAATGTTCACATACAGGTCTAGATTTGTTTTTTCTTGGAAAGCTGGGCCCCTCTAGGAATACTGGGACCATATTTCCATGTGGCAACAACTCGCTGAGGCGCAGCTGACCACTTCAGTCAGGGGTTATGTTGTCTGGTTTGCCACAGGCCCTACTCAGTTTTATTTGCTTATGTCACCTGCCTGGTGGCAGGTCTAGTCTCCTAAGTATGTCCAGAGAGAAGATGCTCACCATCTAGCCAGCTGGGCTACTCCAAGTTGTAGTAGAGTTCATTAAGATTTGCAACCTTATATCATGATCTCAGGGTCATGGGATTGAGCCCCATGTCAGGCTCCATGCTGAGTGTGAAGCCTGTTTGAGATTCTCTCTCTCCCTCCGTCCCTCCTCCCTGGTCTCCCCATACCCCAAACACATGAGTGCACTCTCTCAAAAAAAAAAAAAAAAAAAAAAATCTGCACCCTTGTGGCTTCGGAGTAGTCTGGCTCTCTGGTATCATCCTAGAACACATCCTTTAATACTAAACATTAAAGACAAAGGTTTTGGTAATGTGTTCCTTAAAGGCTCCTTAAATTTTCTAGGTTTTTTGTGTTTGTTTGTTTTTTTTTAATTCTAGTGTTCAGTGTTCTATATCGATCTGGATTTGGTCATTAAAATGGGAGCAAAAATAAGCCTTGTAAGGGCAACCCAGTCCAGCAGCTATAATTCTCCTGGGCAAGAACAGACAGAAGCCATTCCCTCCTACCTGCATCTCCACCACTTTCCCCTTGCTGCTTGGGCTGAGTGACCACTCATAGCTGGTGATGCCATGGTCATCAGTGCTCTGGTTCCCAAAGAGGGTGATGGAGTTTTGGGGCAGGGTGATCACTTGGTTGGGGCCTGCGTTGGCCACAGGGGGGTAATCCACCGCTTTGTTCACCGTTAGACTTGCAGTGGTAGAGCTGCTTGCTCCATCAGAGTCCACCACCGTCAAGCTAACAGGGCAGAGAAAGGAATGCAATCAGGGATGGGCTGAAGGAAGAAGAAGCAATCTGAGAGGACTGAAAAATCAAGGCTAAGAAATACCAAGGCAGCAGGGGTACCAAATGGTTACCAATTCTTTATCCATTCTTCTTGGACAGGCAGACTACGACTAAATGCTCACCCTGACCGAGTGCCAGGCACTGTTCCAAGTGCTTTCTATCTCCTAAAATCCTCACAACGGCTCCATAAAGCACGACCCTCATTTTACTCCTTACATATACAAGGAGACTAAGGCACAGAGAGGTAACTTGCCCAAGCTTGAGTGGAGTCAGAATGCGAATCCAGGTACTACATCGCCAGTACCGTTCTGCTCTGCCACCTGCACGTGCCCGTGCGCTGGGACCTTCACAGGCACTGTCTGCCCTGGCCCTCCCAGCAATTGTATGAAGTAGGCGTCCTCCATCTCCCTGGACAGGAAGCTGACAGAGGCTACGTCACCTGCCCAGGGCTACACAGTGAGCCAAGATGCAAGCCCAGTTCTCTGACTCCAAAGCCCAGAAACCAAGTTTTAAGCATAGATAATCCCTGGCCCCTAAAGCTGCGGGGCTCAAAGGCGCCCCCAAATAGAGCAAGCACTGACTGCGGCCCGCTCTCCTCCTGCCATCCTGCCTCAGCCATGCACACATCGCAAGAAGGGATGCCCTGGGCAGATAGCCCCTGGGATGGACCAGGAGGGCCGGCTCTGGTAAGACAGGAGCCCGAGATGCAAATGAATTCTCCTACGCAACAGCCCCACAGCTTGTGCCAGTGTGAAATAGGATTTGCAAGAGGAAAAAAAAAAATGTTCATTTATAAGAGCAGGCTTTTACCTAAATGATGCCTTCCAGCTGAACAGCCTAAAGCTTCTCTTGCCACCTCAAAATGTGAGCATAAGCAAGCAAGGAGGTTTGGGTTCCTTCCATTTTGCTGACAGAAAGAGGAAAAGCATAGAAAAGACATGTCGTTTGTTTAAATCTCACCACCAGCCACAGACAGAGCCAGACATCTGTGGGGCTGCATCCCACAGTCTCACCTTTTACCTAGGGCCTGAAGGGGATTTGGGGGATTTTAGCCTTTAGAGAAAGAGCACAAAAACATCAGACACACAGACATGTGCAAATCAGCAAATATCTGAAAAAGAAAAATCCACAGAAATTTTCCTCTTTTTCCATTTTCCATGTTGTTTTCACAGTTTTTTTGTTTTTTTGTTTTTTAACATATCCTATTTATCTCCTATTTCAGAGCAAAAGCAAGTTATAGACAAATGGCAAGATGGCAGCTGCCCATTTACTCTTTCACCTCAGTCCCAGGCTTGCCTGCGAGAATCCTGGACCCTATGAGCAGCTGACCACAGGGCTGGGGAAAGGGGCCACTGCCATGTCAAAGGAGGAGAGAAGGAAAGGTAATTGGAACCAAACAGACTGGATCTTAATGCTAATCAAATCCAGTCCCATCATTTCATAAATTGAAATTGACAGAAAAGAAGAATCACTCCCAATACCGTATCCACCCAAACACTATGATTAAAAGTGCAGACTCGAGTCATGCTGCCTATGTGACCTTGGGCAAGTTACTTAACCTCTCTGTGCCTAAATTTCCTAATCTACAAAATAATAGTAATTATAATACCTGCTATAGGATTAAATGAGCCACTGCCTGCCCAGAGCTCACAACAGTACTAAACACACAGTAAGTGTTCCAGAAGCAGGAACTATTATTATTACTTTTTAAAAAAGGATCAACCTGGCCCAAGCTAAATTTCTTAAGTGTTAGAACTCCTATATTAGAAATCGAAGGTAAAAACCAACTCACATTCCCATTTTAAGCCAATGAGAAGGCTCTAACCTTGTGGAATGGCAGCTGCCTTTCATTCATCTGAAGTCTTAAGTCAGTAAGAGTGCTGCTAAGTCATATTTATTTACAGGGCAGGTGCTGTTCTAGGACCTGTCACTGTGTCTCTGGTAGCGTCAAAACCTGGTAAACTACAGACCCAGTGGGGAAGAGAAACACCCACGAATAAACTGTTGCACCACAGAGATAGTTCAGGTGCGACAGTTCTGGGAGAGACATGTTCCCTCCTCTCGGAGGAACCTCCGGAGGGTCTACTCTGCCTCACAGAAAACTGAGTAGGTCCTTAAGTATGGGCAGAATTCTGATGGACTGAGAAGAGCATTCAAGGAAGCATGAACAAAATATGTAAGGTCAGGTCAAGGAGTGGAACAGAGCAAGTCCGGACTTGGTTACAGAATCTGTACTTCGGTTCTAGCTGAAATGTGTGACCTCAGAGAAGTTAGTAAATTCACTGAGCCTCATGTTTCTCAGATGTAAAATGAATTTAATATCATGTACATACGGTGTTTTATGATACTCACATACAAGTGCTCTGTAACAGACAAGGAGTTTTGCAAACCTAAAGAGGACTACTCTAGAGTCAGCTTACACTCTTACTAATCACATCCTAGAATGTTGACACGAGTTCCCAGGACTATCTTTGAACCAAATTCTCTAAAACACCCTAACAGAAAAAGATCCCACAAATCATACTGAAATAAACACTAGTCCAAAGTAAAGATTTTGAGATCTTGTAAGTTGAGGAAGCACTTACCAAAGGGAAGAGACAAGATGGGAATGGGTTCCTTCTAGAATTTTCCTGAGAAAAGGCACAGGCAGATAGGCCCTTTCACTTAATGACAGAAATCCCAAAAAAATGGGGACCTGCCAGGCACAGCTTTGGGAATGGTTAACTGTGGTGGGTCCTGATCTACTATGCAAGGCCCATTGCCCTAGAAATGTCACTGTTGTGACCACAGGCACCAATAGGACTCAGAGAACTAATGTTACCAAAGGCTCTATCGCTTCTCGGCCTTTTGGCTAAGATCAAGTGTGGAACCAAAGGCTCTATCATCAACCAAGTCTATAATGACTTTGATATCTATCAGAGTTACTCCTAGCAGAATGTGAAACCCACAAGGGAAAAACATAGCCTAAGGGAAACTTGAAGGGTCCTAATTTACCTGAAAGTGTAGTTCCCAGGAACGAGCTTACTTAGTTTTAATATGGCCGTGTCTTCAGAAATCTTCTCTTCTCTCAGAGGTCCCTTAAGCTCCTCCCAATGGTATTGGACGATTTTATCATCATCAGTGCTTTCTTGACCATAAAGAAACATCAGTTACAACACGAGAGCGCTGGGTCTCAGCACTTACCCAGCTTACACAAACCAGGGCAACTACCCAGAGATGTGAGGCTAGGAAAACTTCATGAAAGGACAGACTATCTCTCCAGAGTGTTTCTCCCCTAGGAATATTGGGTCATTCTGCCTCGCTATGAATATTCCACTGCATAGTTTTCCAAGGACCCCAACACAGCCAACCTCTGGTTAAAATGCTACTGTATGAAAAAAGGAAAATCAAAAATTCTTAAACACGTGAAAAGATAAAACCTCACTTAAAATAAAAGAAATGCAAATTTAAATCACACTTCAGATACTGTTTTTTTTTAACCTACCTGCTTGGTGAGGCCAAAGTTTCAGAACACACTCTGTGGGTACAGGTGCAGAGCAAACCCTCTCCTGAGTCATGGTGGAAGCCCACGCTCATACCCTCTCCATAAACAGCAACCTAGCAAAACTGGTCTTTGCCCCTGCAATTCCTCTTTGAGGAATTTATCCTACAGATTCATCTGCACATGTGTTAAATGTCACGCTCACAAGATTATTCATGGCAACATTCTCTGTAGCAGCAAAGGACCAAAAATAATCTAACAGGTCATCAATAGAGACTGACTGAAGCCAAGGATACAGACACACAGGGACATACACAGCTATTCAACGGAAGGCTGTGCAATCCATCAGGGAAAGAAAACAAAACTATTTCACGTACTGATTCAGAAAAATTCTTCGACATAGAGAAACAAGCATTGTACACAACAGCGTGTACTCTGTGTTATCGTAAAGACTACATACGCATTTTCTTACGTATGCAGAGACTGTCTCTAGAAAGAAACATAAAATAATACCATTGACTGGAGGACAACTGGCTAGCTGGGAGATGGGAGTCGCGGTGATTCTCTCCACTGTACACTCTCACACATTATTTAACTTTGACCTATTCACCAATACACAGTAAAATGGGGCTACGTGACCCTTCTTCCTGTTCTCTCTTGTCCTGCTATTCTTCCACCCTCCTCTTCTTGCCAGTTCCCTCTACATAAAATGTTAAACCTCACTGGAGATTCCTCTGCTAGAACAGTACTGCCTTGGCCATTAGGAAGCCTTTGGCAAGACAATCAGGGTAGCAGGGCCTTACTAGGCCTCCAAGGGGACCAAGTAAACACTGCTGAGATGACAGGCCTGAAACCCCTTGCACGCATAGCCAGCCTCAGTGGCAAAGACCCACAAGTCTTCTCATGTCACCCATCAGGGGACACTATTCCGAAGGGTGAAATGTTCACGAGCCCGGTCGGGGCATGGATCACATTCTGGGAGTCTCTCTGGAAGGAGGCTGACAGGAATCCAGTCAGGCCTTGCACACTGGGGGAGGGCTCCCAGCCGAGACCCTCAGTTACTTATCTTGCACAAGAGGAAGGAGCTTTGTTTCCATAACTGAGAATGGTGACTCTAAGCAAATTTGAAAACAAGCAAGTTTCATACAAAATAATGCTAAATATCTGCAAAATCCCACTTTCTTACCATCTCAAAAGAGCAGAAATATTACTTCAAACAAGTCACATGGGGTTTTTAAATAGGGTATGTCCAGTTTTTACTTCCTAATCAGTTGCTTGAGATGGTAGTCTTCCCATAACATGGTCAAGAAGATGGGCCTAACCAGAATATTGACATAGGTGGCACCAAATCTTCTTCTTCTTCTTTTTTTTAAAGTGGGCTCCACACCCAGCAGGGAGCCCAACACAGGGCCTGAACTCACAACCCTGAGATCAAGACCTGAGCTGAGATCCAGAGTTGGACACTTAACCAACTGAGCCACCCAAGTACCTCTGGCCCCAAATCTTCCAAAACGTTTTCTACCACAGTTCACAGTGAATGCTCCTCTAAGACATCATGCCTAGATAAGTACTCACGGCTGCCATCAATGACTGTAGAAGTGGTTGGCAGAGAGATCTCCTGGAACTGTGGCGACACGATGGCAACAGGAGGCTGATTCTTCCGGGGCTCTGCAAGAAAACAATGCAGAAAACACCGGAAGAGGAGCTTTTTAAAAAAAAAATTTAGCTGTTCTTATTTGTTCAATTTTCTTAAAGACTTTATTTATTCATTTGACAGAGAGAGAGAGAGAGAGAGAGAGCACTCACAAGCAGGGGGAGCAGGAGAGGGAGAACCAGGCTCTCCACTGAACAGGGAGCCTAATGTGGGGCTCAGTCCTAGGACCCTGGGATCATGACCTGACCTGAAGGCAGATGTTTAACCAACTGAGCCACCAGGTGTCCTGGAAGCTGGGTTTTGTTTTCAGTTTTTTTGGTAAAGATTTTATTTATTTATGAGAAAGAGAAAGAAAGAGAGCACAAACGGGGGAGCGGCAGGGAGAGGGAGGAGCAGGCTCCCACTGAGCAGAGAGCCCGACATAGGGCTCAATCCCAGCACCCTGGGATCATGGAAGAGGGGCTTTATAAATTATAGGAGGAGCAGGCCTATGTGGGTGAATTATAAATTAGTTTCCATTACATAACTGACGGGTGCAGCATCACCGATTGGAAAGTTACAACACCAGGTTACCATTCCACCATTCCAGCATAAGACACATGGAAGCATCAGAGCTCTTCCAAACTTGACTATTCGTAAGACCACGCCTAGTGCATGCTTCCAGTGCTCACGTGCTATCTTGTTCATGACAAGGACTACAGTGGCACAAGCTGAGTAGAGGAGGACAACAAACAAGCTTTGCACAACAAGGGCTTTGACAAACTATCCCTTGGCACAGACTATGCTGAAAAGAGAACAGATGATTTCCCAGCCATCCCTAAGCTGATTGTGTCTAGGCCTGAGTGATGGCAGGGTCACAAACCACTCGGTCCACCCAAATGACTACGAGCCACAAGCCCAGTGGCCTTTTCTTTGAGAGAAAAATCCAACAGTCTTTATGTTAAACACATTTTTAGGAAGGTGAAAGGATTACCTTGACTACAGAGTTCAAGGAGCAAACAGAAAATCTATTACCAACAAAGACAGAAAAGAGTATTAAGAATTTGTGCCAATGTATATGTCACTCTTCAACTTGCCCCAAATTTCCCTAAAAGTGTAAAACAAGATACTTTGTTATTGCACTGTAATTTATCAATGGTGGGTCACTTAAAAAGGATGACAGGATTTGCTTTCCAAGGTGAAAAAAGACTGGCAGGGTTTAAATGAGGAATTCTGTGTACAAAACTCGTATCTGGAAAGAGATCAGAAAGAGCCAGCCATTTGGCTGGTTCTCCTTCTACATGCTTCTCCCAGGCTCCTGGCTTTCTGGTGTCTCTTAATCACAACACATGGTCCTCTCTCAGCATGACCTACTTGGAGAAGCAGTTCTTAGACAGACAGGGTACTGCTCGGGCCATACTGCACTGGGGGCCATGTGACTAATATTTCTCTGCCCAGCCAAATGTTCCAACTAGAACCGAAGTATATACTCTGCCACCCTAACCTTTTACTACATTGAACTAGGAATTACCCAATGAATACACTAAAAAAAAGAACAACAACAACAATGGGAATTAAAAACCCTTCAAGTCAAATCTCTCTGTCTTTAGGAATCCTGCAGAGGAAGCAATGGAGACTCAGCCAGGGCTGGGAAATTCATACCTGGTTTTACTGTCACGTTCACATAGCCTTCCCCATGGGCATTTTGACCGTCTACAATCACTTTGAATTCATATAAGCCTGGAGTAAGCTGCGGAAGTGAGAGAAGATCTTTTAGACAACCAAAAGGGCAGCAATTCTATGTAAAATAACACATGTATCTGAACTCCCCATGCTGATACTGCACTCTTGCATAGTTTCCAAAATGGACAGAGTAAACCAGCTGAGGAAATGAAACAATGAATTATAAACTAAAAAACCATAGCTTTTAATGTGAATCTTATTACTAGCTGACTCTAGAATAACAAAAGGGAATTCAATATCTCTGTACTCCCATTTTCTTTTCAGAAGAACATTAAGGGCCCAACTATCCTATTTCATAGAGTTATGAAATTAAAATAATCATCTCTGCAAAGAAAATCATTTTGTAAAAATACCAAATAGCTCCCAAATATCTGAATATTTTCCCCTTCTGATTTCCACTAACTATATAAACATAATATAAAAGAAAGAAAATCACCCACAGTCCCACTGTACTAACACACCAGTTAATCCTATTTCTCTTACTTTCTTCCAGTCCTTGACCACATACAAAGAATGGCTTTTAAATAGTTCATTCGTTCAGCAAACATTTATTGAGAGCCAATTAGATGCTGGACATTATCCTAGGCTTACAGTTTGGAGAGGAGTAAGATGAGACCACTACCTCCAGGAACTGGACTTTCAAGCTCCAGTTAGAATCAAGGTGTGCATCAAGCTTTTTGTTGTTGGTGTCAGTTCTTGTCTTTTATCAACCCATACACAAGTACTCTGGTCTTCTGGTTTGTTGAAGCAGTAAGTCAGACAACATCTACCACAAGAATGCCTGTCAAGAGTGGCCAGCGGTAAAAACTCAAGCATCGCATTCATCTGAAGGGCACTCCCGATGAAGGTGACTGGTTTTGCCATTCTCATCCACCTTCTGGTATTTCAGGACAGCCAGTTTAACCTTCTTTCTCTTATGCTTATTCTTCTTGGGAGTGCTGCAAGACTCCTTCCTTTGCCCCACCACGAAGTTTCAACACAAGATGAAGAGGGGCCTCCTTTTGAATGCTGTAGTCACACAAAGCCCATCCACCTTCCAGTTGCTTGCCAGCAAAGATCAGTCTCTGCTGATCAGGAGGAATTCCTGGATCTTGGCCTTTACATTTTCTACTCTGAGGATTCAACCTCAAGAGTGACGGTTTTCCCTATAAAGGTTTTCACAAAAATCTGCATCTTGGCGGCAGTCCCACTGCAGATGGCAGATCAGAAAGAAAAACCTGCATCAAGCTTTTTATTATTCCTTCTTCTGTTCATTTACCATAAGCACCTTCCCCCATTATAACAGTCTTTTTAATGGTCACTTCCAACGCTGCAGAATAGTGCACAAGTACACATGTCATATCACATAAGCGTTCCACATTGTTGGCATCCAGGTTGTTTCCAGGCTTTTACTATTATAACCAATACTGTGATAAACATCTTTCAAACGAATGAGGTTCCTCCTTTCTTCCAAATGATCTTTGAGCAAATGCTAATTGACTAGTGTTTTTGATGTTTTTCTTCTTGGAGAGCTCTCGTTCCTTGGCTTTCACTTCTCTCATTTCCTTCAGTTTCTTCTTCCTTGCACACCTTTAATCACAGTGCTCCCCAGGATTCCAACTGCACTCTACACACTCTGTCGGGATGATCTTATACGTTACCATGACTTCAAATGTCATCTGTTTGAGGTTGGTGTGCAAATTTCTCTCTCTAGCGCAGACTTGTGTCCTGATCTCTAGTCCCTGAGTCCCAGCTACTTCACAGGCACCTCAAACTCACTCTGTCCAAAAATGATTTAATCATCTGCAAACCTCATCCAAACTTGCTCCTCTTTCTGTGTTCCTCATTTTAGTGAATATCACCACTGTTGTGCCACCATCTACCCAGGTGCCTGAGCCAAAAGGCTAGAATGATCCTAGACTTCCCTTCCCCAACTTGCCACCCAGTTGACCAGGCCTTATCGAGTCAACCTCCATTATACTCCTGACATCCACTCACTTCTGTCCATTCACAATGCCATCACCTTAGATTTCAACCATCAGAGCAAAGTTATTAAAAGCAAGAGCTTCAGAGATGGAAAGTTCCAGTTCAAATCTACCATTTAATAGCTTTGTGAACTTTGGCTAAATTATTTTATTTTTCTAATTTTTAGTTTTGTCGTATAAAACAGATATTAGTTCCTACATCTTGGGGTTGGTTAGTGCATAAAACAATTAGCACTGTGTCTGGCACATATTATGAGCTCAACAGTGGTCTTTAAGTTTTGTTTTTCAACCCAGGCTATCACCATCTCACACCCACATCTTTCAACAGATTCTCAACTGGCTTCCCCAGTTTGAGTCTTACTTCCTCCAATCTGCAGTCAGGGTAAGCTTTCTAAACCGAAAACCTGAACTAGTCTTTCTGCTGTCTAAAACCTTTTAAAGGCTCCATATTCCCTGTGCATTAAGATTCACAGTCTTCACTCTACGACCCGTGTATCTCTCCAACTTTGTGTCACTGCTCTTCTCATGCCAGAGGGTCTAGTCATGCTGAACCACACAGAATTCCCTTTCTGCCACATTTTCTGTTTGGCCCAGTGGACATTGCTTCCCCTGCATCAGCACTCCACCCTTTACCAAGAAAGTGAGTCACTGTCATGACCCCACTGGGTAAACGCTAAGAAATCAAACTCCCCAGGGCTTCAATACTCCGTGCACTGACCTAGTGCATCCCTTGTTATAACTGTCTGCTTCTGGCCAGTATAACTGTCTGCTTCTGGCCAGTATCACTGGTGAGACTCTACTGTCCTTGAATGTGAAGATTTTGATGAATCCACTGGTAAATCCCTACCGCCTGACACATAACTAGTGTGCGATGAACAGTTGTTAAAGAAAAAAAGAATGAACGAATGAATGAGACTTCCTGGCTAAAGGATATGAACATTTTTATGGTTCCTAATAACTACACTGAATCCCAAAAAAGACTGAGCCAATTTACACAGTCTTGTGGCCACAAAAAACTTAGCTTATCTCCCAAATTCTAAAATCCTTATGTTACCCTTAAAAACTGTTTAGTGTATATTTTCAGCTATCACCACCATGCTTATAGTCTCCTCACCATAAATGAACATTTGAGAATCATACACTAACAAATGCTGGATGTCAGCCAGACTTTTGGAGGATTCACTTCTGAAAGATTGTTCCTGATTTAAGTGTGAACAGAAAATTCTACATTCTACATTTTAGAAAATGGTCAGCACCTCTACCCCAGCCCTACAAGTGAGAGGAAGCAAATTCACCTTGGACAGTTTGAGGATCTGAGAATGTTTCCCTTCCATCTCTCCACTGTAGTCTTTAGGATGAGTAATCAGCTGCCAGTCGTAGGTGTAGGTTTCTCCTATAGAAGGGCAGTTACAGAAATCATGAAAACACACACCCACACACAAAGAGGGCAGCCGCACAGCCTGCCAATAACAAATCTTTTCTAAATCTTGACAAGGCCTCGGTTTTTAGGATTCTGCCCCAGAGCCTATAGGAAACCAAACATCTTGTTCAAAGAAAGGGAGGATTCTGCTGACTCAGCTACAGTCAGGGCTTCCTCCACCCTCTCCCAACACTGCTCTCTCCTGCCCCATAGCCAGTCTCCCTTTGAAAGAGGCCAATCCTTCCAAATACCAGGTTGCTCATGATGTGGCATCACAGTGAAAATACAAGCCCTATCAACCATTATAGATGAACTCACTGGGAACAAAGGCCATTTTCTTGCAAAACTTCTTTTGCAACAAAGAACAGCAATGACTTCTAAATAACATGGTTCAAAAATAGCTTTTTTACAGAGTGCTAACAATGCTTGTCTCACTGAGGTCATCACACACTGGTGAGTTAAAAGAGCTACTTCATTCCTGCTGAGCTAAATAACACACTGCAGAAGATGGTAGGGGATGGCCCATTTAAAACAGGCCCCACTGAAATTAATTAAGATCAAATAAGCATTAAATGGTCCTCATTTGTAGCTCAGACTGTATGACTGGGTAGGACAAGGACAGGATCCTGTTATCTAAATGGAATCCCGCCCCCAGGAAAGTGGTCTTAAATTTGGGGGGAAACGAAATTCACATCTGATGAGGGACTGATGGGGTTGGGTAGGAAGGCTTAGTTTATGTTACTACCCAGAAGGAAAAGAGAAGAAACCTCAAAAGCGTAACAGAAAACGGTCATCTCTTTCTTAGTTCATGAGTTCGAAAGTAAGTTAGCACAAAGAATCGAATTCCAAGATAGCCTTCATCTGAAGACCAGATTTTACTTTATAAGCTTGAGGTGCAAGATCTATCACTCTTCCTTCCTCCCCAAAATACTAGCTTTGTGTTGGACAGTCATGCCTGGACAGCTCTCACACATATATTCTGTGGAAGTCAAGTCAGGTGAGAAGCAGGAAAGCAGCAGCAGCCGTGGGATTGGTGCTAAGAGATGACCTCCCAACTAGAGTTGGAAATTTTTTCCCACACAGAAAACAGACTCACAGTAGTTTGGAAACTGACAATTCTACAATATTTCAGGCTGGCAATGCAATTTCAAGAAAGGGCAATATTCCCAGGACAGAAAAGTTTGGGGGATGAATTATGCCTCACAGCCAAAAATTTACCCATGAGTAGGAACAACTGATGACAGGTCTGCTAGACAGAATGCTGGTTTAAAGGATTTAGGGCAGTGGTTTTCAAACTATGCCTCCGAACCCGAGAGCAATCCTGAGGGGTGCTTCAAGGGCTGCCGCAGGAGATGAGGGGGAGGAAGTGTAGGCAGAGCTGGTCTTGTTCACTTGTCCCCTATCTGTGAAAGTTTGAAACCATTCATCTCATGTATCTGGTAAAGGCTGAACAACCCGTGGAGAGGACAGTTGAAAGGAATCTCTTTCTCAACCCATATGTTTTAGACTTCATAGAAGTCTCCACTGTATTTTAACTACAGTCCCTAAGCCCTCTTTAAATAGAACCCATGTCCTGATCTACAAGGTGACAGCAACTCACAGACATGTATATGCAAATAGGGGTTAGGCAAGAAAATAAAGCAGAACCCAGTGCTTTTCACAAAACGGTGGAGGCAACTGCAGCTCAAGGGTTAGGGTTAGTTCTCACCGCCATCTTCAAAGGCCACCAAGTTCAGTCACCTGAACTTACCACCAGAGGGAGTCCGGATAAAGCTTCTCTGGAGGAAGATGGAACGAACTAATAAGGAAATCTCAATTTGAGGGCAGAAATAGAGAATGAGGAGGGCATTTAGGTTCTGGAAAAGCACTTTTGCATAAATATACTAGTTGGTAATAGGCCTATTAGAAAGCAGGACTACTGTATAGGAAAGGTGTGTACCTAATCCTGAATCCTAAAGTATGGCATTCGACTTGACTAACGCTGTTAATGAGAGTAGCATAAACCCAATGCAATCATTTTCCATCAAAGTATGCTTCACTACGGAAGCATGTGTGTTTCTAAGCCAAATTTCGGTATTATTAATACATTAATATATATTTCAAAGGTGAAAGGGATGCTCATATCATAAAAGTTTTCTTAAATAATGAATGCAGCGTCCCCTAACTTATGTATTTCATAGATCCCAATTTTATGTATCACATTGGGCCTTTTTTTTAAAAGATTTTATTAATTAATTAATTAATTTATTTATTTGAGAGAGAGCACAAGAGTACAAGTGGAGGGAGGGAGAGGGACAAGTGGGGCTCAATCTCACCACCCTAAGATCACGATCTGGGCTGAAATCAAGAGTCAGACGCTTAACCAACCAAGTCACCCAGGAGCCCTGTCTTCCTTTTTTTTTTTTTTAAATGTCAAATCTCTATTAGCCATAGTCTTCAATAACTCCTCTACAAGTTCTATCTCTGCTATTTACTAGTTGTTTGGACAAAATAAATAGGTTAACCTCAGTCTCAGGTTCTTCCTCTTTTAAAGGGGTATAATCCAACCTCCACTTAATGAGCATCACCTATATGCTAGGCACTGAGGTAGATCCCTTATATACGGTTTCATTTTGCCCTTAAAGTAACCTTATGAAGTAGAAATTATTATCCTCATTTTACTGAAATAGAAATGGAAGCATAAAAAATAATTTGCTTCAAATCATTCAGCTAATGTCTAGCTGAGCTGGGATTTGAACTTGACATCAAAGCCCATGATTTCAAACATTATATTATATTGCCTTTCACAACAGATAAATATTTGTGCCTGTTCTCACAGGACTGCCGCAGTGAGTAAATGAGTTAAGGTATGTAAGTATCATAAATTAAATCCAAATGTAACTAAGGGGATGTTTTACCTTCAAGTGGTTCTTGGAGAACATATGCATTTAACTGAACTTCATTCTTAGGCAGGGTAATCTGGACACTCTTTCCAGCAGATACCACCAGTTCCTTCATAACTGGAAACAAAGAAAAGAAACAAGAGATAAGACATTAGATCCAGACTACCTTATTCCTCTCCATCCTTTTGAGGCCAAATTTCTTTTATAAACAATATTCAGCTACTGTCTTTATTTTCTCATTATTTATCTACTCTCTAATCCCCTGAAATCTTATTCTGCCCCCATTTTCCCACTGAGAAAGATCTTTTGAGGTCATCCACAAAGAGCTCCTCAGCAAATCCAGTAACTGTTTCTCAACCCGCATCCTTTATCTCAGTGGCATCTAATGCTGCTGACTGCCTTGATATTGAAACTCTCAGATTATCATGACACCATATTATTCTACTTTTATTCCTTTGTCTCTGAGTTTTTCTCCACTATATTTTAACTATAGTCTATCCATAAGCCCCCTTATATAGTAATTTCCATGGAGTTCAATAATCAGCGTTCAACAGTATTTCAAGGATCATCTTTATGCTGATAAACAACTTTCTAATAATATACATCTATAGGGGCACCTGGATGGCTCAGTGGATTAAAGCCTCTGCCTTCAGCTCAGGTCATGATCCCAGGGTCCTGGGATCGAGCCCCGCATCGGGCTCTCTGCTCAGCAGCGAGCCTGCTTCCCCCCTCTCACTCTGCCTGCCTCTCTGCCTACTTGTGTTCTCTGTCAAATAAATAAATAAAATCTTTAAAATAAAATAAAATAAAATACATCTATAAAATTCCAAAAAGAAAAGCCAAATGTTGATCACAAAGATGGCCTTAATTTCATTCTATTCCAAATGCTACAACCACAGACTTAGGTTATTCCAAGAATCTTAACTGGTCTTCCCTCTGCCAGAACTCCCCCTTCTAATCCATTCTGTCTTCCTAAAACACCCACCATCATTAATTTTTCTAAAATACTCCCCCCACCATGTTAGTCTCCTACTTAAGAATCCCCACTCCCATACTACATTCAAGGCCAACTGCCAAGCTGGCATTAGAAAACCATTACCATCTAATCACATTACCTCACACTTCCTACCCAATTCTGCCTCTAATTATATTCATTTTCCTTCCTGTGCTCCATGGAAGACATGGTCTACACTTGGGGACTTTACTAACGCTATTTCCTTCAACTGGGATGTATGCTTTCTTTATTCTCAATCAGTACTTTGTTTCTAGCTTAAAGCCAGTCTTCTCACCAAGAAATCTTCTCAGACCATTTCAGTTCAAACTTATCTACTTTCTGAATGAAGTATCTCAGCATTTTTGGAATACCCACATCAGCTAATAGCTATATACGGTATATTTTCAGTATAGTTTTCACACTATTTCAATAGCTGTTTCATACATGTCTGGGTTCTCAACCTTGGCACTACTGACGTTTTGGACTAGATAATTCTTTGTTGTGGGGGTGGGGGAAATTGTCCTGTGTACTGCATGACAGCTGGCAGGATCCCAGGCCTCCACCCACTAGGTGTCAGTAGCATGCCCCAAATGTTTGCAGGTTGTTGAGAACCACTACTATGTAAATCTTATCTCTCTGACAATAATTGTTATTTGGTATGAGACCTAGGAACTAGAGAGCTTAAAGCAAACAAATGGCTGGTCCACTCATATTTCAAGACTGAGGGGTAAGAAGGACTTCCTAGACAATCATGAAATTTGAGATGTATCTGTCTGCTTAGGAACACTGCACTGAAGAAGAAATGAAATCTTCCTTATGGAAACTTCAACATTTAGACACCCTAGGAGGCTGAATAAGAATTCTCTGAAGTGAATTTCAAAAAAACGAAAAGGAAAAAAAAAGAGAGAGAAACCACTATACTCAGAAAGAGTATAATGGACAAAAATAGTGTTACTCAAACCCTTCACAATCACATCAAAAATTACAGGCATTATACCTGAACACAAAAATCATTTTAGTCCCTTAGGATTGAAACCCCCCAAATTTCATGTTATACTAACCATGAAAGAAGAGCCTAGGAAATAAAAAATCAGCAAAAAATCATTTTTACTGGCTTTGCTTCACCCTGTTGCCTTTTTCAGGGGATAAAGATCAAGTTAGTTTTCTTGATTAACCACTTCCTCCTAATACCTTAGGACAGCACTCATGAAGCACAGACTTGTTGTTAAGGCAACACTCCTTATAAATCTCCTCCCTATGGATGGGTTGCTTTAAAAATAAAGATGCTGCCAAAATCAGAAAGACAAATATCTGACCTACAATCAGCCATTCAGAAGGCAAATAGGTACAAAGATCCAACTTTCTTCCCAGTGGCTTCTATTTGTTTGGTTCCTTGAATATTACTTAATCGAATCTTGTGCCTTTAAATTCCAGGCACAGTGGAATCTGGCTCTGGGAAAATGAGCCTAATTAATTCCCATAGGCTGGGGCCTGTTGAAAAAAGGATGGAGAGCCTGAAGTCCTATGATTACAGGAACAAAGACAGGATTATTTTTTTCTCTAATCTAGAATACTCAAAAGTCATGCCTCTCTCCTTTCCTTGCACTAAAGAGAGCACTGTGATCAAATGCTCTACTTTTCCATCCTATGTCCAAGGGCAGAAGCAAAGGGCCTCACCTGGGTATGGTGCTGAAGTGCTCTGGAAAGAGGCCTGGGGGTTAGGGGTAGCATAACTGTAGGAAGGAGCCACTGGCAGAGGGGTAGAAATCTGGATTTTCCCAAGGCTTTTTACTTGCTGAGTGCTAGGTGTAGTACCAGGATCCTCTGATGTCTCAGGTTGGACTGACACATTCTTTGACCAACCAGGAATCTCCGCAGCCAGGACGGGGGTTAAGGGACTGGAAATTATAACTGCCTTGTGGACCTAAAGAAATGCAAAAATTCATTTGAGTAGGCAAAAGTTATACCGCCAGTTTTCTAGGTTATGTCTCATAAAATAATTGCACGCTAAATGTTTTTATGAAAAATGCAAAAACCGTCAAAAATATTAAAGGAACAAATCTCACCACCAAACTGGTGTTAAAATGTTGTTATAAACCTTCCCAGTCTTTTTCTCTGTGCACAGAGGTTTGCTTAAAACAAAACAGTAATAATCATTCTACGTATACATTTCTTTTCTTTTCTCAACATTTATATTCAATCTTTCTACAAATACTTATTAAGCACTTATTATGGCATGGGCCTTGTGGACCCAAAACATAAATGAAAGTAAGTGTGCTCAACATGTGCACAATCTAGTGAGAGAGAACAAAAATGTAAGAAATCAAAAGGACAAATACACCTATAAAAGTTACAATGAACCGAAAAACTATAGTCTGAAGAGTACTTAGTTCCTCTCTTGGAGTGTGTGAAGAAGGATGGTTTAAATAAATAGATAAAGGCATTCTCTAGAGGAGAGTCCTAAGCTGAGTTTTAAAAGGTGAACCCTTGTTTACTAGACAAAAGGCTGAGGGGAAAGATGAGGACAGGCACAGGAAATGAGATCAGCATGGCTTGTGCTGGGAACTGAGAGTCCATAAGCAAAGTGAGAGGCAGGAAGTAATAGAGGATGAGCTGGATAGACAGTCAAGGGCCAGGTGAAAGAAGACATATGCTACTCTAAGGTGCCAGGTAATGGTGAGCAATTATTGGGTTGTATATGGGGAAGAGAAAAAGTCAGATTTCTGTTTTAGGTGGATCATTCAGGTTGCTGCATCATGTAAGGGTTTGAAGAACTAAGACAACAGCAGGAACACCACTTTGGAGGGTACTGCGCTCATCCAACTGACAAACGATCAGAGGCTAAACAAAGCTGGTGGTATGGATTTTTTAAAGTCAATCTAACTGAAGGGTAATTTACACCAAATAAACTGCACACATTTAAAATGTATAGGTCTATGCATTTTGACAAGGGCCTATAGCCACGTAACCACAATCAAGACAGAAACCATTTCGATCAGCCCCAGAAGTCGGCTCATTCCCCCTACCTCCATCCTCAGGCTCATGCAACCGCTGATATGTTTTCTGTCCCCACTAGTTACTTTGGGCTTTCTTGTATTTCATATAAAATTAATCATATACATACTATTTTTGTTTCTGGCTGCTTTCACTCAACATAATGTTTTAAAGATGCATCCATGGCATTGTGTAGAACAGTAGTTCATTCCTTTTTATTACCTAGTAGTATACTATTCTAGAAATATACCAAAAATATCCACTCATCTACTGATTTTTGTTTTCAGTTCTCAGCTCTTATGAATAAATCTGCTATAAATGTTTGAAATCCAAAGTTTTTGTAAACGTGTTTTAATTTATTTTGGGTAAATACTCAAAAGTATTGCTGGTTACATGTAAGTGTATGTCGAACTTTATAAGGAACTGTGAGCTGTTATCTGAAGTGGCCCTACCATTTTGCATTTCCACCGGCAGTGCAGGAGAGTTCCAGCTGCTCCACACTTCACTAATACTTGGTATTCTTGGTCTTTTTATTCTTTTGTCATTCTAATGATACCTCACGGTGATACCTGCAGGTGTTCTTGTTTAATCTGATGACTAGCCAAGAATTTTGCAATAGGTTGTACTCAGAATTGGGCCTGCTCTCTGTACTCTCTTTACTTCATAAGATTACTCCCTAATTTTTCAGCCTTCAATTCTGCACTCTGACTCCTCAAGTCAATAAGACTTCAGATTTCTGCCACCTGTGCTACACATGGTTGATGAATTCAGTGTTCACCTGGCATTAGGTTTTGTCTTTCAAAGAACTCTGCCTCTCTGATCTCTGCCTCCTTTTTTAATCATGCCTTCTGGAATCTTCCTATTTTGGGTTCAGAGGTTCAGCCAGGGATTTTAGTAGTTTCTAGAGAGGTTATGGGTTTCACCACATTCTGTGGGTTGTTTTTTTTTTTAATTAACATATAATGTATTTTTTGCTTCAGGATACAGGTCTTTGAATCATCAGTCTTACGGAATTCACAGTGCTCACCATAGCACATACCCTCCCCAGTGTCCATAACCCAGTCACCCTCTATTCCTCCCCCCCTCACCCACTAGCAACCCTCAGTTTGTTTTGTGAGACTAAGAGTCTCTTATGGTTTGTCTCCCTCCCAATCACGTCTTGTTTCATTTTTTCCCTCCCTACCCACCACGACTCCCCGCTCAGGTAATTTTTCTATACTGAACTCTGTTCTTTGCCACCATAAGAAAATAAGACTGAGGTTTTCCACTGCCATTTTCCTCTGCTGTGGGAGTTAGTGAATGCCCTCAGGCAAAAATTTTAAAAAGCTGCAAACTCACAATTATTATCACTTCTAGTTGCTGTTTTTCAAGAGTAAGCTCTCCTGTAGCTTCTGTCTGCTTCTGGATCCTTTCCAGTTTCCTTAAATACATTTTTTTACATATTTTATAATTATTATCTGTGGGAAGATTCAGGAGACCACTTTACTCTGCCACCATTACTGGAAATTCCTCCAGTGGGATGGATTTTAAAATATTAAGGACCTAATATTTGTGAAGCTGAAATACATCTGGGGCTTGGGGAAAAGAATGCAAGATGACTCCCATGTTTCTAGCTTGAATTGAGGGACTAACTATAGTGGTGTCAAAAACTAAGATAGACTACAAAGGAGCAACTTTAAGAAAATAACAGGCAAGTTTTGTTTCAGACATACTGAACCTGAAGTAGAGCTGAGAAATTCAAAAAGAGACCCAGGGTTGGAATCAAGTTCCCAAAGATAGCAGCTGAAGCCATGGGAATAAACAAGCTTGCCCAAGATGAGCAAGTAAGGCAAGGAAACAGGGCTTAAAAACAAGAATTCCCAAGAATACTTCGGAATAACAATTTTCCTGTAATGCGGAAAAATATCTATTAATTAAAACTGACCCACTGCTGGGGGGAGGGGGGTCGGGAGAAGGGGGTGGGGTAATGGACATTGGGGAGGATATGTGCTATGGTTAGTGCTGTGAAGTATGTAAACCTGGCGATTCACAGACATGTACCCCTGGGGATAAAAATACTTTATATGTTTATAAAAAATTAAAAAATTAAAAAAAAAAACTGATCCAGAAATAACAGAGGTAACAAAACTAGTAGACAAAGGTGTTAAAATAATTACCATGATTGTATTCCATATATTCAAAAAGCTATAGGAAAGATTGCATGACTGCTTATATTAAGGAGAGACACAGAAGATATATTTTTTAAAAGACCCAAATTAGAGGTACCTGGCTGGCTCAGTTCAATGTGCAACTCCTGGTTTTGGCTCAGGTCATGATCTTGAGGTCGTGAGTTCAACCCATGTCGGGTTCTGTGCTCAGTGAGGAGTCTGAGATTCTTTACCCCTTCTTCTCCCTCCCTCACTGCTCTTTCTCCCCTCACACTCTCTCTCTCTAAAATAAATAAATAACAAAATCTTTTAAAAAAAAAGACTCAAATCAAGCTTCTAGAGATGAATATTATAATGTCTAAGATGAAAAATACACTGTAGAAAAAAATTGTTTTGAACCACTGCTGTGATGAAGATACGTTTACCCTGGCTTATGTACAGACACACACATAAAAATACACTGTAAAGATTTAATGGCAGCATAGACAATGCAGAAGAAAAGGTCAGTAAACTTGAAGACGTATCAACAGAAATGATTCAAAATGAAACACAGAGAGAAAAAAAAGAATGAAAAGAAATTAACAAAGCAGCAGGCTTTATGACAAAATCCTCTTTCTTGCTTTTCCTATTTTTACCCACTTTCTTTAACTCATAGTCCCCTTCCTTCATCTTCAAAGCAAGTAATGTTACATCTATCTGTCTTTCTTCACAGTTATATTGTCCTCTTCCACTTTTAAGGACCTTGTGTTTAAACTGGGCCCACCAGAAAATGCAGGATCATCTCCCTACTTTAAAGTCAGCTGTTTGGGACGCCTGGGTGGCTCAGTTGGTTAAGCGGCTGCCTTCGGCTCAGGTCATGATCCCGGCGTCCTGGGATCGAGTCCCACATCGGGCTCCTTGCTTGGCGGGGAGCCTGCTTCTCCCTCTGCCTCTGTCTGCCTGTGCTCGCTCGCTCTCTCTCCCTCTCTCTCTGACAAATAAATAAATTTTTTAAAAAAGTTTTACAGTCAGCTGTTTAACAACCTTAATTCCAACTGCAACCCTAATTCCTCTTTGCTATGTAACATAACATATTCACAGGTTCCTGAGAGTAGGACATTGACCTCCTTAGGGGGACCATTATTCTGCCTATCATCATGAATAAATCAACAAAAGGAGATAAAATGGAATAAAAAAATACTCAGTTAAATTCAAGGAAGAACATAAAAATAGGGATAAAATGGAAGAAGAATGCATGGGACAAACAGAAGTAAGTATTTCTGTTTGATAAAGTAGATCTGAATCCAACCACATCAGTAGTCACATTAAATAGTCTATACACCCCAATTAATTAGCAGACATTGTCAGATTGGATAAAAAGCAATACCCAACTACATGCAGCTTACAAGAAATCCACTTTAAATACAAAAACACAAATAGGTTAAAGGTAAAAACATGGAAAAAGATACATTACACTAATACGAACCAAAAGAAAGCCTGATCAGCTATATTAACATCAGACAAAACAGATTTCACAGGAAAGAATATTAACAGAGATAAAGAAGATAATTTTATGATAAAAGGGTCAACTCACCAAGAGGACATAACAATCCTAAACATTTACACAGCTAATAAAACTTTCAAAGTACATGAAGCAGAAACAGATCTTAACAGTTAAGAGAAAGATATATCCACAAATACAGTGTGATATTCCATCCTCTCAACTGATAGAAACTAATAGAAAATAAGGATATAGAAGATCTAAACAAAAGTAACCAATTGACCTAGTTGACATTATAGAACACTCACCCAACAACAATAGCAGGATACATATTCTTTTCAAATGCACAAGGAATATTTCCCAGAACAGACCATTTTCTGAGCCATAAAGCTGATCTTTGTGCATTTAAAAGGATTCAAGGAAGGCACACCATAAGAGACACTGAACTCTAGGAAACAAACAGAGGGGTTGCTGGAGGAAAGGTGGATGACAGGAAAGGGTAATTGGGTGATGGGCATTAAGGAGGGCAGTTGATGTAATAAGCACTGGGTGTTATATGCAACAGATGAATCACTAAATTCTACCTCTGAAACTAATATAAAAAATGTTTAAAAAAAAAAAAGGATTCAAGTCATATAATGGTCACTGGCTACAATGCACTAAGTTATGATCAATAATACCACAACATCTGGGACCCCCCCCAAATATTTGGAAACAACATAATATATATCTAAATAATCCAAGGAAGTAGTCAAAAAGGAAATTTAAGAGTATTCTGAATTGAATGAAACTATAAACACAAAATATCAAAACTTGTAGGATGCAGCTAAAGCAATACTTAGAAGGAAATTTATAGCACTAAAATGTGTTAGAAAAGAAGTCTCAAATTAACGATTGAGATTAAACCTGCAGAGATTTAAAAATAAGAGCAAATGTAATCTAAATTATGAAGAAGAAATGAAATAATAAGATTAAAGCAGAAATCAAGAACATAGAAACACAACAGAAAAAATGAATGAAATCAAAGTTTCAGTAAGAAAATCTACCCAGTCTGATGGGGGGAGGGAGGTGGGGAGGGAAAGAGAACACAAATTACCAATATCATGAATGAAAGAGGTAACATTACTCAGGGTCTACCGGTATTACAAGGGCAATAAGGGAATACAGTGAGCAACTATGCCAATACATTTGACTACTGGGATAAAATACACAAATTCTCTTTAAGACACAATCTGTCAAAGCTCACCCAAGCAGAGCTATTACAGATAATCTAAATTGTTATGTATCTATTCTATAGCTTGAATTTATAGTTTAAAATTTTCCTGCAGAGGTGCCTGGGTGACTCAGCTGATTAAGCACCCAACTCTTGATTTAGGCTCAGGTCATGATCCCAGGGTCATGAGACAGGGCTCTGTGACTGGCTCCATACTGGGCATGGAGCCTACCTAAGACTCTCTCTCTGCCCCTCCCTCATGCTCTCTATATATAAAATAAAGTAAAGATTTCCTGCAAAGAACTCCGTGTCCAGATAGCTTCACTGGGGAATTATACTGGGGAATTATACTGAATATTTAAGGAATAAATAGTACCAATTCTACACAAACTTTTCTAGAAAATGAAAGAAGAATAAAAACTTCTCAGCTCATTTTAAAAGGGCAGCATTACTTTGATGTTAAAATAACAGGCTAAGGGATGCCTGAGTGGCTCAGTGGGTTAAGCCTCTGCCTTCGACTCAGGTCATGATCCCAGTGTCCTGGGATCGAGTCCCACATCCGGCTCCTTGCTCGGCGGGAAGCCTGCTTCTCCCTCTCCCTCTGTCTCTGCCTGCCTCTTTGTCTGCCTGTGCTCGCTCACTCTCTCCCTCTCTCTCTCTGACAAATAAATAAAGAAAATCTTAAAAAAAAACAAAAAAACAGGCTAATATCCCCCATGAAGACAGATTCAAAATTCATAACAAAATCTTAGTAGAACAAATGTAACAATATCCAGAAAGGATAATATACCACGACTCAGTGGGGTTTATCTCAGGAATACAAGATAATTTAACACTCAAAATCAATCAAGTTGTTCACCATGTTAACATACTGAAAATAAAAACCTGTATGACCATGTCAGTAAATGTAAAAAAAAAAAAAAAAAAAAGCATTTGACAAAACCCAGCATTTATTCCTGACACAAATTCACAACTAGGAATAGAAAAGTATACTTTCACCACTTTTATTCAACATTGTAATAGACGTTCCAGCCAGTACAATAAGTAAGAAAAAGAAATAATAGGCATCCACATTGGAAAAGAAAAAGTAAAATGGTCTTTATTCAGACAACATGATTATAAATAGAGAAAACCTAATGGAATCTACAAAAAAGCTACTGCAAAGAGTAAGTGAGTTTAGCAACGTTTCAGGATACAGGATCAATATACAAAAAGTAACTATTTCTATATACTAGCAACAAACAGAAACTGAATTTTTAATTTTTATTTATTTTTTTAAAGATTTTTTAATTTATTTATTTGACAAAGAGAGATCACAAGTAGGCAGAGAGGCAGGCAGAGAAAGAGAGGAGGAAGCAGGCTGCCCGCCAAGCAGAGAGCCCGATGCGGGGCTCAATCCTAGGACCCTGAGATCACGACCTGAGCCAAAGGCAGAGGCTTAACCCACTGAGCCACCCAGGCGCCCTGAAACTGAATTTTTTAAAACCACTTTTTTAAAAATTCAGTTTTTAAAATGCCAATTATAATAGCACCAAAAATATGAAGTACTGAGCGATCTATGTGACAAAATACGTGCAAGATCTGTACCCTGGAAAGGACAACACACTGCTGAGAAAAATTAAGGATGATGTAAATAAAAGGAAAGATACACTGTATTCATGGATCAGTAGACTCACTATTATTATTAGGCTATCAATTCTCCCCAAATTGAGCTACAGCCCCAACATAATCCCAATCAAAATCCCAGAAGACTTCTTAAAAATAAAATGACGGAGGGCACCTGGGTGGCTCAGTGGATTAAAGCCTCTGCCTTCGGCTCAGGTCATGATCCCAGGGTCCTGGGATCGAGTCCAGCATCGGGCTCTCTGCTCCGCGGGGAGCCTGCTTCTCTTCCTCTCTCTCTGCCTACCTCTCTGCCTACTTGTGATCTCTGTCAAATAAATAAAATCTTTAAAAAAATAAAAAAATAAAAAAAATAAAATGATGGGGCACCTGGGTGGTTCAGTGGGTTAAAGCTTCTGCCTTTGGCTTGGGTAATGATCCCAGGGCCCTGGAACTGAGCCCCAAATCAGGCTCCCTGCTCAGCGGGGAGCCTGCTTCCTCCTCTCTCTCTGCCTGCTGCTTGCTCTGCCTACTTGGGATCTCTATCAAAAAAAAAAAAAAAAAAAAAAAAATTAAAAATAAATAAATAAAATTACAAGATGATTCTAAAATTTATATAAAGGACCTAGAATAGCCCAAAAATGTCTGATAACAGAGAACAAAATTGTAAGATTTACATCATCTGAATAAAAGACTTATTACAAAGCTATAATTATCTGGGGGCGCCTGGGTGGCTCAGTGGATTGAGCCTCTGCCTCCGGCTCAGGTCATGATCTCAGGGTCCTGGGATCGAGCCCCGCATCGCGCTCTCTGCTCGGCAGGGAGCCTGCTTCCCTTCCTCTCTCTCTGCCTGCCTCTCTGCCTACTTTGATCTCTCTCTGTCAAATAAAAAATAAAACCTTTATTAAAAAAAAAGAAAAGAGAAAACAAAGCTATAATTATTGAGACACCTAGGCAACTCAGTCGGTAAAGCAGCTGCCTTCAGCTCAGGTCATGATCCCAGGGTCCTGGGATCAAGCCCCATATTGGGCTCCCTGCTCAGGGGGGAGCCTATTTCTTCCTCTCCCTCTGCCTCTCCCCCTGCTTGTGTCTGCTCTCTTTCTCAAATAAATAAATAAATAAAATCTTTACCAAAAACAAAAACAAAAAAACAAAGCTATCATTATCAAGACAGTGTAGTGTTAGGGTGCCTGGCTGGCTCAGTTGGTAGAGTATATGACTCTTGATCTATGGGTCATAGAGTTTGCTTAAAAAAAAAAAGAGAGAGAAAAGAAGTGTAGTGTTGTTATAGACAATATATGAATATAAACAAAGTGATGGAACCAAAACAGTCCAGAAATAGATTCATACACATATGGGTAACTGATTTTCAATAAAGGTGAAAAGCAATTCAGTGGAGAAAGGATTGAAAAAATATGGTGCTAGCACAACTGGATATTCATATGGCAAAAACCAAAACCAAACCCTTCCATCCACAGCTCCCACCATGTACAAAAACATTCTGGACCTAAATTTAAAAACTTAAAACTATAAAACTTTTAGAAGAAAAGTTAGGAGAAAAATCTTTCTAAAATACAATACCAAAAGCATGATCTATAAAGAAAAAAATGGATAAACTGTCTAGACACCATCAAAATTAATATCGGCTCTTCAAAAGACACTGCCAAGAGAATGAGAAGACAAGCCACAGATTGAGAGAATATTTACAAATAAAATAGTTGATAAATGACTTATATGCAGAATATATACGTAAAAGGATAATCCACTTTTTTAAAATGGGGAAAAATGTAAACAGACACTTTACCAAAAAATATATGAAAGGCAAGTAAGCACATGAAAAGATGTTCCACATCATTAGTAATGAAGAAAATGCAAAGAAAAACCACAATGAGCTACTATTACACATCTATTACAATGGCCCAAACTAGACTCACCATACAAAGTTTTGGTGAGATGTGGAACACCTAGAACTTTCGTACATTACTAATGGGAATGTAAAATGGTACAACTGTTTGGAAAAAACAGTTTGGTGGTTTCTTATAATATTAAATATATACCTACAATATGGCCCAGCCATTCTACTCCCAGGTATCCAAGAGAAATTAAAGCATATTCCCATACAAAGACTTTTATACAAACGTTCCTAACAGCTTTATATGTAGCCAAAAATCTAGAAACATTCCAAACATCCATCAACAGGTGAATAGATAAATGATACATCCATACAGCAGAATACTATTCAGCAATTAAAGGGAACCAACTACATATATGTAGTATGTGACACATAGTATAACATGTATGAATGTGAAAACATTAAGTGAAAGAAGTCAGACTAAAAAGACTATGTATTGGGGTGCCTGGGTGGCTTAGTGGGTTAAAGCCTCTGCTTCAGGCTCAGGTCATGATCCCAGGGTCCTGGGATCGAGCCCCTGCATTGGGCTCTCTGCTCAGCAGGGAGCCTGCTTCCTCCTCTCTCTCTCTGTCTGCCTCTCTGCCTACTTGTGATCTCTGTCAAATAAATAAATAAAAATCTTAAAAAAAAAAAAAAAAGACTATGTATTACATGGTTCCATTTATATGAAAAGTCCACAAGGCAAATTTATAGAAAGAGCAGATTAGTGGATGCCTGGCGTTGGGAGTGGGAGTAGGGATGGCATAAGTAAAGTTTTTGGGGAGATAGAAATTTAACACTCTATACTTACTAAAATCACTGAACTGTATGCTTAAAAAGAGTGGGGAGGTTAAAGCTTTTTTTTTTTTTTTTTTAATTTCATTTACCTGACAGTAAGAGAGGGAACACAAGCAAGGGGAGTGAGAGAGGGAGAAGCAGACTACCCACTGAGCAGGGAGCCCAATGCAGGGTTCGATCCCAGGACCCTGAGAATATGACCTGAGCCGAAGGCAGACGGTTAAAAACTGAGCCATCTAGGTGCCCCCAAAAGAGTGAGTTTTATGGTATAGAAATCATACCTCAATAGAGTTGTTAAAAAGAAGAGTATGTAATGTATGATTCCATTTATTTAGAAATTCTAGAAAATCTATAATAAGCTAAAGCAGATTAGTGGTTGCCCAGGGATAAGGGAGGGAGTAGGAAGGACAGATTATAAAGGGACAGGAGGAAACTTTGGGGGTAATGGATATGCTCATTAGCTTTTTTTGTGGTGATGGTTTTATGGGTACATATACATTAAAACACAATAAACTATACACTTTAAACATGTACATATACTTTATGATATGTCAATTACACTTCAATAAAGCCGTTTTTTTAGAGTACGGTCTCCACAGAAGAGCAAGCATTCAGTGTGGCTGGAGTGGAAAGCAGAGGGAGTAACAAAAGAGCCATTCATATAACCAAAAATATATTTTTAATGGCTGCAGAATCTCTACGTTCTCCTGCTTCCATTTGGAAGCAAAAATGGACTGCTTCCATTTTTTTAATTAAATAAATAGCACCTCACCATTGTATTTGAAGCTCTTTCTTTATTTAGAATTGGTGCTTTAGAATAGATCCCCAGAAATAGAAGAGTATAAATATTCTTAAGCAAGGCAGGCAGATTTTTATTTTTAAAGAAAGAATTTGTTTATTATTTATTATTATTAATTTTTAAAGAAGCAAGAAGACGAGATATGAAACAAACGATTTTACTTCAGAAACTACAAAGTAATAATGAAAATTTGTAGAGGATGATAAAGGGCTGACATCTGGGTTGGGCCCAGATTTCCTTGGGCCATTTTTTCTGACACTTGACAGAAATCATAAAAACCAACCTAATTCCGAAATCACCGTAAGTCATATAATCATGCCCCAGGTGTCCACACCTGTTTCATCTTCAAAGAAGCTTTATTCAGAATGATGCAAGGCTTCTATACACACTCTTTCTCCATCTCTTCATTCCTCCCTCCCTCCTTTTCCTGCTTCTTCCTTTTTTTTTTTTTTCTAAAGATTTCATTTATTTATTTGACAGACCGAGATCACAAGTAGGCAGAGAGGCAGGCAGAGAGAGAGGAGGAAGCAGGCTCCCTGCTGAGCAGAGACCCTGATGCGGGGCTCAATCCCAGGACCCTGGGATCATGACCTGAGCTGAAGGCAGAGGCTTTAACCCACTGAGCCACCCAGGCGCCCCTTCCTGCTTCTTCCTTCTCCCTTCCTCCCAGACCCACTTGGGGCTGCCCTCTCAAGCCAACCCAGTGATTAATACCATAATTCAAGATGACCCGAAAAACCTCCATCACAAGCTACTGAGTACCAGAAGCCTGCAGGGCCCATGCAGGACATTCACACCGGTCAGGGTCACACCATCACAGTCCAGCTAAGGGGCCCTCCTTGGTAATACACATGCTACCCAAGTGACTACTTAATACTAAAGACTGGCTCACAAAAATTGGCCTTTTGATACATTTTGATTTGAGACACAACTGTATTAAAATAAAACAAAAACTATCATTGTCATTAACAAAAATCCTACTACAGTAAAGCCAGTATCTTCCTGCAACAGCAAAGCCATGGCGTTTAAAGACACATCCCAACCAGTTCTCAGCAACTGAAGCTGAGGCTGGAGAACAGGGCAGGGTTTATCTTTGCAGGAGTTAGTTACAAAGTCATGTCTCTTCATAGTCTCCTTGGAGAAACTAAGACTGCCATGAAGTGAGGAAGGGGGAGGGATGACAGGAGTGTTAGTTAAGAGGTAGCTGGTTTTGAGACTTTCTTTCCATGTCTCAAGCTGTGCCAGCTGGCTCTGTTAGCCAATCCACACCAAAACCTGCATCAACTCTGGCTTCCTAAGTTAACAAAGTAGCCAACAAACACATCAAATTCATTTCACATAGTAAAAACCAGATAAGCAGATAAAAGAATCAGAATACTTAGGAGATTAGAGCAGAAAGTGAGCAGTTATGGGGGGGGAAGTAAGGAAAAGGTATAATGGTTCAGGCACTAATAACTGTGAGAAAGGAATGATAAAATTGCAGGGATTTCTGCACACCCACACACAAGGACGCAGCCTGCCCAGTTTTTCTCTCGATGCAACAAGCCAGTCATGTAAGGTTAGAATGGGGGAGTGTAGTGTTGGCGTAGCGGGGGCGCTTAGTGTATACATGTGCACAGATGATACTGGAAGGCCGTTGGTCACCGAGGGGTAGGAAAGCCACATAAATTATCCAGGCCAGAGGGCTGGAAGAAGGCCTGGGGCTGAACAATTTTTGGTGAAAGTTATTAGCCTGTCTGCTGCTCAGATAACTGAGAATGAGGATCTGAGAACTAGGCCCAGAGGAATTCCAAATATGTCACGAAATAATAGAAGAATAAATGAACCCTCAGCAAAAATTTCACAAGCTTAAAAGATTACAGGACAGATTTTTTTTAAAAACAAAAACAAAGTGATCAAGCAAAAAACTCTGAAAACCAAATCAAAAACTTGGATGATGGGAAACAGAAACTGGGTTTCTGTCCCAGGTTATGCAAGGCTCTTCTCTGTCACTGCCTACACCCCACACCTCTATCTGCTGGTAAGATGTAAGCTCCAGTTTTAGGTAGAGTCAGCCCAAGAATTTTCCTCAGTAAAAAAGGCAGCAGAGAGGTGCCCAGAGGCTCAACTCTTTTATCCTCTCAGTCATCTGTCCCACAGAAAGGCACTGGCTTACAGGGGTGGGAATGCTGTGGTTGTCTGCAAACAGGGAGACGGTGGTGGCAGAGAAAGGAGCACCTCAGTCATCCTAAAGCCAAACCTTACATGTGGGGATACCTAGCTGCACCTTCATGTCCTGAGCTTAGGGAAGAGTCCTCCTTTCACAAAGCTGGGCTGGCAGCCTTAATTGCCAGTGGCTGGACTGCAACAAGGCTTCATGCTCCTCCTGCCAATAACTCAGAGGTTCGCAGCACAGAAAGGATACGGTACTGAAACCAAGCAATACAAGCCTCTACTTCTTTCAGCTGAAAAAGGGGGATAAGTTGGTGTCATTCCTTTCACTTTTGGAATAAAGGTCTGGAATACCTGCTCTTAGATACAATATATGTATGTTTCCAAAGGAATGAAGAATGTTACTGAGGACCCAATGCCTTTGCAGGATTGCAGGCATCTCAGGCAAGACAAGAGCCATTCAGGATACAATTTCTTACCGCTTTGGATGCAGAGTAGCTTGACCTACCTTAGGGCAAACAGTACAAACTAGAAACTAGTACTGCTAGCCAGCCATCCCTAATTAGAAAGAGAAGATCTGCAATGTATACACTTCTTCCCCTTTCCCTAGTGCTTTAATAAGCAGAAGTTTGAACTACAAGTCCTCTACTAAAAGAAATGCCTACCAGTTCATCATTCTGATGCACAAGGCAGTGCTAGGGCCCTTACAGAGCTATCCGCGGCCTTCAGGATAAGAAGCAAGCTCCTAAGAGTGGCATATAAGGTCAAATGTAATCTGTCTGGACCTGAAGACTTCACTTTGCCCTATTTTTTAAGAGTGCTTGCAGTTCTCAGCAAGTGATGCCAATCTACATAATGCCTCCATGCAACACTGCACAAAGGCCTCCTCCCAGTCTTGGGGTTCATAATTCAAGCTCAGTGTTCCTCTCCCCATGTTTGCCCATGCTCTGTGTTAGACATAAAACTCCAGATCCTGTTCACTAGCAGCAATTTATTGCCACTGTCCACTGCAGGTGAACAAGAAGAAAGAGAACTCCCTGGGCAACACAACCCCAGGATCCTTCTTCCAGTGTACACCTGAGTCACTAAGGCCCAAATTCACCATCTTCCAGCACACTGTCAGGCCTACATAAACCATATTTCTCATTTTGCTGGTCTGTTTCTCATTCTACTGATCATGATTATCTGGGAAGTGTGCTGGAGCTGGCCCACCTAAGCTGGCTGTGCCTGTATCTCCCAACTCTCTATTCAGTGATTCATGCTGGCAGTTCCAAACTGGTCACTGGTGGTTTTATTTACATCATGGAAATCAGCAAAGTCTACAACTCAGGGCTTCTGTTTTTGGTTTTGTTTGTGGAGGGGGGAATACCCAATTGTTAAACATTTACTACACCATAATGTTTTCCCTGAATGATTTACACTTCCTCTCCTGTGAGATCTAACTTCCTTTTCTTTTCACCCAAAATTCCATTGAATCACCTAGAATTTCTCTTCCATGATCAAAAATCACCTGGATGCGCAGTCATTTCATGTTTTGTTCCCTAGGCCTCCTGCAGAACAGGCTACAGAATTTGCAAGATACAGTACAAAATGAAAATGTGGGGTTCCTTGTTCAAAAAGTAGTATTAAGGGAGCACCTGGGTGGCTCAGTCAGTTAAACGTCTGCCTTCGGCTCATGTCATGACCCCAGGGTCCTGGGATGGAGCCTCACATTGGGCTCCCTGCTCAGCAGGGCATCTGCTTCTCCCTCTGCCTCTGCCTACTGCTCTGCCTGCTTGTACTATTTCTTTCTCTCTGTCAAAAATAAATAAATAAATAAAAGCTTTAAAAAAGAAAGTATTAAGAATTTCAAGAAAATAGAGTGCCTGGGTGGCTCAGTCAGTTAAACACCTGCCTTCGGCTCAGGTCACGATCCTGGGGTCCTGGGATCGAGCCCTGCATTGAGCTTCCTGCTCAGCGGAGAGCCTGCTTCTCCCTATGCCCCTTACCTGGCTCATGGTCACTCTCTAATAAAAATAAATTTTAAAAATCTTAAAAAAAAATGTCAAGACAACAACAGCAGAGCATTAAACTGAGAACAGGGCCCAAGTGTCCGGACTTGGACAACTGTACAGGTGCCATGCCCATATAGTGGTCCCTGACTATCTATCCTTAACTGTGAGTGTGCCCTTCCCTGAGGATTCTATTTCCTAGGTAGCTCTGCAGTATGAGGGCTCCTTACTCTCCCATAGTTCAGGATTGAAGGAAGGTTCGTGTTTTATTTGCTCCCCTCCCCAGTGCCTTTGCATATCATTCCTCTTCTAGCTTTCCCATAAAACCTCTCCCCTCTGTCATCTTTTTTTTTTCCTCAAAGATTTTATTTATTTATTTGACAAACAAAGATCACAAGCAGGCAGAGAGGAAGGCAGAGAGAGAAGGAGGGGAAGCAGGCTCCCTGCTGAGCAGAGAGCCTGATGCGGGGCTCAATCCCAGGACCCCGGGATCATGACCTGAGCCAAAGGCAGAGGATTTAACCCACCGAGCCACCCAGGTGCCCCTCCCCTCTGTCATCTTACTGCATTTCCACTCTCATCACAGTTGTCCTCTCCCAACTGCCTTACTCCTCCTACTTTGCTGAGGGCTTTGACATCGGACTCTCAAAACTTCTCTTTACCCAAGTCCCTGCCTAAAGAGTAACAGGGTCAAGAGGACAGACTCCGGGTAGAATCAGACTGCCTGGGTTCAAGTCCCGGTAACTACCATATACTAGCTATTGTTGCCTTGGCCATGCTCCTTAACCTCTCTTTTCCTAAGTTTCCTTGTTTCTAAAATAGAGATGACTAACAGTACTTCATTGGATTTCTTGTATATATTAATAGTTAGAATATGTCAAGGATTCAGAATGGTACCTGCCACATAGTGAGTGCTCACTCAGTAAACATAAACTATTGCTATCATCACCATCAAGTCTAAAGTCTACCTCTGTGTCTACATTGATAACTCATGTAATACATATTTTGAGCTTCCTGAGTTGTTTGACTCGTCTCCAATCAGTTCCTACTCTACTCTGCCTCAGCAACCCCCTTCCTTATCTACACCTAGATCCTATAATCACTAGAACTTCTCCACTTCCAAAATCTTAATATTCCATCCCCTGATGACTACTTCCGGTCTTCCAGAACACACATGCCCCCTATATCTGCCTCCCATGATGGAAACCTCTGAATGCCAAACTCCTCTATCATATCTCCATCAGCCCCTCCTACATCTGCCTCTTCTTACAGTCTCTCCTTAATCCACTCTCTTGACAATAACCTTAATTTCCATGCCCCAATTTCTTCCTGCACAAGACCGGCAAAGTTCCAATCTTGGGTAAATCAAACTATCAGCCTTCTCTTGATAGGGCTGCTGAGAGCTACTGCAGAGACTCATGTGACTGCAGAGATAGGTACCACTGTGATAAATTCGTAATCTCCCTCATCAGTGCTACCACCAATTTATTTCCTTACTTGCTTGGCCGTCTCCTTCCCTTCACAATGGCTATTTCTCTCCAAACCTCTAATTTTCCTGCCCATTACCTGCCTATGCCCATTCCACCTATCTCTGTTTCTATTCTTAGGAAATGATCTACCCTACTTCAAAAGAACACGTGTTTGACTAGAACGACAACTTCCTCCTACTAAACCTATAATCCCACCTTCGCCACACCTATATCACCAATTTCTTCCTTCTTATCATGATGAAGATGTCTCTCCTCCCGCTTAAGGCTAATCTTGGTCCTCTGCGTGCTGGATTCTAACCCACTTGCCCTGGAAGGCAGTGGTTCTCGATGTGTGCTTCTCAGACTAGCAACACCAGCACTCTGCAGGAACTTGCTGCAAATGCAAATTTTCAGGCCCCTCTTTAGACAAACTCTGGAATTGGGGCCCAGTAATCTGTTTGTAACAAGGCCTCCAGGTGATTCTGATGGATGCCAAAGTTTGAGAACCACTGCTCTAAGGAATTATTTGTTGTTTACTCCTTTTCCTGTATCTTCAACCTCTTTCTTTAAGGCAATGGTTCCCTTGCTTGAAGAGCCTCCTATCCGATTCCTCCCCATACATTCTTGCCCCTCGCCAATCTACTCACCACACAGCGACATATCTGATCAAGTTATCCCCTACTTAAAATTCTTTGGGGCGCCTGGGTGGCTCAGTGGGTTAAGCCTCTGCCTTCGACTCAGGTCATGATCTCAGGTCCTGGGATTGAGCCCCGCATCGGGCTCTCTGCTCAGCAGAGAGCCTGCTTCCCCTGCCCCCCACCTGCCTGCCTCTCTGCCTACTTGTGATCTCTGTCAAATAAATAAATAAAATCTTTTAAAAAAATTCTTTAATGACTTCTTACTGATCTGAAGAGAAAGACCAATATCTTAAGAAGGCCTCAATGTTCTCCACAGCTAGCAAGCCTCCTCATACACCTTTGGGTCACTTTGTCGTGTAAGATGAGACTCTCTCAACTTCCTGGTCTTGCCATGTTCTAGGGCACCCAACAAACTTTGAAATTGTTCTTTCTCTGCCTAAAATACTCTGCCTGACTCTTTTCCAAACTCTTTCTACGTCAAGTCTCAACGCACACCTTCTTTACTTAGTGTACCTAACCTTACCCCTTAGTCTCAGTTAGGTCCCTGTTAGATGCTCTGATAGAACTCTGCACTTACCCTCTCAAATCCACATCCAACTTACAATTATTTAATTATAATTGTGATGTTGTTGTCCTTGCCAGAGCATAAGCTCTGCTGGTGCAGAAATCATGTCTATCTTGTTTACTATAATATTCCTAGTGTATACCTTGCACAGAGTAAATGTGCAGTAAATGTCTGCCTACTGACTGAGCCTCTACATACACTGTGCCTCTGTCCAGAATGTTTTTTACTATCTTTAATCTCCCAGTGAAATCCAACACATCCTTCAAGAAATAAATCAAAGAAATAAATCAAAGATGGTTGCCAGATGGGAGGTGGCTGGTGGGAGGGATGGGGGAATGGGTGAAGGGGACAAAGAGTACCCTTATCTTTTTTTTTTTTTTTAAAGATTTTATTTATTTATTTGACGGACAGAGATCACAAGTAGGCAGAGAGGCAGGCAGAGAGAGGGGGGAAGCAGGCTCCCTGCTGAGCAGAGAGCCTGATGTGGGGATTGATCCCAGGACCCTGAGATCATGACCTGAGCCTAAGGCAGAGGCTTAACCCACTGAGCCACCCAGGTGCCCCAAGAGTACCCTTATCTTGATGAGCACTGAGTAATATATGGAACTCCTGAATCACTATATTGTATACCTAAAACTAAACTAACACTGTATGTTATTACACTGGGCTTAAAATTTTAAAAAAGAAGATTATAATCTAGTATAAGTAATAAACACTTAAAAAGAAAAAAGAAATAAATTAAACGTTTCTGTGAAGTCTTCCCTGCACATCCATACCACCTGCCTGATCAAGTGAGTCACTTCCTCCTTTCTGTTCCTACTAAATTGTGTTCATAACTCTACTAATGCTATAATTACACACTATTGTAAATACGTATCTTTGTGTCTGAGTCTCCACTAGACTGTCAACTCCCTGAGGGTATGGACCACATCTCATTCACCTTTGTATCTCTAGTGCTTAGAAAGGGACCTCATGTCGACAACAGAAATCTAAATGTTGATGGGCACGTTAAACTTAAGATTATATCTCTAATATCGCACTGAAAGGTTTTTTCCTAATATTAAATCTGGGTTCCAATTCTAGGTTTTTTATTCATTAGCTGCATGATCAAACTGTTTAACCTCTTTGGACCTTGGTTTCCTCACTAGGGAAATGGGGCTAATAACACCAACCTAGAAATACTGCTATGGAAATTAAACAAAATGACACTGTACAACAATTAGCACACATAGTGCCTGGCATGTAGTCGCCTCCCCACTCTGGCTTCAACTTGATAGAGACAACTAGGACAAAACAAATACAAAAATAAGTCACAGCAATCAAGGCAGGCTGAGCACAGAGTGAGTCACTCCTTTTAATCATTTGCCTAGGAAGATCAACAATGAAAAAACATAATAAGCAGAATAAACTCTACTGGTGGTAGCCCCCTTGGCATATAAAGCTGGGTAAGACCTCTTGGCTCATGGCCACATCTGGCTCCCTAGCCCAGCAGGCCAGGTCTTAGTCTGTGGCGCCAGGAATGGCTACCTTAACTGGAACAGACACTACCCCATGAGGAATGTGTGTGCACGTGGGAGATGGGGAAGAGGGAGGAGAGCCTGAATGCAACCACATCTATCAAGTGTTCTGCAATCTGGCAGAAAATACTAGAGAATCGTTGGTGAAGACAGACCCCACACAACTGCACCTACCTGTAGCCAAGAACCACCTTAGACTAGATAATGAGATTTCTGCTTTTACCAAGACAAGGGTCAGACCTGCATGCAATGAGCATCTCCGAGGTCCGATTATGCTTGTACATCTAGGCGGCACCCGCAAATACGACGCCAGGCAGCTTCATACACACACGCCTCGGCACAGAGTGCTGCCCACAAGCACCAGCTTCACTGCTCACGTGTGCCAAAATACGAGCAGATTTAACAGTTTCTCTGCTCTTTCTTCATAATGTGCTTACCTCTGAAGAACCGCTGGTGTTTGGATGACCTACTTCCTTGGAGTCATTCATTTCAGAATGCTGTGTCACTGCATGTGTAGTTACTTCTTCACTGGGACTATCTCTCTTCCAAAGCTTCCTGGGTAAGCTATGATGGCCACCGGAAGATACAGTAGGTCTGAGTGGAGCTCTGGATGCACTCTGTCTCCTCCAAGATGTCCTGCTCCAACCTAGCCCCAGAATATGTGGTACATCATCTTCAGGGGGAAAACCCAAATCATCTGCAGTTTGGAATTTTTTAAGAAACACCAGCACGGAATTGGAAGAGTCGGTCCTGAAAGTGTGGCAGCTCTGGGGCCTGCTGCAGTCTGCCTGAATGCACAACCCTTCTAACCACCAAAAGGCATGGCAGGCAGGGTCCTGGCAGCAGGCAGCCCAACACAATTGCAGAGAGGAGGTTCCTTCAAGAAGCTGGAGGTGATTTTCTCCCGCAGATCTCAGGCCAACTCCAAATTCTGTCTTTGCCTGCTGGCACCTGCTCTCACTGGCATCTAAAAACAAGGAATGAAAACATTTTAAGATGTAATAAAAACAGACGACTGCTCTGTAAAGAGCCCTGAACACCAACATTTAAGGCTATTTTGAAGACTGGTTTTTAAGAGAGTGGGAAAGCTGTCTAGCAAGTGGAACAGAAGAAGCAAAACAGAGTGTTTTTTGGCTCAAGATACTTTTGCTTATAGAAGTACTGTTACACATTCATCACTGGTTCCCCTTCTCAATGAGTCTGTTCCACATAGACCTTTCCTACAGAACTCCAGTTCATGAAACAGAAAAAAACAAAACAGCTATTCTAGTAGAAGTGTATGGAGGGATGGGGGGAGTCCCACCACTTAACCTTCCACTCACATCCTGTCACTTCTCAGGGACAGTGTGACCACTATGGGACCAGAAAAACAGGTAGCGAAACTGGATGGAATAACTACCCACTCCCCCTGAATCGGCAGCAACACAAACTGAGTACTCTTAACCTCTTACAGATTATAGGTTCATCCATTTTCTAACCACCCATTTGCCAGAGAAAGGCAGTTTTGCACATCATGGTATCAGCCAGAGCAGTAGTCAGATTACCAAGAAGTTTAATCATGAGCCGGATTCTGCTAGAATGAACTTCCTATTGACAAGTCATGTCATGGTAAGAAATAAAGGAACAGAAGTACAACAGTGACCTACTGTAGTTAACCTAAATAACTTGGTCCAAAATTCTAGCTAATGCTGGTTCTGCATAAACTCTAGGCTACTGAATTACTTCAGATGTGGCATTAATTTTCCCGAAGTATTACCTCACTTGTTTTCTCAGATGCAGAAATGTCAAAGCATGTTCTAAACAAAAACTGTTACAGAGTTCATTTTAAGGTCTTAGTTATATAGGTATCTGTGCCCAAATATGGTCAAGGTTATACGGAGCCAGAACCAGGGTGAGGCAAGATAGGTGCCTCAGACACAACATTTAAGGAGGTGCGCATTCTCAGACTCATGTAAGCACAGAGCTGGCTTACACGATCTTGAGGGTGAGTGCCTCCTTAAATTTTGTGCCCTAGGTGTCTCCTTCATCACCCCTGTCCTGGCCCTGGGGTTAGAATGTAAAAGATATTTTAAAATTACATACAGAAAATATGTAGTAGAATCAAAACACCAAAGATACGGATAATCCTGTCTGCATGTACATAGAACTGAAAGGGGGCTCTGACTAACCAAAGCAACAATGTGGTAATCAGCCAAAGCCAACCTGACTCCCAGGAAATACTTATAAAATGTCCAGCAGACTAAATGTGGACACCAGTCAAATGAGAGAGAAAAGGAAAAATAAGGCAGGCTTCTGGATTACGGAGCAGGTGCTGTAGAAGCCAATCTGCCATTGTTCATTAAAAGAAAAGAGAGAGACTGGCACAGACCTAACATCAGACAAGGCAATTTAGAAACCTAGAAAAAATAGAACTTCCTTAAGAAAACTGAAGAAATAGCAACTACGAAAAAAAAAATGAAGCTACCAAGAGCTACAGAAATACCCCTCATATCCTCATCCACCTTCCCACACAGTAGCCAATGGTATGAATCTTGGGAAGAGCTATCTGAGTATACAGACTGTGTTGAAATCAATAAATGGTTACCTCAGTAACTACTGTCAGTCACCTTTATACCAAATTTCCATTATTCTTCTCAGAATAATTCTCTCACATTTAACATAGTGAGGAGGTCCACACAGATGAAAATAACCTGAACTTTTCTGTAAGCCACTATTTCATTTAATTTTTAAAATGTACCGTGATACCCACTTTTGCCCCTGTGGAACAAATTGCCATAGGACTTGCTCTCACATCATGAACTAGAAAACTAGACTATATGCAACAACTGTTTCTAGACAATGAGCAATAGGTGGTCCAGGACTGTGATCCCAAAGAGGAAGGAAACAAATAGGTAAGCCCTACGACCACCCTGGCTTTCTGTATGGAAGTGTGCTCCAGACAGTAGCACAGGGAAAGAGAGCCTAAGCAGACTAGGGCAGACTTGCTGAGTTGAGGAGACAGAGTTTCAGGTGACTGTGATGGCTGGAATTATGGAACGAACAACCAGAAAGGAGGAAACAACACAGAGAAAAAGCTCCCAATATCTGGATAATGGTCCCTTTCAATCTTTGACTGAATACGAATTTACCCCAATTATGGGTTGAGACAACATGAGGGAAATTAGAAAATATTTTTAACTGAATGAAAATGAAAACATAACCTATAAAAATTCATGAGATACAGTTAAAGCAGTGTTTAGAGGGACAGTTATAGTTGTAAATGCTTATTTTAGAAAATAAGAAAAGTCTAAAATTGATGATCTACAAAGATACACAGGGAGAAGGCCATGTGATGACAGAGGCAGAGACTGCTATAAGCCAAGGAATGCCAACGATTGATAGTGACCACCAGATGCTAAGTCAAGGAAGGGATCTACCCAGAGTCTCAGAAGGTACAAACCCTTTATTTTGGACTTCTAGACTCCGAAACATTGGCTTATCAGAATTTTCTGCCCTTACCTAAGAGAACAGTTAAGAAGACAGAGGGCTCCAAGACTACACATCCAGGAATCACTGACATTTAGGTATGTGGCTGTAATCTTTACCCAGACTGAATGGAGACACCTGGATTCATTCAGTGGACATGCACAGGGATGTGATGCTGGAAAACCATGGGAATCTGAGGGGCTTTTCTTTTTTAAACCAAAATTAATTGCCCAACTGGAGCAAGGGGTAAAGCCGTGGATGGAGGTGTGAAAAGTTTTGCCAGGCTTCTGTATAGTCTAGGAGTACTGGTTTGAAACAAAAGCATCAGTCCTAAAGCAAAATATTTCTGAAGGATCAGCTCCAGAAGAGTGAACATAAGGTGTCATCACTGATACAGGCCTGGAATGGGAGGAAAGAAGTTCCCCAGAGAAGCAGCACTGTAATATGACAAAGTCGTTAAATATAATTCCTCCTGTATCAGCCATCAGAAAAATCTTATAGGTGAGATAACTCATTTATGTATAGAATGTGGGATAGCCTTTATGAAGAGCTCATTTCCTTTAAATCATCATAAAATTCACATAAGCAAACAACCTTACAGATGTACTCAATGTGGACATTTCTCGAAAAGGACTCGACAATTATTAATTGCCAGAGAACTCATTGTAGAGAGAAACCCCATCAATGCAATGTATGTGGAAAAGCTTTCAAAAAGATCTCTTTTTTTTTTTTTTTTGAGCTTTTATTTGTTTATTTGACAGAGAAGAGAGAGGGAACACAAGCAGGGGGATTGGAGGAGGGAGAAGCAGACTCCCCGCTGAGCAGGGAACCCGATGCAGGACTCAATCCCAGGACCCTGAGATCATGACCTGAGCCGAAGGCAGACACTTAACGACTGAGCCACCCAGGCACCGAACTCTATCCTTTTAAGCCATCAGAGAATTCATACCAGTCAGAAACCCTATGTATGTAAAGACTAGGAAAAGCCTTTGCTCAGAACCCAGCCCTTACTCATCATGAGAATACAAAGTGGAGAAGAGTCTTTCAAATGTAATGAATATGGGAAAGCTTTCAGGGATAATTCCTGGCGGAACATCAAAAAATCCATACTGGTAAGAAACCATATTGGTGTAGCGAACGTGAAAGAGCCTTTAGGAAGAGCTCAACCCTTATTAGTCATCAAAGAATACATACAGGAGGGATACCTACATGGCTCAGTCAGTTAAGTGACCAACTCTTGATTTCAGCTCAGATCTTGATCTCAGGGTTGTGAGATGGAGCCCTACATCAGGCTCCACAGTGGAGCCTGCTTAAGATTCTCTCTCTTTCTCTGCCTCTCCCCTGCCTCTAACAAAAAAAAAAAAAAAAAAAAAAAAGAATACATATAGGAGAGAGACCGTATCACTGAAATAAATGTGGAAAATCTTTCAGGTAGGGGCGCCTGGGTGGCTCAGTTCTTAAGCGTCTGGCTTGTGCTCCCTCTCTCGCTGTTCTGTTCTCTCTCTGTCAAATAAATGAATAAAATCTTTAAAAAAAATCTTTCAGGTATATATCATTTGCTAGACATCAGAAAACTCACAGTGAAAATAAACCCTATTGGTATAAATGACTGTAGGAAAGCCTTTGTGAAGAGTTTATTGGATATGAGAGAATTCATACTGGATAAAAATCCTATCACTGCAAGAAATACAGGAAAGTCTTCAGCCACAGGCCCAGCCTTGCTGAATATCAGAGAATCCATATAGAGGAAAACCTCAGAAATGTAATAAATATGGGAAGACTTTTCCCAAAGCTCAATCCTTAAACAACATAAGAAAATTCATAACAAAGAGCCACCAAATGTAGTTAGTGTGGTAAATCACAAAGAAAGGGTTTATTCCTTTGAGTAACAAAGAAGAGACATTCAATAAATTATACATTTAACAAAAATATTCTGTGCACCTCCATGACAAAGAACTTCTCACTTATAAAGATTTCATTATAGTATGGTTTCTACTGGTGAAATATTTGAAAAACTTCAAGTCTATCAGTATGAAAATAGTATAGAATACCATGCAGCAACTGAAAACAATGAGGTAGAATTTTATATACAACAAGAGAAATAGCCCCATGAGGGGTGCTGGGGTGGCTCAGTCAGTTAAGCGGCCGGCTTTTGGTTTCAGCTCAGGTCCTGATCTCAGAGTCCTGGGATCAAGCCCCATATGGGGCTCCACACTCAGTAGGGAGTCTGCTTGAATATTCTTTCTCTCTCCCCTCTCCCCTTGCCTCTCCCCCAGCTCACATGTGTGTGTGTGCTCTCTCTCTCAAATTAAATAAATAAATCTTTAAAAAAGAAAAGAAATATTCCCATGATATCTTAAATTAAAAAACCAAGTTGCAGGGGACACCTGGGTGGCTCAATCGATTAAGTGTCTGACTTCAGCTTAGGTCATGATCTCTAGGTCCTGGGATCAAGCCCTGCTTCAGGCTCCTCTCTCAGTGGGGACTCTGCTTGTCCCTCTCCTTCTGCCCCATACCCTGCTCATGCTCGCTTGCTCTCTCTCTCTCAAATAAATAAAATCTTTAAAAAAAATTTTTTTAATTTAAAAAGCAAGTTCACAAAATATATATATATGATGCTCTTATTTATATTTTTTAAAACAAACCTTTCTTTGTTTCTACATATATATTATATACATTCCAAAGGATCTGGAAAAATGAAGGCCAAACATTAATAGCCAAAAACAATATTTTTTCAACAATGATCTGCGCTTTCATCATAAAAGCTGGAAAAGAGTAAATTATACCCAAAATAAGTTGAGAAAGGAAAAGATAAAGATAAGAGTAATCAATGAAACAGAAAACAAAAAGTAAAGAAAATCAATGAGACCAAAATCTGGTTGTTTGAAAGATCAACAAAACCGATAAAGCTCTAGTCAGACCGATGACAGAAAAAAAGACAACAGTCACAAATTAACAATATCAGGAATGGAAGAAGAGATATCACATCACTACTGATTTAATAAACCATGAGCAGCAAACTATGGCTCACAGGCCAATTCCAGCTACTATTATTGTAAATAAAGTTTTATTGGAATATAGTCACACTCATTTATTTATATTGTCTACAGCTCTTTTTGCTCCACAATGGCTAAGTTTTTTTTTTTTAAGATTTTATTTATTCATTTGAGAGACAGACTGAGCGAGAGAGAGAGAGCACACAAGCAGGGGGAGAGGAAGAGGGAAAAGCAGACTCCCCTGCAGAGCAGGGAGCCCGATACAGGGCTCAATCCCAGGACCCCAGGTCACAACCCATGCTAATGGCAGACACCCGATTAAATGAGCTACGCAGGCATCCCCACAATGGCAGAGTTAAGGAGCTGCAACAGACTTTTATCTTAAGACTCACAAAGCCTAGGGGTGCCTGGGTGGCTCAGTGGGTTAAAGCCTCTGCCTTCAGCTCAGGTTATGATCCCAGGGTCCTGGAATCGAGCCCCGCATCGGGCTCTCTACTCAACGGGGAGCCCGCTTCCCCCTCCCCCCCTGCCCCGCTCTCTCTGCCTGCCTCTCTGCCTACTTGTGATCTCTGTCAAAAAAATAAATGAAATCTTAAAAAAAAAAAAAAAAAAGGACTCACAAAGCCTAAAATGTTTACTATCTGGCACTTTAAGAAAGTTTGCCAACCCCTGGTCTAAGAGAATGTACTTTTGTTTGACTTATTATTAATTAATGAGTACAGCCTAAATTTGGATGTTAACTTACAGAAGACTGATGGGTTACAAATGATTTTGATTTTTACAGAGATGCAAATTATTTCTGTCTAGTAAAAGATAACCTCAAAAGTTTAATTAATTAGGCGCCTTTTCTTCCCACCTAGCTATTATCTTTCTTTCTTTATTCATTCATCCATTCAACAAATATTACGGTGCATTTGTTTCATACCAGGCATTGCTTTGATGGAGCTTAGAATTTGGACGGGGAGACAGAGATTAAACAGACACAATAATGAGTGTAGGATTGCAAACTAATATAAGTGCTCTAAAGGAAAGAAATTCAGTCTTGGGGCACCCGACTGGCTCAGTTGTTAAGCATATGCCTTTGGCTCAGGTCATGATCCCAGGGTCCTGGGACTGAGCCCCGCATTGGGCTCCCTGCCCAGCGGGAAGCCTGCTTCTCCCTCTCCCACTCCCCCTGCTTGTATTCCCTCTCTCGCTCTCTGTCAAATAAAAAAATCTTTTTAAAAAAGAGAGATTCAGTCTTTACAGAATAAAGGTAGCTAAATTTGGAATTTACTGAACAGATACATTATCACATATGTGACATGCTAGCAAAGATATTCACTGTAGGGGCGACTGGGTGGCTCAGTCAGTTAGGCATCCAACTCTTGATTTTGGCTCAGGTCATGATCTCAGGGTTGTGAGATCAAGCCCCATGTAGGACTCCACACTCACAATGGAGTGTGCTTGAGATTTTCTCTCCTCTTCCTCTGCCCCTCCCCCTACCCACACTCACTTGCTCTCTAGCTCTCTTTCTCAAACAGTAAATAAATAAAATCTTTATTTTTAAGATTTTCTTTATTTATTTGAGAAATAAAGAGCATGAGAGGGGAGAAGGTCAGAGGGAGAAGCAGACTCCGCATGGAGCTGGGAGCTCGATGCTGAACTTGATCCTGGGACTCCAGGATCATGACCTGAGCCGAAGGCAGTTGCTTAACCAACTGAGCCACCCAGGCAATAAATAAAATCTTTTTAAAAAAAGATATTCACTTGCTTGAAACGAAAAAATACTGGAGCTAACTTTTAAACTTCTCAATAGAGACCGATTAAATAAATTAAAGATCCATGCAGTTATGGAGATGAATAAGGCTACTCTATATAGTACTAGTATGCAATGATATCCAGAATATACTATGTAGAAAAAGAAAAGTTCAGAGCAGTGTGTCTAGTATGCTACAATTTGTGTGTGTGGGGGGAAAGAATATAATGTTTATGCATATATGCATAGACTATTTTTGGAAGAATAGTCAAGAAGTTGGCATGGTTGCCTTTAGCAGGGGAAAGGAGGTAGCTCGAGAGAATGAAGTGAGAGACTTGTTTGTTCACGAAATACCCTTTTTTACCTTTTGAATTTGTACAATGTACATGTATTATCTTTTGAAAGATAAATTTTTAAAATGTAAATAAACAGAAATGTCAATGGCTTCCAAGGGCTCTTAGGGTGATAACCAAAATCCGTAACATAACCTAAGAAGATCCTATATGATCTAGACCATATCTACCTTTCTGACCCCACCTTGTGGCAGTCTCTCCCTCAGTCATTATGTTCCAACCCACCAGCTTTCTTTCAATCCTCAAATGGACCACGCTCCTTCTCCTAGCTGGGCTCTGCGCATGCTGCCCGCTCTGTTGGGAACTCTCTTACCTCCCTTCTTTGCCCAGTTAGCTCCACTTATGAGATCTCAGTTCAACCATCATTGCCTCAGAGACGCCTCCATGCCAAGTCAGGTCTCTCCATTTATATACTTTAGGCCCAGTCGCTCCTTTCCTTTAAAGCAATTACTGCACTTATAAAATCACATTTCTTGTGATCATCTGCTCAGTGTTTTCCCCACCACCACACTGTAAGCTCGAGGATGACAGAGCCATGTCTGTTTTGGTTTTTTCTCTCTCACTACTGTACCCCCAATTCTGGCATGGCACTTAGCACATTACACTGTAGGTGCCACAAAATATCTTTCTGAATGAATGCACAGATAAAGGCATGTATGTATATGGAGGAAACCAGAGGGCTTGGTATCAGGTGGGTCATACTAAAGACATCCAGGCTGATGACAAGACTTCAAACAGAGATGAGGCCCATATGCTACAATAAATTGGGGGGGGGGGGTGAGTGAATGATGGTTGGTAGATGAGTAATGACTAGAGGTAGGAAGCGGTATAAACCTCAACGAGCAGAACTTTTACATGACACTGGAGGAGTACTGTTCCAGAAGTGACAGTGAGAAATGATGAGGACATCAGTTCCACCTCCAAACTCAGGGATACATGGGAGATAGAAGAATGAGCAACCATCGCCTGCAGGCTAGAGGGAAAATGAAGTCTTTCTCCAAGAGAAACCAAGGTCTTAGAACATTCTCCCTATCTAATATCTTAACTGATAAGTTTGAGTCCAGAGAGGGTTTAATAACTCAATGGATTCTTGTCACAGTAAAAAAGTTGAGAAGGAAGGGGTGGTAAATGTGAGTTGAAAAGCACAAAGGCATACAGGAATGTCAAGTCAGACTCACGCAAATCACAACGGTTAAGGCACTTCATAGCAAGAAAAAAGGAGAAGATGGAAAGTTATGATGATGAACTGCTAACAGGGTTGCTGCCTATCCAGCCTCAGTATAAATGGTGAAAGCTTTGAGGCAAATCACAGAGAATTTCTGTGGAATTTGGGGGAACAGATTTAGACTCAGGGGAAATGGTCAAGGAAATTTATGGGAATTACAAGGTTGAAAGGAAAGGAGCAAAAAATCTCAATTTCCTGGTTGTTGCTAGCAGCTCTTGTCAAATTCAGATCTCTGAAAGAAGAAGAGATAAAAGTGGGAGTGGATGGGGGTTAGCTATAAAACTGGTTTGCCCTGCAAGGGTCTTTCACTCCCATGGCTCCCAGAAGAATGTCACAAAAGCTATACAACTATCTGGTAGTATAAAAGAGAAACATTTTTTAAAATTATTTATTTATTTATTTGACAGAGATAGACATAGTGAGAGAGGGAACACAAGCAGGGGGAATGGGAGAGGGAGAAACAGGCTTCCCGCAGAGCAGGGAGTCCAATGCAGGGTTCGATCCCTGGACCCTGGAATCATGACTTGAGCTGAAGGCAGATGCTTAATAACTGAGCCACCCAAGTGCCGCAAGAGAAACATTTTAGAACCCAAACACTCCCCCTGCTTTGTGAGGTGACCTGGAAGCCTCAGTTAGAGATCTTATCCATTACTTTGGGCAAGAGAGAGCACATCCAACGACAGAAGGAACAACCTGGGCAATCACACAGGATGTTTCAGACTCTCCCAACTGCACTTGGACTTCTTGATTGCTGTATTCTTAAAATTATTATTAAAGCTTAGTGACGGGTAAGATCTCTGACTCATGTGACACTTACCTGACAATTTGATCCTTATCTTAGCTCAAGGAAAGAGCCTAGGAGAGGATAAATGGTCAAAAGCACGTATGTCTTTGACAGTGACCAGAAGTAAAAGAAAATGTGAAGTATGGGGCAGGTTAACTGGCTATGGCATTGCTAAGAAAATTAATCCCAATAGTTTCCAATAAGGAGAAGAGGTACTCTGATCTCTCAGTTCACATATTTACTAAGTAGGATTTTGACTGAGTTATTTTTTTTATTATTAACTTATTTTTAAAAAATGTTGCTCCATTATATGTTCAATAATAAACACAGGGAGCAAAACAGTTCTTTCCCATCCATTCAGTGGATCATAATTCCTCCTCTCAGATGGCTAAAAGACACAGGTTCCAGATTCAGCTCTAGGTCCATCATTTACTATAATTTAACCTTTGAGGGGCGCCTGGGTGGCTCAGTGGGTTAAAGCCTCTGCCTTCGGCTCAGGTCATGATCCCAGGGTCCTGGGATCAAGCCCCGCATCAGGCTCTCTGCTCAGCAAGGAGCCTGCTTGCTCCTCTCTCTCTGCCTGCCTCTCTGCCTACTTGTGATTTCTGTCTGTCAAATAAATAAAATCTTAAAAAAAAAAATTTAACCTTTGAAAAGTCACTTAACCACTCTAAGATTCAATTTTCATTGTTGTTACTCTTGAGAAAAAGAGTTCATCAGAGGAGGAAGCAGGGGAGCATTGGTAGAGTCAATATTGGATTCTAGAAGTAACTTGGATAAAAGGTAAGATGAAAATAAGCTCCAATTTTAGATCAGTTCCTCTCCTGCCCACGCCGCCACCATAGCCTGGCTCTGCTCCCAGGGTCTAAGCAAAAGCAATATTAAATCTTTACAAAAGAGGGCTTACATAGAACCTTAGACTGAAAACTCTTTGGGAAAGTCTGGCTCTCACTGCTGGTAGGAGCAGGTAGAAAGCTTACCCAGGTAGAGTACAGGAGGGCAGAGTCAATCCTTCTAAAGCCATGACAAAGCAGAGAATACAGAGCTCCATATGTACTACCTGGAAGATCCCCAAAACTGGGAACTCTGGAGCTAACAATGCTTACTTATCATTACTACCTCTCAACATACAGAACTCTAATAAATCTAGCACAAAATCCAGACCTGGTTTCATAATTCCAAGTAGCAGAGTGGAAAAGTCTACAGAATATATAAATTATTGCCAGAGGAAATTCAACAAATGCTTTAGGAAGACGTGAACAACTCCTGAAACACTGAGAGGCAGTGCTGTTGCCTCTGGCATCTGTAAATCTCAGGTAACAAGCCTGACTTTTCCAGGTAATTTGGAAACTGCTCTGGCTGCCAACCAAGAAGGAACCAGAGACAGAATGCCCACGACCATAGGAACCATACTGGTAAGATCATGGGGAATTCATACTTAAGCCAAATTTGTCAAATCGTATCGCAGTGGAAGGGCTGACGTGGTGGGAATGAGAGTAGAAGGAATGCCCTGCCAGTATGACTTCAAAAAAACAAAACAAACAAACAAAACCAGCTGGTACATTCTTCTGCACGGGTGAAAGGGGAGCCAAGTTTCTGTGGACAATAATGATATTATATAGGCAAAATTTGCACTTACTTTTAACATCCATTGAAACTAAAATTCCTTTCTAGAAATCTCACTATTTTATAATACGGTTAAGAATCCATTCGAAACTTCCCTTTGATGATGATACCTGTAAGGAACTATTATCAAGCAGTGAAGCAGCAACCTTAAATTTGGTGAAGTCAGTGACTGTCCACCGTCTTCCTGCAGCTATAAGCGAAAGTATGCATTCTCTCAGAAGCAATGGGTCTCGGCCAAGATGGCTGCCATATGAAAATGAGACAAGCAGGCATATTATCAATCCCGAAACAACTTACAGGAACTGTTCAAATACAAACCACCTCAGGGGGCACCCTCCACCTTCCTTTTGACTGTCAGCATGTCTGTCACCTGTACACCCACTAACAAACAAATACAAAAATGGTTCCAGTGACTCCCCACACCAGTTCTCTCCTGCGGGGGTTAGCACATTCAGAAAGCAAAGCAGAGGAGGTAACTAAATCCTCTGAAGGGCACAGTCAGGTATTATGAAGTTTGGTAATAATCGGTGCCCTTTCTCCCTTCAAAAGGGCCAACACTTTTTCCTCAATTGTGCACAGGTTAGACTGAAAGGTGGCAGCAGCCTCACAAAGCAGCCCTTTGAAAAGAAAATAATTACCATTCATTCATTGCCTTTGCTGTGTGCCTAGCTTTGTTAAGAGCACAGTTTGTTAAATGTTGTGGTGTAAGTGATTTGCTGAAACTAACTGCTAAGTAAGAATCAACAGGCTTTGTGTTCATATTCTGACTCCTTTCCCTTGACTGTATGTAACATTTCCATTTTTCCCAAAGACCATTCTGATGAAAGACAAACTCTCCATGGAACCAGCTGCCCAAAAGATACCTCACAGCCACTATTCACGTTAACTCTTGATGGTCTGCTGGATGGAAAACAAGCTTCTAGCCACGTGATAACAAAACCTGAGTCCTGTAGCACTTCTCTGATTAAGAGTATTCTGAAGAGGGGCGCCTGGGTGGCTCAGTCCATTATGTGTCTGCCTTTGGCTCAGGTCATGATCCCAGAGTCCTGGGATTGGGTCCAACACTGGGATCCTTGCTCAGTGGGGAGCCTGCTTCTCCTTCAGCCTCCCACTCTCTTTGCTTGTGCTCTCTCTGACAAATAAATAAATAAAATCTTTAAAAAAAAAAAAAAAAAAAAAGCACTCCAAAGAGTAAGTCCTCCCTGTAAACACTGTCACTAAAGAAGCCTTAAGGTGCTAAATTATGGCAAATTGCTGAAGAGAAAAACCATAACATCTCTGTAGCAGATGGCAATATTTATGGGTAAAAGGAGGAAATGTTCTTTAAATCTGCCTACCTAAGGCAGAATACTGATACTTAACAGGTTAAAGGAACTATGAAAACCACCCTCATTTAATCTTAGTTTAATGAAAAAAAAAATACATCCAGTATCCAAGGTGAGGATCATACAGAACCTTCTGGAAATCTGAGTTTAAAAAAAAAAACAAAAACAAAACAAAAACCAACAACAGCAAACAAAAACAAACAAAAAATCGTTTCCAAAAGAAAATCCCATATCAAGATCAATACCCTTATTCTATCTCACCCATCTTCTGTCCCCTACCACACAGGTTGAAGTTGTGGCCCCTGAAATAGGACTGCCTGGGCCTGAATCTATGCAGCCAACTTAACTAGCCATGTCATCTTAGCTCATTTTTCTTGGTTTCTTCATGAGTAGAAATAGGAATGATAACAGTACCTAAACTCACAGGGTTGTTATAGACATAAAAAAAGGTAAGCTATGCAAAGTACTTAACACAATGCCTGACATGTAGTTAAAGCTCAGTATATATTAGCTGCCATTACTTTTGTTGTTACTACACTTCATTTTAGCACAGGCACCACTTCTTCCAGAAAGCCTTCCTTGAGGAAACTGTTACCCCAGGGTCCCTTCTCTGCACATCTTCTATCACAGAATTTTCTTTCACTGGATCATATATGTCTACCTCATATACTCTTCCCCATTTAAGTGCTGGGTTGTTTCTCATATCTCTGTATTTGTAGGCCCAGTAAAAAACTTGGCAGATAGAAGGCATTCAAAGAATTGTTTAAACACTTACCCAAAGTTTAAATAAATTTATGCAATTTTTTAAACTGACAAAATCTAGCAAAAGATGTCAGCTCCACTACAGATTTACTTGAGTTGTTGTCATCTGAATCAGCTCCTTAATATTAATTAATTTCCTTGGCTAAAATGCGGCAGGGACAGGAAAGAAAAGCAAAGTTCCCAGTTCACTGAGAAATGAGAAAACAGCTTTCTGAATTAGACTGAAGAGAGCACTGAATGGGAGGTATGAGATGTGCAAAAGAGACACAGAAGAAAAGCCAAATGGATTAAGGAGAGATTGTTGAATCGAACATAACCAGCTAGAAAAGAGCCTTTCCTGCCTAGACTGAAAAATCCTTTCAAATCACAAAGCAATCTTTACTCATGAAAGGACAAACCAAATTTCCATTCCCCTAGCTAGTTCAGGTCACTCCACCTCACTCAAAGGAAAAACAGGCTTTCACCGCAGAACTTTCTGAACAAAGTGACAGTGGAGAATGGTTTCCAGTTCACCTAGACAAATGGCCATTCATCACAGATGACATCTAGATCCATTCAATTTTCCTTCTTCTGAGCAGTGATGAGAAGGAAAAGAAAAAACTCACCTAGTTTCTCTCACCTAGGCGGAAAAAATGGAAACCAGTCTATCACAGTTCTAATACCTCTAGCGTCCACCTGATACTTTTTTAAAAAAATCAAAAGTTCGCATTAACTGGATACAGTTGCTATTAAGTTTCAAAGACCAATCTGTTAAGGTTTAGACCAAAGCCATTTTCACAACCAAGCAGCAAGTGAGAGTATTAATCAAAACACTGGTATAGCTGAAAGTAGTTCTCCTGCCATAAAGTCACCAAAAATGATCCAGTCATCAAGGCCCTTACAATATTTAAAGGCAGACTGGAGTGCTATGGTTAGTGCTGTGAAGTGTGTAAACCTGGCGATTCACAGACATGTACCTCTGGGGATAAAAATATGTTTATATAAAAAAAAAAGTAAAAAAAAAAGTAAATAAAGGCAGATTGGAGCCAAATGATTAAACTATTAATGATTAAACTTATAATATTTAAAGGCAGATTGGAGGCAAATGATTAAAAAAAAAACACACACCAAAAAACCTGTAACTAGTGGGGTATATGGCTGCATATAATATACTCAGACTCTCCTGCTTCGCTTTTTCTCCCACCACCTTATGACTAAAAGACTGAAGAATGCTGTCAGCAAGAAGAGCACGCCTCCAAGCCACAGCATGAAGGAACCCACACCTCTCTAAGTAACACTGGCTTTGTAACTCAAAAAGCACACGTATCAAATGATAACAGATAAACCCTAGCCTGTACATAAAAGCGGTTCTAAAAAGAAACTGTTTTTCTATAGAGAAAGCCCCCAGGTATGATGTGATGAACCTAGCAATTCCCTCTATGGACCACTTGCAGATGTTATTGTTAAAAACCTGCAGTTGACTGCCGTCTCTGACTGCAGGGCTGATAAATTATTTGCATTCATCACAATCATACCAACCTTCTCTGGAAACCCACACAGTGAACCTTGAATCAGAGCACTGCTTTGTTTTTTGGGAAGGTTTTTAAAATTTTTTTGCTGGCTGATTTGGTTTTCTAAAGAGAAGGTCATTTAGAGGACTATGGCAGAGATATGTAAATTAAATAAAATAACAGTAAGCTTGAGAAGAAATAAGAAAATAATGGAGCAAACCATGAAGTGCTATTTCAGCAGATAGGGCCAACAGAGGAAAAGTTTATGTCAATTTATCCATTAAAAATCTCTCTTTTTGGAGAATTATGTAAGTGTCATAAAAAAAAAAAACACCACCCTGCAGTGGGCTGAACTGGGACATGTGAGGACTCAATACAACCAAGCTTCAAATACTTAAATATCTTAAACCACTTTTTGCTTATAGCAAATAAAATGCAGAGCTACAGATGCTTTCTCATCTGTGTGTAAATGAAAGCAAAACTGTGTGAGTAGTTAGTATTCTTAGAATTTTTGAGAGCCAGTTTATTTAAATTAAATCCAAGCCAATCTGTATCTGTACAGAAATAATTTTCCCAGGGCTCTTATTCTCTAGACTTTACAGAGCTGTACATACTCCGTCTCTCCCTCTCCCTCTGAGATAAAGAACAGAAAAGAGCTCTGCGGGTTAAAAACCACTTCAAATGACTCTGGGAGAAGGAAGTTCAAAGGAATTAGAATATCACTTGTCTCAGCAGCCTGTTATAGAACAGGGTTCAGGGGCGCCTGGGTGGCTCAGTAGGTTAAAGCCTCTGCCTTCGGCTAGGGTCATGATCCCAGGGTCCTGGGATAGAGCCCTGCATGGGGCTCTCTGCTCGGCAGGGAGCCTGCTTCCTCCTCTCTCTCTCTGCCTGCCTCTCTGCCTACTTGTAATCTCCGTCTGTCAAATAAATAAATAAATAAATAATCTTTAAAAAAAAAAGAAAAGAAAAGAAAAGAAAAGAACAGGGTTCAGCTCTTCCCTGCCCGATTCTTTGTGCTCCCATGGCACATCTTGGAATTTATCATGCTTCTATATGTTTCTATATCTATCTCTGCCTCCATAGTGTGAACTCCCTGATGCCAGGAACTAGGTTTTATTTAGCTTGGGACAGTGTCTTTTGACCTGAATTGTATGTATCTACAGTATGTACATAACACCTAGATATAAACTATCATTAGGTGATTTGAATTAAGCAATCTAGAGAAGGTATTAAAAATGCAATAAGCATATTTTAAGGCACTGAATATAAGACAACACATACAAAGAACTAGGGACCACAAATATTAGGAGAGTGTAATCTAGTTAAAGCCATCAACATAATGCAGCACCAACATTCAGATAATTTGTATCGTTTGGTTTATTTACTGCAGTCATGGGGCTCCTAACAGACTTCATATTGAAGACATGTACTTACACATATCCTTCTCTTAAACCTCCATTTTCAAATTCATTATAATACCCATTCTACTGACAGAAGTAAAAATTGGGGCAAGATGGTCAACACCTCTCACTACCAAATGACACAGTATGGACTCCCTGTAGCCACAGAGACACTAGCCCTTCCTTAGCATCATCTGTAAACCAGCAATATTACTCTGCTGCTTCAAAAGTGACATTACTTCTAGGCAGGACAGTAAGGATATCCAAATGTGTGTGACTAGCAGACACACACACACACACACTCTCTCTCTCTCTCTCCCCACAGACACATAGGAAAACCCTTGAAAACACACCATACACAGGGCCTTCGCTCTTCACCTCTTCCTCCCCACTGACAGAGGCAGCCATGCTGCCAAGGCAGCAACCCCCACGTGAAATATGAAAGAGTGGAGGCGAAACAGCTCCATCAAAACAGCGTGGAAAGGAAAGGAGGGTGTGCTTGTCAGCGAAAGTCTCCGTGGAAAGGCCAGACAACTTTTGCTTCTGCCTGGACCATCCCGGGCAAATGACCCTGCTCAAGGTCCGCTTACCTGAGCTTAGAAGCCAAGCCCTCCCTTTAACCTTTCACAGACGAGGAAACGGGAAAATTCACCGTTAGTTGAAAAGTGCATTGTGAGAAATGTCAGGGTGCGGCTGATAGGCATACTCTGGAGAGCGCAGCTGAGAGCGGTTTTGAAAAGAAGCAGTTAGAGACTGAGGGAATAGAACGGCACAGGTAGAGAGAGCGTGGCACTGCTTCTGCACTTGGGGCTGTTTTGCTTCCTGTGAAAAGCCACAGACTGACCCAGCACGACGCAGATTACTCAACTTTCTGAAATGGAATTAGGCTCTTCAGCTTCTCTATTTATTCTGATGAAGATTCACTCATTTTACCTGGCCCACTTCCGTAAGTCTATAGCTGATGCAGGCTGCCCCCAGTTAAAGACAATTAACTTGGAGCTGTATCTCTCTCTCTCTCTCTCTCTCTCTCTCACACACACACACACACACACACAGAGACGCAAACAGAAGAGCCATTTCTTTTAAAAGCCAGTCCTTTCAAAAAAAAAAATTTTTTTTTTTTTTAAGATTTTATCCACTCATTTGACAGACAGAGATTACAAGTAGGCAAGAGAGGCAGGCAGAGAGAGAGAGGAGGAAGCAGGCTCTCCACGGAGCAGAGAGCCCGATGTGGGGCTCGATCCCAGGACCCTGGGATTATGACCTGAGCCGAAAGCAGAGGCACTGAGCCACTGAGCCACCCAGGCACCCCAGTCCTTTCAAAAATTTAAGGCTGAACCTGAAATTAGAGTAGAGAAGAAAAACCAGATCAATATAAACACACCATCTCCCAGGTCTGATTATACTAGTCATTCCCCTTATTACCTAAAAGAGAGAGAATCTGTGAGCACACATTTATTTCAAACGCAAATGTGCTGCTGGATTAGAATCAAAGCATAATGTTAAACCAGTTGGAAGAAAGACAGCATTCCTAAAAATCCTGTCATTCACTGGGAGGGTTTGAGAAAGGGAACAGGAAGAGTGACACTGGGGTTTTGAACAGGGCTTGGCCAGCATTCCTCTATGCTTTTGTTTCTCCCAGAACAGTGTCTGTGATGGTTAATGCACCATTCAGGGACATTCTTAACTCTCGCTTATCTTAGGGTATTTTACAGTTTCTTTTTGTGATTAACCAGAGAAGTTCAAAATTTGTAGGATTCGGTGCTTGCCTGATGCTAGGCATTGGAACCATTCACCAGACGGCCTGAGTAACCACCCTGATGCCAAAAAGACAGGAGCACACTGACACAGGAAAGAGTTTCAAGAGCTGCCTGGCTGGGTATATCTAATACTTATTATGAAGTCACCAGAGGACAAACACTTCCAAGTTAGGGACAAAGGCTGCAGCTGTCACCCTTTCCTAAATCTCCAGATAACCACCCTCACCGCTTATCTGGGGACACTGGTGGAGAGAGTAGCTAGATTGAAAGGAAAGCTGGAAATATATTGTATTGTAGACAGGGGCTTCACCTACACAATTCTTAGCAGAAGGTTACTCTATTGAAGCCAGACATCAAATTGCCTAGTCTCCTTCATTTCTAGGATTTTGCAAAGAAGACTGGGTCTCCACTGTCACTGAATTACCCTGGGACCCCAGGGAGACATCAGCCTCTTCCAAGGGACTCTTGATACCAGTAATAACATCATCCCTTCCAAAGAGATTTTCTGTCCCCTAGGAATGGCAAAGGAATCAACACACTGCAAGCTCCAGGAGCACAGAGACCATGTCCGCCTTACTCACCACTGCATTTCTAATGTCTAGGATTATAGGTATGCAATAAATGGGTTTCAAAGGAAGGGACTAACTCTGGCAAGCTACTTCTGACACAAAATCCAAAAGTGCTATTGGATCAGCCTCAGTCAAAGCAATAACCAGGCCTAGCACAAGGCCTTGCCAAGCGTGGCACATCATCGGTTTGGGGGACAGTGAATCAGGGCTGAGGGCCAGGTAGTGTCAGGAGAGCAGAAAAGAGTTCTGTTCCAGAGAAAAAGTATCCCTGGCTAAAGGAGGAAATAAATGTCATGCTCCTCAGTGGTGTGTTGTAAGTATGGAAAACATACAATAGAGCTCATCCTGTCAACCAACCGCAGGTCTATAAAGTGATATGAATGATGGTTTCCTTTTCCTAACAGTGCAGAAAGGCCAGCTGCCTACCTGCATTCTACTTCTAAAAATGTAGGAACTGAGATCCACTGGGTGGAGGTTCAAGAAGCTAGCAGAGAACTCAAACCTGCTGCCCACTGAGTCATCTTGGGGTTAGACAAGAGTTGAACCAAACGGGATTTTAGATTATCATTTTATAATGACTACTGTTAACATTTGCTGAATTGTTATTTATGCACCTGGGTATAGGTAAAGTATTTGTGTGACCATTTTATTTAATCCTCACAATAATCTTCTGAGAGGTACTGTCATTCTAATTTTGTAGATGAGAAACCTGATGAAAGGTGGGTTTCAGTAACACCACCCCATATATAAGAGAACCAGGACTTGGCTGATGACTAGGTAGGTAGTCAAGCCCCATTCTAAAATTCTAAAATTCTAAATTCTAAAATTTATCCATTACTGTCTGAAATCAAAAGTGGCTCAAGGATCTTAACCACGTAGGCTAACTTCTCTTAACAAAGCTCTTGGATGAAGGATCAGAAAGAAAGCTGAAAAGGCAGGCCCTCAAACCAAGACTATGCATTTTGACCCAAACTTTTCACTACTACTCATCTGAGATGTCTAAACACGAACCACACACATACTTCTCAATCACATTCCTACCAATTTCACACAATACCATGAATTGGAAGCCGTTCCAATTAGTAAGATTTTTATGCAATCTCCAAAATAAGCCAAAAGGCTTGCTTTGGCCCTGCCATTGTTATTTTGTTTTTATAAATTCCTCCACTTTTATTATTCCCTCCCTTGAGGAATTCCTGAGGCAAGTCCACTTCAAACAGTTTTTAAATCACATTGGATTTACTGCCCAATTATGCCATTTTCTTATCCCTCTTCACTTCACACAAGTTAGGAAATACATTTGTGTTTGCATTATGTTTCTGAAGGGCAAAAAGTACTCACCAAAATTATACTCCAAGATACAGAGCAAGACTTAAGATGACTGTCTTTTACTGAAGAGTGTCTAAGCAAGACACAATTACTTCATTTCATTGGGAGAAAGGTTAATTCTAGAGGATTTTCACTGGTCAATTAAATTGTGATATATACAAGATCCCAAAGATGCGCTTAATGCTAGCTGAATTTTAGAATCAAAAAGCCTGCACGGTTTGTGTTAACAACCAGAAAACTCTACCTTTCCCCAGCTGCCATGTACTCAAGTCATTATCCTACAATATGAGGAGACAGATTTAGGATTAATAATTTATCACCTTCCTGTACTGCAATATAGTTAAGAATATAGGACAGTTTGGCAGGAGAAAGTTCTTGGTGAAGGCTCATGGCTATGAGATCTATTCCATTAGTCATCCACCTTAAATTAGGCACCCAGCAAGAAGAGCAGAGATATAACGCCCCCTAAAAAGTCTCCTGAAAATGCTATTCTCCTAAATATCAGACCAATGTGTGGTCAAAATATATTACTCTCTTAAAAGGAAAAGATACCACTTGGTCTGTCTGGTATTTTAGCCGTCAAAGTACAACCAAAGAGTGGAGGCAAAGGAGGAAAGTGAGTTCAGGTGTCTTCTGTCTGCGAGGGGCAAATGGTGGCAGTTACGAGAACAAAATGAGAATGGCAACTCGTGGAGAAAAGACTTTTTGCTAAGCTAGGAGCTGTCTTTGTCCCATCCTACCCTGAGTTTGGGACTAAATTAAAAATAAAATATAGCAGGGGTGCCTGGCTGCCTCAGTCAGTATAGCGTGCAACTCTTGATCTCGGGATTGTGAGTTCAAACCCCACGCTGGGTGTAGAGATTACTTAGAAAATTAAAAATTAAAAAAAATATATGGCTGAGATAAATGGAGATCAAAATATCTTTACAGGGGCGCCGGGGTGGCAC